>OX382188.1:2730628-3296115 GCA_947507545.1 Clistopyga incitator | reverse complement strand
GAGGATGCATCTTCGTGACTGCCCCTTCGTACAATCGCTGCTGCTGCTGCTGCTGCTCCTCTTCGTCTTTTCTTCTTCTTCTTCTTCTTTCGTCTCCTCTTTTATTTTCAATCCCTCTCTCTTTTCTCGTAACTCGACTATCGCCAACACGTCTATGCACATTGTTTCCATTCTCCCTTTGCTACCGCTATGCTTGTCAATTCACCGCTGAATTATGTAGTGACTTTACACTTCAACATATGATATTTTCGCTCAATCTCTTTATTTTTGGTGGATGCGCCATTGACATTGGGAAAAAATTACTATTACCAAGGCAAAAGGGCGCGTGAGTATAAAGTAATTGGCAATTAATATTTCCAAGAGAGCGGATGTCGAATGTATATTCTGGAGTGTTGAGTCGATGATACGAGTAAAAAGTGCGAGAGGGTTATCGAGCCCATTGCTAGCGAGAGCGGTAAGAGTGCGCGAGTAAGAAAGAAAGGTGTGATAAAGCACCGAGGTTTACCGCAGCTCGGTGTGACGGTGGAATATGAGGTAGAGTGGCTCGTAGACCGCAGACGTCTTGGAAACAGGCAAATTAACGCGTGTAACAGCGACTACTCCGCGGTCTCGATGATTTCGATAACAGTCCATTGAAAGGATCGACCGTCTAACTTACAAGTGGTGTGACAGCTCGAAACGACAAGTACGAGTGGAGCTTTCAGCGGTGAGAATCCCGAGTAAAACCAAAGGTAAATTGCTCAACCGCGAAAAGCTATCCTGTCGTCGAACCAAGATCGAAGTTACGCACTTTATATTGCACCGAACCCAAGAATTCACTTAGTCAGAGGAACAGCAACAAAAATAGATTAGAAGAATTTAATGGGGCCACGGAATAAGTACTATTCAAGGAAAAACTCACCCTTCAACTGAGTCGTGTCGATGGCAAACATGTTGAGCGCCAGAAGTTGAAGCAGTCGCGTCTCCGGTATTGGCAAAGGCGAGTGTTGGAGCAGCGTTCTGAATTCTCGAAGCATCTGAATCGCAGCTTCCTGGAAGGTTTCCATACTAAACAAATAAAATTTCAATTACTCGACTGTCTCGTTAATTCGATTAGCTTTTTTAAACAAAACTTTCAATAAATGGTAATACAAAAAATTTCAAGTCAATATTAATGTGAAGCACACGACACTAATCTCGTGGTATCATCATCAAGACGCATATGACAATACAAGAGACCAGAGAAACGTGGGTTGAAAGGATGGAGAAATTGAAGTAGGGGTCAGAGAGAGAGAGAGAGAGAGAAAGAGGAAAAAACATAACAAAAAGTGGTCGGTGAAACGAATGATTGTAGGATCGGAGTATGATTTGAGGCTTGGTGGCGAAGATAACGAACCTCGGCAGTCACGTTACCACGCTCCTCGCGAATGATAAAGGACGAACGTAGCGAAGGTAGCGAGGTAGCGAGGTAGCGAGGAAACGAGGGAGCGAGGGAGCGAGGAAGCGAGGAAGCGAGAATAGCGCGTTCCTGGCGCGATAGTAGATCCCCTCGGCAATCTCCAAGTATTCCCGCCGGTAAATACACGTGGAGGTACCCGTAGGTAGTCGCGGTTATATTCCCACAGCCTCGACTCCGCAGCCGCTGTGTGCTTGTGCGGAGCGCGCGGCTGTACACGGTGGCAAATTTACGGTACGTAACATCTCACTTGATCCCCCACCGCACACCGTTGTAATCTCGAGAATTCGTGACGTAACCCCCGGCGGCATCCCGAAAGCCCCAACGGGGAGACTATAACGATCGAGTAGGTGTGTGCGTATATACGCAATGGCTAAAGTCATGTGTCTTTTCATCGTTTGACATAGGTGAGGGCCGGTGATGCAGCAAGCCCAACAAGAGAAGAGTGTCGCGCGACAAAAGGGGCCCAACCGGCCAACAAGTACAACGCGCCACGAGAATAAATAAAGAGCAGTAGTCAGCCAAGAAAGCAAGAAATAAGGCTACTCATTCGGTATTTCTACGTTTGTACGTTGTAAGTTTCAGCGGAAGAGAAGACGGTGTGGTCTCGCTCTTCCACGAGTTTCGCACAGTCCAACGGCAACGGGGCACACAGGCCAATGCGTTCTTTCGACCGGGTGATTGGCTGTGCGACGTGTCCGAGTACCGTTAACCAACCGAGGTGATCGTGGCTTGTGAGTTTTCATCGGGGAACCTCGTCACAAATGCTTCTTTCCCATCCTCCACTTCGAGTCACCGTCGTCTACCACCACTACCACCGATGGGAAAACTCAACGTTGTCTCGCCTCAACTTCCTCCGTGGAATCTTATTAGCCACCGAGGTTTATTATAACACAACGTATTTTCTCATTTTTCGCAAAATCGAAAGTCACGGTAGCCATGTCAATTTCAATATATTCAATCCATTAAGACTGGCTTCAATATACCGAATGATTTTGCAAAATAGGAAAACATATTAAATTAACTGTAAACGAACTGAATAATAAAGTTAGCCATCTCGAAATTTATCCATCTCGATTCAATCTAACGAAATTTCGTCGTTCCATAAATGTCCCCAATTTTTTCCCTCACTAATTCTATGTGGAAAAAAATCTATAAATTGGTCCAGACAGCAATTACGAACGAGCGTGATATGCGAGGCAATAACTACCTTCTGGGTGTTGCGCAAAGCAATTTCACCGCGAGAATCGAGCGATATAAATTTTGGAAGCTCGACTGGGTGATCAATTGATCGAAAGAGATGAGAACGAGCTAAAGAGAGAGAGAGAGAGAGAGAGAGGACAAGGAAGTGAAAAAAGGCAGAGAGTGATACGCCTGCGCTGGAGTGCAGTAGGGAATTGCACTTTAGGGCATAACGGCATTCTAGAAGCATCGTCGTCCCGTCGCGCGGGTTGCCAAGCGTGGAACGAGAACGAAGCAAAGAACGGGGTAAGAGGAAGAAGACGAAGAAGAGGTGAAGAAGGATAAGGACCCCGGAGTCAAGAGGGCGCAGGAGGAGCACTGAAAGGAGGATGGAGAAGGTGGAGAAGGTGGAGGAGGTGGAGGACCGGTCTATCGTGCCGTTTTCTTCGGGAGGTAAGCGGACATGAAACACACGAGAGCCGCGGGCGAATGAGAACCCAGAGAGGCCGTCTATCGACTCGAACCAACTCTATGACTAACAAGTTTGCACTTTAGCGCATAACGGGGTTTTCCCACTGTCCATAGATCATGCTACGTGACCCAAGGATTGCGTGGGTCCAGCAGCCCCGTCCCTGCTGCTCCCGCTCCCGCCGCCGCCACCACCACCATATCCATAAGCCACGCCGCACAATTGAAACTTGTTCTCTCCTCGATCCTCTCTCATTACTTTACTATCATCCATAATCCACCCGCCGACTATTTCCCACTTCTCTCGCCACCCCTCCCCTAATATAATATTATCTCCCTACCTATATACGTACATTCCCACTTCCTATTCTTCTCTATCACACTTTATACATTTGCTATATGCCTCCCTTGATTTTCACTTATTCCTTACCTCAACATACACACAGCTATTCTCGAATCAATCGTCTTTCAATAAACGAAATTGACAACTGCTCGTACTGATCTGTTAAATATGGTATGGTTTTTAAAACTAACTGGCAAATACACTTTATCGAACATTTCTATATACGAGAGTATTTTTATTGTATTTTCGATTGTACCGATTTGGCTAAACTCCTCCGAATAACAAGAGTTCGGACCATCTTTGTCGTATCTCACTTTAAATGTATCTCACGAGAGTCAAGTAGAGTAAGTGGAGGAAACTGAAGACGAGGAGGAGGCGGCGCACATCAGGAAATCACCTCGCACCCGCTGAGGTCACTATGATGAGGTAAGCATCAGGCTTAGCGTAGAGAGGTATGCCACCGGCTGGGCGAGCAAGCTCACTAGCCGCTACACCACACGCAAAGCCACTCATTCTCTCTCGTGGAAGTGAAACACGCTAAGGGCATTGCTTTCCTGACATAGCCAAGCTCCTCCATCTACCCCTTGCTCATATTTTTCACCGCTTTATAATTCCGCAAAAGGTTTCAATAGGTGTTTCTTCTCTCGACTCTTCTTCTTGGCATCGCAAAAAAAAAAAAAAAAAACACGCACACACTTACGCGGAAATTCTACGGCAATTGTTAGGCTGATTAGTTTGCTCATAAATGGTAATTGGCATAGGAAGAAGACACTCGTGTGTAATCCAAATACTGGTCTAATGATAAACGAGCTATTTATGGACCGGGTGATAGTCCGAGGGATATTATGGCAGTGATAATTCGTTAAAATGGTCACAAGGGGTAGAAGGATCATCTCCTGGAGATGCGATGAGGAGAATAAAAAGTAAGAAAAGAAGTGGACAGACAAGTGGTCCTCTCTCGTGACACTATTCTTTTTCTCTTCTCCTCCCTCTCTCGATCTCTATGCTGGTACTCGCTACTTCTCACCCTTCTCCATTTCGCAGATGCAAATGACTCTCGGACACGAGAGAGAATACGTGCACGCGAGATCTCGGATGGCGCCAGCATCGGCCAGACAGACGATACCATTCCCCCCATTGCTCGATGGAGACGCGAGCATCTCGTTTCCATATTTAATTATCATTTTTATACGAGCGTGAAAATGACCGGGCTCTCGGATTATCCAATGAACAATTAATACACCGGGGTGGATAAGTCCTCGTAGACTGCCACGGATTTGTCACGTACGATAATTCACAACGATAATCCGCCGCCTATCGGTTCATCGTCTCCTGGCTAAAACATTATACTCCGGCAACGGTAATCGTAATAGTCGCGGTAATACTTTCTTTTCTTACTCGTTTTGTTCTTTCTTTCAATTATCCACTCAACTCCAATAATAGACCTCCGCCGCTCGCGATAGTTTAACGCTAATGAAATAAGTCTCGAGTACAGTTTTTTCAACGTTTTCACCAAAGTTCCACAGGTTTATTGGATTTACAGATGCATTAACTTTTCTCGAAAAAGATACATTTATTCTTCAACGGAATAAACTGTAAATTTTATTTTATTTTAAATGCCCAACACAGGGATAAAGATAATCGTTTATTCAAGGGGAAACTCAATGTCTGCGTAAACAACAAGCGTGAAGCATTCTACACATAGACAAATAATAAGGAATCAGCAACGGATTATTATTGTAAAGATGTAATCAAAGTTGTCGTTTATTCGAAACTGTCATTAATATTGCAAAACTGGACAGAAAGTATTAGAAAAAGTGAAACTCGAAATCGCTTGAGAGTCCAATCAACTGCATTTTCTTATTCCTTTTCCTCGGCATTCAATTTAATGGAGTGCTTCGCGGGTTTTAAGTATAATCGGTTCAACAATTAATCGGGCGAGAATCTCGCGGGCTTCTCGATAGAGCCCGGCCCCTGCCCCCCGCCCCTTTTACCGCAATAGAAATATTATTCAGGCGACTTTATCTATATTACGAAATCTATGGCACGGGCTTGAGCAGCCAAGATACTTTCCTAACCGGGGCAGCGAAACCCTTGGGGGAGTCGTTGAGGGTCGTTAAGGCGTACGCACCGACTACTCCCGGTGTGCCCATCGAGCCCTGAGTAATTTTCATCCTCGTACCCTATAGTAACCACCACCACCACCACCACCACCATCACGAGAGGATATCTCGATCGAGAAATATTTCCCATAAATAACGTCGTTTATCGTGTTACGGCTCGTGGTTCTTGCAGCACCAACCGCAGCACCAACAACAACAGCAATGTTGATGCCAACGATAGAGAGCTCGCTGAAAATTAATCGCTGTAATGACAGAGCGTGGATATTGGCACTGTAGCGACGGGTAATTAAATTCCAATTTAACATTTCTCTTCCAAGAGCCAACGAGCAACAAGACAACTTATTTCTCGATACCCTTTTTGTACTCGTCATTCCACGCAATGGGGCTTCATTCATTATTTCATGAACAATTATTCCGCAAAAATTTTTATATTCTTCGGAATTTCGTTGAATGATCATTCAAAGAGACCAAGTGAAGAATATTAAGTTCCATTGGAGGTAACTTGTTTGCCTTGCTTGGTTAAAAGAAAGGGATGATGATGATGATGATGGTGGTGACGACGACTGTGTGAGATTGGCACGGAATGTCCCATGGATATTTTTTAATGGTTTTACTGTTCGTCTCCCCGAAGGAAAATGAGATTGGTTAGAAGTGAGGCGCGGGTCATTTCTCATGAGGAACGTCTTCTCGGTGGTGGGCTTGGTCAGCCAGTACCGAACTGGCTAGTACTAGCTCGCTCTTCTCACTGGACTCGTCTCAACGGGCGAATAATTAATCAGTGAGTAAGATACCGATCGAGCGAATGCACGCTATATGTCTGCCTACCTAGAGGCACTATTTTCTCGCAGCTTGTGCTACCAGCGATGGCTATAAACCACCAAATTCTCGTGTAACAACGCCCTTTCTTACAGAGGATCCGTCAAAATCTTTTTTCCAATCCAATCTAATTGTTTTTTTTTCCCCCCGCAAAGCTTCTGTAATTGTATAAATAAATAACCTTTTAAAGGATTTAAAAAATCCAACCTCCGTCACCGTTATTATATTTCTATATGTCCCAAGATGAATGTTACTTTTTTCAATTCTAGATAAACGCTAATTAATTTGCAATTAATCGCATAAATTAACCATTTCATCGTGATAAACCAACTCGGAAGTAAAAAAAACTTTGTCTCGATACATCGAAAAGTGCTTGACAGCGAGAATGTATGAACCATTTAATGAGGATCATGGGTGCATTGAAAAGAGATCCTAGAGAATCGATATTCGTTGTGACGCAGAATCGTAAAGAACGCGTATAGGTAAGAGAAGAGAAGAGAGAAGTTGGTTGGTATCTGAAGATAGTTGGTAGCCTACGGAGCGGGAGCCAGCTTCTGAGCTATCCACGAGTCCGAGTGTGTCTGTCGTGTCCTTGAAGCGAGCGGGGTCGTCACTCGCGTCCTGCCACAGGTAAACGACCATCGGAAAGCCATGCATGCACCGCAGTTCTCGTGCCAACGTTCTTCTTCTTCTTCTCCTCCTCCTTCTCCTCCTTCTTCATCTCCTTTTTCTTCTTCTTCTTCGTCTTCTTCTTTCACCGCCTTCTCGTCTATTTCCCATTCGTCTTACCCGCTCGAATACTCGGAGTCGCTGCTTTTCAGCCAAACTAGCCGAGACCGCCTCATCTTTGTCGCTTTCCTCCTCCTCCTCCTCCTCGGCTCGCAACCATCTTTCCAATTGCACAAATAGTATACGACGCTTCGCCAATGAGAAATGTATCGCTTCCGGATTGCTTAGTTCCAAGGAATTTTCGTTGTATCGAGTATCCGTGTCGGTTAGATAGAACTGCTGGTAGGCGGTACACCCGGTATGTAAGATCAGGGGAAAAAGGAGGAGGAGGAGGAGGAGAATAGTGGCTGGGCAGGCATCGTAAACGGTAGATGCTCTGAAAGCTCTAGGGAGACGGTAGTCAAGCGAGACGCCAACTCGTGAAGTGGCGCCACGCAATTGTCAATTAACATTTTTACCGACGAGCTAAGAAAAACACGAAGGGTACGCCCTACATCGTACTGACTTTGCTGCGGGCCTCTCCCTTCTACCGAGTAACGCGCAAACTCTCACCGCGCCACAACTACCAACTACCAACAGATTTCTTTTACTATTTACGTCGCCGATACATTTAATTATCATTATATGCGCAATGGATTGTGATAATCGTCTCGGCTAACTCGGACCACTCAGCGCCGACTAATAGCGCTTCGTTCAATATCATCAGCCGTTTAAAAGATACACATTTCTTACCCCGAATAAACGGTTACAACTTGTATAAACAATCTCATCTGATTGATCAAAAGAATCGACTCACCGGAATTCCAAACCTTTCGTTAGTCTTCAATTCACTCTTGTTTTTTTTTTTTTTTTTTTTCGCAACTATTTATTTTTGGAAATTTATACCATCGTGATAATCGACCTTCCACTTTTTTCACTAAATTATTAGGATACATTTCTGTATAGATGGAAATTTCAAAGAAACAAATATTAATATATTTATATTTTTGTTTAGATTTCTCGAAAAATAATCTTGAAAAAGTAAGAAAATCAAGTGAATGGTAAAAGTCCTTTTTGGGTAATGCATTTTTTGCCCCATTACTTGTCAAAATGAAATAAAAAAAAGATACATAGTTTAAAAAAGAAATAAAGTGCGCAAAAAAAAACGCAAGCCCCTGACTCGTACATAAATGGCTAAAATTAGTGGAGTCGAAAGTAATTTAACATTTCCCAGGATTGTAAAATTTTTCATTGATGCTAACAATGAACTATCGACTTGAAGAGTTGGGGCGGACGATACAGCGGAGGTTTGCCTCGTAAAACTTATCTCTCCGTCGAGTCGTGAAGACAGTACGTTATTAGTCGGCTCTCAGTGAATATAGCAGTATAATTTAACTTCTTATGCTGGCGCTTCTTTTGGCCATCGATGGTCACGTTATCGTTGTGGAGAACAACAGCACAAAGAGTCGATTATTTCATGGTGCTCTAAAATCCTCGCCAAGATCCGAGAGTGCCAGATGGACGAACGAAAGTGGTGCTTCACCGAGATGCAAATGTCGGCTAGTCGGACAGAGCCCGTCGACCGCAGGACCGCGGTATCTGTCAGCCACTCCGATCGCTCTCCTCCTTCTTATTCTCTTTTACTCTTCACCTTTTACTCTATCTCCAGAGTTTGAGCGTTAATAACACAGCACAAACTGCTATTGGCAATTATGATATTGTCCCTCGACGCCAATGGTAGTGCTCTCGGCGACTTTTCTAAGAAAACGTCTACGAATAGCAAAGGAGGGAAGAGCTTTGAGGAAAGCCAAATATTTATATTTTTTACGTACTCGGTAAAATAGGAATAATCAATCAACGAACAATCGGGCAAAATTGATTGTCTCGTACGTGTGAAAAAGTGGAAAAAATGATTTACGGAGGAACGATAGTATCTCAGAGGAGAAGGAAAAAATGGCAGTTTACTCGTGGCCGCAACGAGATTCGTCTCTTTCGACGAATCCTTGAAGAAGATACTTTGTGAATACTTGGAACAGCCATAAAATGAGCATCCGGGATAGTAAGAGATGAAGACGCTTGGCACCATTGCCTCCACTCTTTACACCTTCCTACAACTACTAATTATCGCTGAGAATAACTCGAAGCGGGCATACGCGACTTTCCAAAGAATACGCGCCGAATCGCAAGCCGATCAAGGATTATTTTTTGAAAAAATAAATTGTAAATTATTGCGACATTTTGAAAAATGCCAGTTTAAAAGTCCGGTTATCAGTATGGCAGAATTTTTCACGAAATTACTAAACAGATTTTAAGTCTTGTGTCTTGTCACTTTTATTTGAAACTTACCCGATCTTCGTGATAAGTTTTCCATGGACGTGAAGATAGGAGGTTATAAAGCGTTTGTTGACCTGCAAAAAAATCGATTTAATTGTTAAATCGGAATAATTGTAACTAATATGGAATTTGTTGTTGTTTCGTACCTCGACACTTGTTAGTTGAGCCAATTCCTCGGAATCGCTGTGTAGAAATTTCGAGTCTGAGGTAGTTGTCGATGAAGTTGTTCGCCGTACTCGCCTCCCACCAGGATGCACCCAAGTCTCTCGTCTCAGGGCTCCGGGCGCATTGTTCGACCCCTCTTTCTCCTTCATTCTAGCGCGTTCCTTCCATTCACGCTCTTCCTTACGTTTGCGCTCGGTCGATTCGTACTAAATCAATTTTTTTCGACAAAGCGCCTCTAATAGTTTTTCATTCAACTACGGGTTATATCGCATCTACAACTAGCCAGCTATACAGACTAATTAGGTGCGAGCTACGCGGGCGAAAATATTTTTCTCTCATCTTCGACAACAATTTTTAAAAAAATTCATTTACAAATAATCACCGACTATAATCATTTTATAAAATTATTTTTACCGAATTATGAACACTTTCGATAAAGCTTTTGCAGTTATGATTTGGCAATTTCACGAGGTAAACTTTGTGTCCTTCAAATAGAATATTGTCACCCTGGTGGAAATAGGTGCAGGTGTTGGTAAAGAGATTGGAAAACTCGAACCCTCACATGCTCATACGAATTTAATACGAAACCATGCCCGGCAGAGAAAAACAATACATAAAGAAAAGTGTCATGACTGGAAAAAATATCGTGTGCGTTAAAAGTGTCGACGGATGATGAGTTGTTAAAAATATCTTTAATAAAAAAGAATTCATGTGGAAAATGAAAAAATTTCTAAGAAGCGTCGATTGATTGAATATGTTTGATGATTTGCCGAGTGTCGATACACACACCATGTACGAATAACTACTTACATAATGTAGATACTGGCGGCAAAAGGAAAATCAATATCAAGTGTTATCAAAGTTAGATAAACTGCACGGTTAAAAATAATTTTTTTAAACACCTGACGATTTCTACACGAGCATATAAGCAAGCGAGATATGTATCGATGGATATATTTGGGGTCTGACTGGATGTTATTTCTTCTTTGTTTTCCTTTATATTTCGTTGGAAATTATTTTCAACCGTGAGTGATCGCGTGATCAGATCGATGGCCAAAGTAGTAAATAGATTTTAAGAACATACCTTCTTTCTGTTCTCGTCAAAAAGACCAATGAGACTCTCTCTAGCCGAGTGATGGGGATTCGAGGCCATGAGCGCGCGCATGTAATAGTAGACGGCATCCAATTTTCGTCGCTGCGAGAAAGACAAAGAAAAACAAAAGAAACGAGGTGAAAAATTAATGTTTTTAGAAATACGAATTGTTTAAATGCAAAAATTGGATGGAATAATGAATTCTATATTGTTTATAGAAGAAAACGTATATTACAATTTTGTCCGCCGTTATCGATTTGAGGGTTGAAAAATGTTGTCAATGAACTTGCGTATAAATATTTGGGAAAGAAACTTACAGTGTATGTTGCGAGCAACGCCAGTTGATTGTATGATCTTCCGTTC
The DNA here is from genome assembly GCA_947507545.1 of Clistopyga incitator. Classification (NCBI taxonomy): domain Eukaryota; kingdom Metazoa; phylum Arthropoda; class Insecta; order Hymenoptera; family Ichneumonidae; genus Clistopyga; species Clistopyga incitator. Next base: position 3,285,085 of record OX382188.1, on the reverse strand, counting down.
TTCGGATTAATCTGCTGAGCCTTAAGGTACCACGACCTCGACTTTCCCCAATTGGAAGTTTCATTAACTTGCTCGGCATATCGCGCGAGATCCCCCAAACAGGTGAATATCTTTTGTGCACTGATGAGCGCAAGACCAATGAGACCGAGTCCCGAAGGTGGTACCGAAGACGCGAGATACTCTTCGAGCTTAAATTGATATCGTTTTTCAAGAGCGCCAAGTAATTTTTCGAAATACATCGTTCCATCCTCGATGATGCTCAACATAATCTTTTTCGACATTTCTCGAGCCTCCGGGTTCTCCTTTGGTATTAATTTTCTCAACATTTCGATCATGTTGTAGTAGAGAATCTTCCAAAAGTGTTGCTCAACGTTTTCGGCTTGGCAAAATGTTATGTCTTTCTCCAAAAGTGTCTGCAAAGCGTTCTGAAGCTTCTGACGATGGGCCGTTATTTTTTCCCAATTTGCCGTCAAAGGACCGGAGCTCAACAGATACTGCAACTTACGATCGACAGTCTCTACCTCTAACAACAGAAGCTGATCTTTAGCGGTGCGCAAACTGTCGGAGAAAAAAAAAAAAATTATGTTTCAACTTGATTGACTCTATGAAAATGTAAACTTTCCAAATTCTTCGACTTTTTAAAATGAATCGTCGATATTTGTAAAATTGAACAATTCATCGAGTATACTTACACTTCGGAGCAAGGATCATACCAAGCCGGCCGCGAACCTGTTTGAATCTGAATTTGTTCCGTGACGAAAGGTTGTCTAATATTTCCGCTACCGAGCCGAAGGGCATCTCCCTGCGGACCGTGATAACTCGGGAAATTTTGAGCCGAAGGTCCGAGCTGAGGGGAAAGAATCGAGAGCGAATTGCCCGATGTTGATGTTGCACTCGAACTTGAGAATTGACAAGACTGATCCTTGTCTCTGCCAAGCAAAAGTCATTTACAATGAAATATCGATAAAAGCCAATAATGAATTTGTCGTTATTGTATATTTGAACAATGAAAGTTGTTACCTCATGTGTAGAGATGCTCTGTTTCCGGCGGGTCGAACGATAATTGGCTTGCCAGGATTATTCGGATCGTAGAGAGTTTTTCTCGGTTGCGACTGTGAGTTTGGTTGGACAATGTCCCGAGCACCGACCAATGTAACATTACGCGGCGAAATGAGATTTCTTTCGGGCAAAACAATGACTCCCGGCTGTTGAGAATTATTGGGCATAGACTTGGTCTCACTGTTGTTGGAAAATTGTGAGGCGGCGCTCGAGTGAGATTGATTATTAGTACGGGCGGTAATCCTGGACGTAGTGCGACTCTCGTCCGAGTCGCATACGGAATTGCGTTTTCCGGTTCTCCAATTTTCATCGCTGTTGTTTCTCCCTGGACGACAAATTCCAGCGCCGCGATAATCGCGATCTCTGCTGGACTCCCGACTCCGATAAACTTTAGTGTCGCGGTATCTTGCCCCGCTTTCGTATCGCCTATTGGCGGTGGTTTTATTTAGGCTCGTGTTTTCCCTGTTGTGCTCATTGTTGACACGTTCACGGCTCTTGCCACGATTTCTATCGTCTCGGCTGCAACTCCTGCAATCAATGGATCAACCCACCGACCCCATTATATATGTTTATCGAGAAAAATTTTGGTTTTATCATTGGAATTCGAATGGTTATCAATAATTACCTATCACCATCGATTGCGGCTCTGGAACGTCTTCTCTCGCGGCGTTTCTTTTTCAAACCTCGACGGGCGCCCGCCGAATTTGAAGCTGCTCCTATTGTGGATCCTGAGCGGCCGGAAATGCTGCCATTGTCCCGTAAGCTCATAACGGACGAGCTGCGACTCGGATGCGATTCTGACTCGACGTTGATTTCTCTATTGTCATTGGCGAGGTTTAACTCGACTTCCTCGCTCCAATCGAGATTCGCTATCGAGCCGATATCAAGCAACGAACAATAAGGCTCGTTGCTCTTTGGGGGACTTGGATTTGAGGTGTTATGTTGATTTCCAGAGGCAATCTGGCTGGTCTCGCCGGTTTTGTTGTTGTTGTTGCTGTTATCATTATTGATGTTTGCTCGTTCTCTGGAGCGGAGAAAACGATCCAATTGTTCACTCACACAAAGAGAAACCAAACTGTGGTAATACCACAGGCCGTACCAATAGATTCTATTACCCTTGGTGGTTGTAATTATGAGGTGCTGTTGTCGCGCTCGTGGCGTTTGAATGCGATACTATCAAAGGCGCCGCCGAAGCCACTGGGACGTTGTCTACTCGACTTAGACTCTCCATACTCGTGTACATCGTACTGTTACTCCCGCGACGCTCGTACGATCTGTATTTAACACCATATAATCTCAAGTTATATTTATTAAAATCGAAAAATAACCATAACGATAGATGATAATAAATGGTGAGAAAAACGAAAAATGATGGCGTTTCACCGAGTGATATATTCGAGGCTAGGCGTGTGAGATCTCGAACTTGCAGCTGAATATTGGTCAGGTGTGCCGGGCCGATAATGATGTTGCATCTGTACTTCAGGCTCTTCCAATCTGAGCCTCCCTCGACCTCTGCTTCGCGCTGGTATCGTGTTCGACCAGCTCGTTTGAGGTACCGAGTTGTTTTGGATGTAAGGCGGATTGTTGTAGTCGCTCGAACCCTTTCAAAGTTTCATCAACGATTAATCGACTTGTTGATTTTCAACAAAGAATATATTTTTATCCACAAAATGCTTCATTTTTTGGCATTAAAGGAAGAAAAAATACCTGAAAAGTAACGGTACTTCCATCCCAATCATCGTTTGGCTTTCCATAAACAGGAATTCCTCCTCCATGGACTATCGACGGCGGTGGAACATCCAAGCCATTTTCAGCGAGATATTTTCGTTGGAACCGCGGAGGTAAAGTGTCGATTTTACTATTGGACATTTTACCGTTACCACCGTGGCCACCGCGTCGTCCCGACGGAGGTTTCCTCTGAAACTTTTCCGCGTATCCAGGTGGATCGACACTCCGAGTGTCGCGAGTACGATTGTACTCGTTGACGTTGTTCGGCGTGTCGGAAAGTGGTTCTGAACCCTAATTCAATTCAATTTTATAATTTCCTATCATTACGATAATGTAGCCTTTCTCGTATTCTCTTTACTTTATTTCATTTTGAGATTCAAACATCAATGGTGACGGAATAATAACAAATTTACAGAAAAACTACGCAAGACCGATAAAGATTAAATCATACCTGTCGCACCTCTCGCCGATAATCTCGTCGGTTTCCATAGTTTCTTCCGGACATCGGTGATTTTGAGCGCCATTCTCTTTCGTCGTTTTCATTCGGCGCGCGGTTTCTGCGATTTCCCGAGTAACGTTTACCCTGATCGTCGGGCCTGATTCTACCATTGTTACCGACATCCCCGTGTCTTCCAGAACGATTTCCGCCATGTCCGTCGTTTCTATGGCCCCGATTTGAATGTCTATCCCAGTCACTGTTGTTACCATCTCTCTCCGCTGTCTCCCATCCACCTTTGCACGGATTTGACTGCTGCTGCTGCTGCTGCTGCTGCTGCTGATGATGATGGTGGTGATGGGGAAGCAGCAGCGGTGCTGGAGGTGGTGACCTGTGTGTCAACAGGCCAATTCGAGTATGTTCATGGTTTTTAAAACATACACAAATAGTTAGTACAGTAATCTCTCGTCGGCGATTACCGATTTCGCCATTACGCAAATACTTGAACTTCAATTTTGTATAACTCGTTTAAGAATTTATGGTTTTAATGGTATTATTGGCAGTCTCGGCAATGGAGAATGGGAGAGATTACTGTAGTTAATGCAAAATAAAAGTATGAATGTCTCCGCAGCTCCAGCTCCAGCAGCAGCAGCAGCAGCAGCAGCAGCAGCAGCAGCGAGCAGCATCATCATCTTAATAACGTAGTTCACCTATTAGCTACATCCCGTTCGGCCAATGCCTCCTGCACTTTCTTGGGTACGTACAACTGCTGTTCGGGCTTCTTGCCTCTTCTCCTGGGATCCCCGCTTTGATGATTCATCCGGACAGAATTTTCAGTTCCAGGGATACTGTTTCTCTCGTTTGCATCGACATTGGCAAAGCTCTCCCCTCTTCCTTCAATGTCGCTAGCCAGTTCCAAGCGAGCAGAGCCGTTGAACTGCGAGGGTTTAAGACGATCCTGAACAGAGACGCGTCTGGTAGTTTCGTGCTCGGGACCGTCGCGCCCAAAATCCTCAGGTGTACGACCAGATTTTTTTAAGGGTCCACTTCCCGGTGTGTAAATTGCACGAGGCGGAACTCGGCTGCCCGCTCCCCCGCGCATTCCTCCGAATCTTCCCTTTTCAGATTTGCACTCCTCTCTGATATCTGTCGCACCCACAAAATACAATTACATCGTGGCACCGATCGACGGTCGACAAAATCTTTATTTTTTCCTCTACAAGTTACAACAAAAAAAGTATCGACAAAAAAAAATTCTTTATCATTTCCATAATTTCAAAAATATTTTCAAGTACAAAAGAATAGATATAAGTTGAATATCAAAATAGGAAATGAAAGAATCACGGAATTAGTTTTTTTGTTGTTGTCCGCCAAAGGATTACTCATCATAATTCTTGTTGGCGCAAATTTTGAAAAAAATAACAAAATTCCATTTTCTCGTATTTGGCAAAATTGATTTTGCAGTGAGAAAAATAATTTGAATCTATGTATAAAATATCGTGTCAATATTTATTATAACCATTGACGTTTGTTTGAATAGCTCGCAATTGGGCCGTTGAATGATATAAATAAACAATTTTGTGCCTCAAACGTGTATTGCGATAAACATGGATCCAATATTGGTATTATTTGGTATTTGTGAAAAATCCATTTTTGGCTACTTATGCGGCTAGGCTTCATTTGTTTTATCTCTTTGGGAAATTGTCCTACCAAAATTAATGCGATAGAATATTGAAAAAGGTTCCCTCATCTTGGTACTGATACATTGGTTGTGACATATTGAAAGAGGGAATTTTTCAATGTAACAAGTAAATAAGCAGATATTCGCGTAGATGGCTTCTTGGATTTTGTGTATTTCACAATGCCAATGCTTTTGTGTTAAAACGATAGGCACGATAACGAAAGGAATAACGGCGGAAAGAAAAATTACGAGTGACATAGCGAAGAGACTGATTTTTCGATGTTTTTTTTTTTTTTTTTTTTTTTTCGAGGCTTTGTTTGTCGTCGAAATCATCGCCGCAAATTCATTGTTACATTTAGGAGATTTTGAGGTTAGCTTGTTTGTTGAACGTCGTCGGGGGCTACTCGAAACTCAATAACCGACGTCTATAAAACGAGCGTGACTCTTGTTTTTGCCTTTTGTTTTCCTTAAGTGACACGAATACGGCTGTTGTCGATCCGACGACAGTGAATTTTTAACGTTTTACACTATTGTTTTACCTTGTGAAATAGCTCCCCACTTTCTGCGTCCTTTGTCGTCGCTCGCCATATTGAAATTGAAGATACGTCTTGTGACGTGCTCACCACCGCCAAACTTCCCCTCCACCTCGCACTTTAATGCGATACAAGGTCTTTTCTTTTTCATGGCTAATCACTTAATTATAATCGGATAATCAAACACGCCCATCGAGTCAACATTTTTTTTTCCTTCATGAATAGCGAAACATCGGGAAAGTAGTTTGATTGTTCGGCCTGTGTGCTTATGTCCATCGATGCTAATAGTGCGCAGTCGCGGTAACGTATATATCGAAGCGTTTAAAAAACACGCAAAACTGCCTCGATAAAATTATAATTTTCCTCTTTCCAATACCAAATCCTCCCACTCTAATCGCACCTTCTCATTATTTTAAAAACTACCAGCGACGAGCCTGTCTCCCAGGCCTCAATTATATCAGCATGTACCTTTTTTTTACCGCCGGTGAGTACAAAAAAACAAAACATGTCAATGTTAATACTGCGATACTTTCCAAAGATGCTCTCTTCGCACTGATAACTCCTGGGATATGAAAAAGTCAACACAACAATGTCGCGCTATATCCCACCAGAGCAATGCGCAATGTTTTCATTGCGTATACGTACATATTGTTTTACTGACCTCGTTAGTACAGAATAATATGAGAATATTGTAAATCAAGTGCGTACACGAGGTGGTGTGCACCGATATAGAAAAATCTCCGATACAAGGTTTATTTGGCTCGTGGTAAAAGACGAAAAGGGCCAACAGCTTGCCAAACATTAACATCCTAAATTGCTCTATATCGTAATAGGGTAAGAGGTACGAGGTATTTAATATACGAAATCACATATCATATATATATATATATATATACACATAAAACTGTATTTCGTAATATTAATATAATAATAATAATAATAATAATAGTAATAATAATCCCAATAATGACGTTCTACCCAAGTAATAAATACTATAGATACAGAGTGAGTGTGGGTGTGTGAGTAAATTAACCAATCAATTGGGGGGGGGGGGGGGGGGGTTACCTATGTACAATTCATATTTGTACTATGCGACTGACGCAGTTTGCCACGTGGGCTCCCACTCAGACGCTTCCCGTTTCTCTCCTTGTTTCTCGAAGACGCATGGAAATTATCTCCCTCCCTCTCTTTTTTAATCCCACTTCCCGCTTTCCTAACACTTTTTAATTACATACAATTATCTAATCTCGGCGATGTCTCACTTGATAAATTATTTTAAAACAATATTTTACATTATAATGTATGTATATTATAGAGGTCACCTATTCCGAACAAAACGTCTTTTCTTTTATTTTCCCTTTCTTTCGCATTTTTATGTTTGTTTGCTTTTTCTTGTATTGCTATTTTATGAAACAGCATGAAAAAATGCGCCTCCGGATCTGGGAAACGTGATAACAGGGACCCATTTGCCGCAAGAGCATAATAATTTTTCAATGTCGCCATTAAGATTTTACACCGGGGGCTTTTACGAGGCAAATTCATTAATTCTTTTTAATAAAAAGAAGGAAAAGGCAGGGGAGCAGTTTTGTTTTTTCGGCATTGATGCCTCTCCTCCCTCCCTTCCTCCCTCCCTCGCCTCTTCTTTATCTCTCTAATATTCATCTATATAAAATTAAAAAACAACGTAATATATCATTATATTACTTAGTCGCTGGTAATAAGTAAAAGCTTTGTACAAAGTTTAATTTATAGTTAAAAACATTTGGATACGCAACCATTCCTAGAGATTCTGAGTTTTTAATTGAACTATCTAAACCGACTTTGAAAGGCGATATTGCAAAGTAAGTTACTTTACGCTCTCTTTCTCACTCGTTCTCTCTCTCTCTCTCTCTCTCGCTTCCATTCTCGCTACGCTCACTTCAAAAGCTTGTACCACATGTGCACTTTTGATCCTAATTCCACTTTCCCTTTCGATGATTCTCCGACATTGTCATCGGCTCGGCTTTATTCATTTTAGGTTTTCATTTCTCATCATCGATTGGCCCGATAAATAAAAAGAAGAAAACCGTGATTTCGATGAGCAATTGGTAGTGTAGGCAGAGTTATAAGCTTCCATTACTCAATAAAATTTCCGGTATTCATTGTCTTATACATTGATTTGTCATCATAATCTAGTGTTTAAAAAATTATAATAAGAATAAAGCAAAGGTTTTCCAATTGTTGTTCATTAGAAGGATGATTTGACATTTTTTTAAGATGTTTTTTTTTTTTCTTTTCTTTTATCATTCTCATGGAAGCTGCGGATATTTGTTGCAAAAATAATTTACTATAAAATTATGATTTGTCCACTATTAGGTATTGGTATTAAAGATTTTGTAAAAAAAAATCTTTCAATATAGAACAAGTTGGATTTTATAATTCAATAATAGCAAGACGGCTTTTGTGGCTACTAACCGTTGTCGTGTGAAATTCGACGGTGTTTAATTACAAGTTATTGTAATAATTCTGTCGCAATTAGAGAAGAGACGGAAAAAAAAAACAAAAAAAAAACAAAGATTCCGACCTCGGAATACTTCAACAACAAATTTTCTCGGTTTTGAATGAATACATTTTTTTTAAAAGCGGTGTTATTTTTGCCGCGAAGAATAATAATAATAATATTAATAAAAATAATGGAGGCTTGAAACTCTGGTAGAAGTGAAAGAGGCTTGCATTTAGGGGATAAGTTTAAAGATATACGTTTGGATAAAAGGTTTTTCGCGGTTTTCGATTATAGTTTGAACGGGTGGGGTTGGGGGTCGGGGGCGATAGTGGAAGTCCGAGGCAAAGCTTCCGGCTAAAGTAGGAATGAGTTGCACTCGTAAAGCCCCGAGTGTCGTAACGATAATTAGTGCGTGAGAGAGACGGGCGCGCTGCGCTACTTCAAGGGGAGAGGGTGTGGGTCAGACGAGGGCAGCCGCTGCGTGGTACAGCTGCATCAGCGCCTGTACGTGTACCGGCAAACAGGAGAGTCTGTCCTTGGTGTTTGCGTCAACCGCGAGCCACGACAATGCGTTGTATCCTTCCAACACGTACCTACGACAACATAACAATCAATTAAGCTCATTCGACTATTGTTAAGCTACTCGGAATTTTCCTTTACTAAAAATTCATCGAAAGAAGAACAAATAGAATGTTAAAAACCTGAGAACGTTGGTGGTATATTGCGAATCTAGTGGATGAGCGGTGAGTTCACTCTGTTGTTGAAGCAGATCTTCGCTGTTTTGCTGAATTGTCGGACTGTGGAGGTGTAAGGCGTTCTTGAGGAATACCGGACATACGCCTTCGAGGTGCGGACACGCGGCCCAGAACCACGGTGGCATGCGTCCTGTCGGAGCTGTCGAGACCAAGTATCCTAAGGCGAGCGGCTGCTGCAAGAGCGTCCCGAGTTCTTCAGCTTGATCCGCCACTGCGCCCTATAAATCCATAAACCCCACATTTTCTTATAATAAATACACCAACCAATATGGAAAAACAACAGATATGTTATTTCAAAAGTATTCGTAGTGAAGAAAAATGATGGATAAATAAACTGACCCTCGGAGTATTGCTGCAGGGAAATGGGCTGCCAGGACCATCGTGGATTCCCATACCGGAACCACCACCGTCACCGCCAAGAGGCGATCCGTCCGGCCTGTGAGGACTACCACCCGGACTCTGACCGCCTCCAGCTCCGACTTCCGGCCACGCAGAGTTAAAAATCTCATTGAAGTCTCCCATATTTTCAATTCCCTCGCCCATATCGTCGTTGAGAGCGGAAAAAAATTCGTCGTCACCGAGGCTCGGTCCATTTATGTGCTGCTCCTGAAAAGCGGTCTGCGACGACTGCAAACCAATATTCCCATTTTATTTCCATATATTTTCAAATAAATATCAATAATAATTTTTTTTTTTTCATTTATCGAATAAATATTATATTCAATGACTAACCTGAGTCGTTGCCGAAGTAGGGAAGACGAGTATGTGAGTGCACGTTACATCTTGGGGTGTTGAAAGCTGACAATTTACCGAAGCTTGACTGAATCTCTCGTCGGGCGTGAATTGATCGGCCATCAGTCGTAACGAAGAATCGGGTTCGAGAGACACGAGGCAGGCGCTTAGCACACAAGGAGCTGCCGATGGATACAGCAAACTGCACTGACCGCATATCTCTTTCAAGTGCTTCGATGCTTTGAGAAGAGCCTTTCGTGACAATAACCAACTCCAGCCTTTTAATTCTCCGTGCCCGATGCGTCCGACTCGACCCACTACTAACCTCCATGGTTGAACCTTGTCAAACAATCACGCATTTTGTTAAATCACTCTCTCTCTCTCTCTCTCTCTCTCGCATTTGCAAGTAAATAAATAAAAGAGGAGTAAGAAACATTTGTTATTGTTAAAACTTACACCCTGCGACATAACACCCAGTATGAAATCCATGAGTTTCTGTAAACCGACACGTCGCGCAGACGCTCGTTTTCTTCTCTTTCTGTTGGGTACATCAATGTTTATCGTAGCAGTCTCAAAGATCTCGCCTCGATCGTCAGTCGCTACCGCTAAAAGTCGCGACTGATCCTCACTCAGACAGTAGCTCAGATAGAGAACCGCGCATTCCTCGGGTCCGGCGATTCCGAAGCTCTCGGGTGCCTCGCTCTTCGATCTTAGAGGCGCCAATACGTAAGCCGGCGCATAAAGTCTGTACGGAGCTTTGTTTCTTTCCTGAAATTTAACAGGTCATTCCCTCATCAAGATACATTATCGAAAAATCTAATAACGAAGAAAATAGTAAATCAATAGATACTCACGTCTTTGCTTTTGAGAAATAGATCCGCGGCCGCTGCGGTCCCAAAACCTGTCAGACTCTTAACCGTCGAATTATGATTCAATAATCGTCTACCCTGTAGGAAGACGTTCAGTGCCAATGCTCGCATCTCGTCTTGAATCTTTCGCCTCTCACGAGCTCGCCCTAATTCCATTATACTTTCCAGCGATATCAGCTGTAACAAAAAATGTGTTGTAAAGAATTTTTTGTAAAAATCCATTCATTTTTTTTTTTAATCATTAACGTTTGAACTTTACACTAGCAAAAACATTTTTTTTAACAATAACAATTCACACACACAAAAATGGCAAAAGCAGAAATTAATTCAAGCGAAAAAAAAAAAAAAAATAGTTTTAAACATCTGGAAAAATTAAGTGTTTATAAAAATGTGCGAAAAAAAATGTCTGGTACGAAAAAGATATTTACCTGAACATTGATGTTCGACCTGATATTCTCTGGCATGCTACTGAGCGAAGTGGAATAAGCTCGCAGCAATGCAAGAATAGCAAGTCGTCTACGGTCAGGATCCTCGGCACCACCGAGTGAAAAAGGCTCAATCATATACACTACTACGGCAGGAGGTTCAACTTCCTCCTCGTCGGGGCCAATGTTGGTGGTGGTCGTGGTGGTGGTGGAGGTCGTGCTGGCGGTTGTATTTGTCGTTGGCGAGCTCGTATTTGTCGTATTCGACGGTGAAGTCGTGGTCGAAGATGATTGTGTCGTGGGCGTCGTATTTCCCATCGTGGAATTTGCATTTGGTGTCGCGTTCGACGAAGGTGTCTCGCTGCGCGCTACCATTTCTCCCTCTGCGATCATTGCAGGTGTTGAAAAAAATACAAAAAAAAAACACATTACATTTTGTTTTGTTTCAACGACCTTAATCGGTCAAAGTATGCAACTATTATGCAATTTATTTATTACCCATTTGTTCGTTCTTTATAGTGACACCGTCCGGCGTTGGAGGCATCGAGTCCGTAGCGGGTACCGCAGGCGATTGTTGTTGCTTGCTTGGAGAATCCGCGTGATCTAAGAAACTGCGATCCTGTATAACTTGAGTCAAGTACGGAGCGAGACGATGATTGCAGACTTGTGCGTACAAACGCAACAGTTCCCCCATTTGATTTTCACCGAGGAGCTTAAACCATTCGTCTATAGGTTGCTTCGAGGCTTTTTGTATTGCCGATTTCCCTACGCGCAGTATACCATCGCGCACAGCTTTCGATATGGGTGTGTGCCTGCCCAATCGACATATCTGGAGAGGAGAGAAAAATATACTTATCTTCGAGGTTAAAGATTTGACTCAATAACGATATTAGAAAAGTGCACTGATTGATTTCTTTTCACGCGTAGTCGGGTTTTTTCAGACAAGCGACGAATCAATGAAGAAAAAGAGCAAGTAAATTGCAGGCTTACCTCGTAGGTGGTGGAGAGCTCCCGAAAGAAAGACTTTACTTTGGTGATAACACAATCGCTGTCAGGCGCGACAACGATATAAGCAACATCCCTAGGTCCAGCGTACGGTTCGAGTAGTAATTTTTCCCAATAACTGAGAGCATATGGCGATAACGAGAGCCAATCTCTGTCATAGCCGACAATAAGAGCGGGAATCGGCTGCGGTTCGCATCGATCTTCAGTGCCACGTCCGGCTAAACGATGAAATTGTCTCCAGGTAAGAGGACCAGCAACGGTATAAGGAGCTTCCCACATCCTGGTTGTGCATTTTTTCTGCACGGCTTCCTGAAGAAGGGGCTGTAATGCTCTCATCATTCGAACTATATCGCCGCTGCATTGAGGCCCTCTGGCCCTGATAAAAGCCCACCGATGTACGCCCGTCAGACGATTAACCCGATCGGCCTGTACCCCATCGATTTTCGCTTGATCGAGAGCGGCTAACGACACCTCATTGCCATCGTTGAATTCCAAACTATTGACAGTTGGCACGAGAGTCGTTTGGCTCCTGTTGCTCGCGTATATTCTCGCTGCTCTGTACAAACTGCTAGCGGAGCTTTGAACAATGAGACATTGCTCCCGCAAAAGTTCTAAAACGCTCGGTGGAACGACGTCGAGTCCGTCTGCCGATTTTCCAACATTTTCACCGCAAGCTACGGCAACCAAAGAACCCTTCTTTTTCTCACCAGGATCCTCAGCGATACCAGTTATTTCCATTTCGTCCTCGTAAAAAAGTCCAGCCCTGTGAGCGAGACGACGATTAACAACAGCGCTAAAGCCACAGCTGCACTTTATTTGATCGTCCTCTTGAAAAAGGCTGCCACCGCTGCCGCTAGCACTGCCTCCGCCGCCGCTGTTACCAACGCCAACGCCGCCGCCACCGCCGCCGCCACCACCAGCTCCACCAGCACCACCACCGCTACCAACACCTCCGCCGCTACCACCGCCACCACCACCAACACCACTGCCAACGATACCACCACTATTACCACTAACACCACCGCCACCACCACCACTACCACCCACACAGCTTCCCGCGTTCGCGTTCCACGAGCCCGCGAGATAAACACCGGCGTCGGCTCCTTTTATATTGCCGACGACTTTTGGACCGGCATTACACACACATAGGCTACAACTGTCGAAATTATGATCCCGAAAGATGTTTAGAGCCGTATCACCGAGTAATATATTAACCACGAGAGAATTCGACTCTGGTACTCTCGCGGGACCTGGAGTATCGGCTTCTATGCTGTTGAGGTTCTTGTTGAGATACGAGGAAGTCGTCGAAGTCGCAGGACTTGGTTGATCGTAGGGTGGTGGTGGTGGTCGACCTGATATCGTTGCTCCTCTGTAGGAAGAACCGATTGTCGCTGGACTCGCTGGACATATTTGTTGTTGCGCTTGTTGAGCTTGAGGTGTTTGTTGCGGTGGCTGTTGTTGCTGTTGCTGTTGCTGTTGTTGTTGTGGTTGTGGTTGTTGTAGTTGTTGCAGTTGTTGTGGTTGTTGCTGCTGTTGCGGCTGTTGTTGTTGTTGTTGTTGTTGCTGCTGCTGTTGCTGCAGCGGCGGAGGATTTTGTTGCTGTGATTGGTGAGGCTGAATTTGCGACTGTTGCTGGGGAACCGAGACTGTTGGTCTCGACTGTGGTTGAGGTTTCTCGTTGTTGTTGTTGTTGTTATTGTTGTTATTGTTGTTGTTGTTGGTATTGTTATTGTTGTTGTTATTGTTATTGTTGGCGGTAGAATTTTGATTGCACTGCCAGGAAGGCCTGTAGACACAATGAGGGGGTAACGTGACCGGTGGAAGTGATTGACTCGGGAGATTAGTTAGCGGCGCGTATTTGGAGGAACCGACGAGCTTGCAGATCGATGCCGGCCTGAATACGAAAGACCAGTCCTCGATTGGTTCTTCCTGCGGTGAACCCATGTTCGGATAAATATCCGGAACATGGCGTATCGTTCGTTGAGGCGCGGTCAACTCCGTTTGGTCCATCGGAACGTCGCTCAGTTGACACGGCGACGCAACGGGATTGTGCTCGAGCGACGGGGGCGTTGGAAACATCTTGGATAATTCCTCCGGTCGTAAAACTCCAACACCACGATTGTTGTGCTTACTCGTGCCGTCCAATCGTGTTTCCTCGTGCAAGCCACCCGATTTGTTCGAACCCGGAGGCGTCTGCACTTGAAGCTGATTCAGATTCTGATTCAGAGTCGACAGAGAGAAATGCCAATAATTGTTTTTTAACCGTATACTTGTACCATTTCTTTTGTTATTTTTCGCATTTCCTTAACTACGGTATGGCGGTGAATAAGAAAGAAAGAAAAACGTTAAACTTATTGATTGATTGTTTGATGATTGAGTGAAGGCGAGAAGAACGGAGTCGGAGCCGGAAACGGAGAAATCTCTACGTACCGTCTCGTCGCTTGAAGTATCCGGATCGGAATTGTCGAAAATTTGTTCGAGGTCTTTGTAGGAAGCCTGAAGTCCCTCGCTGGTGAACAGGGATCCGGGCTTCGGAGGCTCGTCCCTCTGCCGCCTGAGACCGTCGACTCCGACACTATTCTCCTCGCCTGTTGCGTCAAACTCGTACGGATCGCTTCTACCGCCACCCATGCATTCGCCCTGTCGAAAACAAAATCGACGAAATAATACACGGAAAAAAAGCCTTTACTATCCTTTGTCGCTCGACTTTTTTCAAACTTTTTTCAGCCAAAAAGAAACGGAAAATTAAGGCTTCAAAACGTAATAAAAGAAGATAGGCTTAGAGAGAGAGAGAGAGAGAGAGAGAGAAAGAGAGAGAGAGAGAGTCGTAAGCCCCTATTACTATACTGTTATTCGTCACCAACACAGCAATACTTTGAGCATTGTGTTCACTTTTTTTTAAATAATTTTGAAACAAATATCTCTGGTGAGATTTTCCCTGATACTTCATCGAGAGACGATAAAAATTATTCTTTCAACTGTCTTCAGTCTTATGGGAAACCGGAATTGTATAAAGCGAAGGGAAAAAGTAATGAGGGCTTATAACCGTGTCTGTTAGAGTGCGATCCGTAAATAAACTTACAGGATTGTTGGTATTGGGCTCTTGCTTAATCTCGAGTTTGGGCACGAGAGCGTGAGTGTTTTGAAGATTCGTCGGAGGATAAAGATTGTTGGTACGAAGACTGGTGGTGGGTCCGTGGGTAGATGATCCCTTAAAACGTTTGACAGGGTGATTGAGCCATGCTTCCTGAGTGGAATAGTCGTAGAGCCATGAGAGAGGTTGTTCATCCTCGAGGAGAGCTCCCTCGTATTCCCTGGAGGCGAGAATCGGTCGCTTCAATGTTGGCAAAGGTGCAGCACCGGCGGAGGCGGAGACGGAAACGGAGGCGGTGGCAGCGGCGGCTGCGGCAGCGGCTGCGCCGGCAGCAGCAGCAGCAGCAGCGACAGTCACGGCTGCTCCGGCACCGGGACTCGATACTTGAAGGTTGCACGCTGTCGTTGTCGAGGAGGCGGTTGATTTGGGTCCCTGTGAAGGGGTCAGTGGCGGGGCAGTGTTCGAATGACTCGGCGGTGGTTGAGGGCTCAGCGTTGGCATCGTCGGATCCGCCGGTGGAACCGAAGCTGGCTCGGAATGAGGTGTTGGAAGAGGCGAAGGTGCCGGCGAGCCTGGTGAACCCACCGAGGGTACTGGAGGACAATCCCCACCGGTCGGAGGACCTCTCGAATAAGAGGGTGGCCCACCGGGTGGCGTGCTCGGTGCTCCTTCCGTTCTGTTGTTCACGTTCGACCTACAGTTTCATTTTCTTTCAATCACACCGCGACAACACATCTTCGCCCTTCTTTTCATTTTTTCTTTCATTCTTTCAACCAAAAGCCAAAGCCACCCGAGGGTTATTCAAACGCGTGACCAAAACACGTTCACCAAAATATTCGCCCAGCTTTTATTCATTTCTTTTAGCCGGTAACGAGACTCTATTGAAAAAATAAATATCTCTTATAAGCAACAATATGTTAATATGCATGCGCGATACTTGATAAGCAGTACTTTTACCGTCTAGTGAAAAGAGTGAGTGACCTTTACGTAACATGCACGTCATTACCACCCTCCATTTAACACACACACACACACACACACACACAAGAGCTATATACTCTCTCTCTGCGTCGTTATAAGCGTGATTCCGCGAGGATGTTAACCCGTTAACCACTATTTCGGGTGCACTTTTAACAACGCGGCTTTTTTTTCTAAGCTCCAATACCGAAACCGAGAGACCGTCAGTTGGATTAATGGTTGTTCGCCTTTCGATTACTTTATCCAATTAATTGCGTAGTCTCAAAGTATTCAGAGAAATTGGAGATGTGCCGATACATGAAAATCAGTACATTTTACCAATTTACGGGTGATTCGAGATAATTAAATATTTGAAATACAATGAGAATATTGGTCGAAAAATAAAATTTCAATATTATCATATCCAACTTCTGTTGGACTTCTGTTTATCGTTTACGCTAAAAAGGCAAATAATTGAAAAAATCCATAAAGATTCGATTAACTTGCTATTCACACAACAAACCCACATATGAAAATGACAATTAATTGACATAGTTAACGAGAAGCAATGAATGATTTGAGTTTGGTATGACTGTCAATACAACACTGTTGGTCATGATTAGAGATGTGTGAATTTAACCATATTTTTTATGTCAAAAAGATGCACGTGACGGCCGTTTTAGTCACAAAATCACGCATTACAGAATTTTACCGACAACTTTTCGAGAGCGTGTTTCCAAAAATCCGTCGCAAGAATAATTCCCATTTCTTTTTTTTTCTCTTTGCACATCTCCAGTCTCGATCGATACAGCGCAGAATTGATTTGCTATGTATAATTAATTGTGTTAAGGATATGAATAATGTTTCCGTTAATATGAATTACTAATGCGTTTCTTTGGTAATACGGGGAGATGTATGGAGGATAGGGGAGGCTGATATTACCCACCTGGGGGCATTGGCAGGGACAGAGGGGCAAGAGGCATCCCACTGGGTGGTAGAACGTCGATGGAAAGGCACGACCCTCCGTCCGCCTTTATCAACCCTCTCCCTCTGAACCTGGGAGGAGGAGGTGAGGCCTTTCCAACCCCCGGGGGTCGTGCACCTGCAACCGATGCGTTTAACATCTCTCGTTTTCCTCTCGGTTTCTTTGTACGCTTCTAGTTCTTTCTCTGTTTTCTTTTTTTTCTCCACCGTATATCACGCAGAGAGGGGCGATTTTTTTCTTTCTTTTTCTCTTTTTTTTCGTTCTTTATTTTTTTTCAACTGAAACACTCGTGAATATTCAACGGAACATAAAAACTAAAGCAATGGCCCGAATGCATAGTTTATTGAGGCTCGTGACAATAGACGTCACATTCAAATTTGTTAATAAGACACCGACATGACATTTTGACGACTGATGACTTACATTCCCCATAGCTATAGTCGATATTTCAAAAGATCCGCATGGGCGGGATTTTTGGCTTTACTTTTTGTTTCACAGCCTGGATTGTGCTTTGCAAAATGCAATTATTAAAATTCACCGAAAGTATTCGCATTGAACTTTACTATTGTAATATAGAAATAAGAAAAATATCTGACAAACGTTGACGAAAAATACAGTGTTTTACAAATTCGATAGAAAGCTTTTTTTTATACGAAATGAGTGATTTGTGATTTTTCAAAATCAATTCTTCCAAAACTTTTAAACAATACAATAATGACATTATATCTTATTAGAATAATAAAAGTGCATTCGAGCCATTTTTTATTCACTCTGAATTTATATACATGCACACGTTGCATCAGCCATTAAACTACAGTAATTTGCGAGACAACGTTTTCTCTCCCATTTTGCATACTCCTGACAACCGCCTAAACATGCAAAACGAAGGAAAATATTTAAAGATAAAAAATTGCTATCTGTAAAAGAACTACTGTCAAATACGACGGCTGTAACGAATTTTACTCGTGTCAATTGCAGCTTTGTTTTTGTACCGAAAGATAAAAAAAAGTTTACGAGTTCATCACTTTTTTTTTTTTTTTTTTCGCGCGCACACATTGCAATTCAAGCTCGTGATTTTCTGTGAGAGTAGTGGATGTGCGAATACTCGAAAGTTCGATTCATTTTATACCGAGTTAAAGCCAAGTTTTCTTTTTCTTCTGATAATTGGCTAACAAAGCGTTTGGTTTTATTTTTTCAATACCCCCGAATGGTACGTCGTGAATTTGACCAATTTGAACAATTGTTTTATAATGATTATTTATGACGATCGATGGTAGCAATTTGTAGGATTGCTTACTTGGTGCAGCTGCAGGAAGACTTTTGGGTGGAGTCGACGAATGTCCATGTGCCGAGTTCGAGGGAAGAGGAGGAAGAAGAAGAAGAAGAAGTGTCGGCGGCGGCGGCAGCAGCGGAGGCTGCGGCGACGGTGGTGTTGGTCTTGGAAGCGAGGGATGACGCTGGTGAGCCGAGAGAACATTCCGCCCATACGCGTTCGGGCAACTCGGTAGCGGGTTTGAGATCGCGTTGCGTCGAGTTTGGATGTTCGTAGCTAGCTGGACTGTTGGGCGGCGATAGGGGCATTTCCGGTGGTAACTCGTCCATGTCCGTGACGAGAACGTAGCACGACGGATATCGCATTCGTACACCCCCGACGAGGACCTCCACGAGGGGCTGTACACCGCTTTCCATGCTACTTCCATTTATCGGATAAAAGTGTTTCCACTCTTCGAGAAGCTGACTGTCAACACGACCAACCTGACCGGTCAGTGTACCCGCAAGTCCGTAAGGAGCCAAGATCACTGCAACAATTCACTCGACTTAGTTTTGTTGTTGTTGTTTTTGTTTGTTTGAATGAATTGAAAGGGAACGAATGGTGAAGAAGAATGATTATTTCGACAAAAAAACTAACCCTTAAGGCCCGACTGGGCGGTTTGCGTTCGTTGCAAACACGTCCTGGTGAGATGTCGCACCGCTGGATGTTGTCTGACATCGACACTCGCGCAAACGGTGCTTTCGCCGTGCACAAAGAACGCGAATGAGAAAGACAAGTGACTACTGAAAATGGAGAAGAATAAATATCAGAGGTTACGCACTATCAGGAAAACTGCAAATATAGAGTAGCATCGATTTAATATATCAACAAAGTCCCGACGTTGCTCGTTTGGGGTTACCTGCTACAGCGATGTTTCTCGAAGCCATCGTACGGCTGGACAAACCACTTGCCGAGACGAATGAAATCCCGAGACAGCAGGCACCGTTCAATCAGGTTGTGGAGAGCCTTGAAGAGCAGCGAGCGACACTCGTACGAGAGCCCACTTTCCCACGAACCTTGCTCGCTTTCTGCAACATTTAATTCATCACTTCATATATACATGTCAACCCTCAAAATTCATTAAGAATCATTCAACTTGATTGTCGTTTGAGAGATTAAAATCTCAAAGGTGATAGCCTAATTGATTGAGAAAAAAACGCCTATATGCCATCCTACAGGCTTATTTAGCGTTGGCGTCCAAGTAAGCTGAGTTAGTGAGTGAGCGAGAGAGAGAGAGAGAGAGAGAGAGAAACGTGGCCGAAGGTTTAGCAATCGATGCAACGCGCGCGCGGCGTCTAAAGGAGGTGGGAGAGAGGAAGGGTGGACGAGAGACGGATAGAAAGTGTAGAAAGAGGACGAGCATCGCGTGGGAGAGGCTGGTGGTGGTCGTGAGCGATGCTCCACGGCAAAGAAGGAGTCTACTGAGCCAAAGTGAACGATCCCGGCATCTGTATTACGGTGAAAGTAGGCTTTTTATTAAACGAAATATGAATATCCAATTGTCACATTAATAGAAAAATCTCAATGGCTATTTGACGCGGTACGCTGCTGCTCTCTTTTGGAGGTGCTCTTATTTAGTCGCTGTTTTGTCGTTTGGTCGTTGCCTCGAGTAAGTACGACGTCATTCGCGGGTAGACGCCGGTACGGGGGGCCGGCGCATCGGAGATATGCAATATTGCGCCGGGCCAATGCGGAGAACCACTGAACGGCCAGGACACGTGTTCCCCTAATCGATAAAGACCCGAGGGTGGGGGTAAAGAACCGCGTAAAAGTGCATCGTTGTCAACGTCCGATTGACTGTACATTGTAATTCGTAATTCGTAATTCTGCCAAATTAACCTTTACTCCTACTACACTGACGATGGCGACATTGTCATTAAGGGGGGAAAAAAAAACAAAAACAAAAAACAAAACAAAACGCAAATAGTCCGCTTTTCTTAGCATTATAGCGTCTTCGTGTTTGCTTTCCCTTGATAGAAAACATTGCCACGTCGTGGCGGTGCGAGTCTCACGATGTGGAAATCTTTTCGAGCGCAATACCGTTACGGACGTTGCTGTATAACGAGTAGAGCCTACAAAAGACGATCCTAGTCCGCTCTCACTTTGCCTCGTCACGTAAGTTACAACACACGCATCACCTTACCGAAACAACACCCTCGCGATTTACCTCCGAGCTTTTCGGCAAACAAACAATAACTTTTTATATTGATTTTGCATTTGTCAACGATTATATTAACGTTTTTTTTTTTTTTTTTTTCGAATTTGGAGTAGTTTCAATATTTCCTCGAGTCAAACAATCGGTTATATTATGATGTACAATATAGAAAAAAAGAAAAAAAAATTCCTCGAGTGTTTGTTAGTCTTTTACGAGAAGAGGGCTGATATATTATTGTATAGCGGTTGGGAGCGGCAACGACGAGAGTGTCGACGTAATGTGCTTTGCAGCAGCAGCAGGAGAGCGGCAACGGCGGCGGCGGCGGCGTTCCATTGAGCCGCCGCGGCCCGAACGATGAATGAGTTTATTATCGCGGGTGGGCGCGTGTCAAACGTCACACGCACTTACGTGTCCATATAGGCGGAGAGTAGTTGAGTGTCGATAGAAAAAGAAAGGAATAACGGGGCTAAGGTTAAAAAGTAAAATGTATTGAAATTGATTACCGCAAGTGATGAGTTCCGGGGAGACGAGACCCGAGAGATCGGGTTCCTCTCCGTACCAGAAGATCCAGAGTTCCTTGGCGGCGGTGAGGGAGAGAGGCGGTGGTGCCGGGGACGGTGCAATGCCCAGGTCGAATATACCACCCCCGGTGGGCCCGGAGCTAGTGGAGGGTGGTGCGGCTGCCACCCGCCGCCACACGCACAGTATGTCGCTCGCCAGACACTTTGAGAAGCTCGACAGTACCGGGTCCTCAAGGGGGGTACCCCCAAAGCCCCCGGCTACTTCGCCCGATACGAGCTTCCGCCATTTTATGCCGCAGAGGTCCGTCTGTTGAAACAAAACCACAATTTATTTATTTTATATTTTCATTTTCTTATGTATATTACATTCATAATACACGACGATTATTATCGATAAAATAAAGTTTATAATTATAAAGAGCCATGAGGCTCCCCCCCCGTAAAAGTAATCTTCATACGACGACGAGGATTCAAGGAACAAGAGTTTTTTTGCGGCGAGGACCGTTGACAGTCACGGACACCGACCGAATGACCCCCCAGTGGAACACGTGCTCGTGCCGATAGATGTTGCCTCACTGCGCTTCCTCTCTGCGCAATACAACCCCCGTCCGCCTGCCCGCCGGAACGCTCGAGATCGTACACAACCTTCCCCACGCTTAACGATCGCGTCTAATCGCACCAACACGCACGAGTCTCAACGCATTGCGCTTCCGAATTCTCTAATCAATTTGAAGAAATACGTCTGAGAGCTATACAAAAATATAATACTTTGGCGAAACTATCGATGAGAAAAGTGCTGAAAAATCGATTGTCGTGGATAAAGTTGCATCCCCGACCGGAAGATAATTAATCGGTGAATCGGAAGAGAAGGATTGCCACGAGCGCGAATAACTGACACACTTTTTAACGTGACACACCTGAGAGGGCATCGAGAGCCGCGACGATGAGAAACTCTCGTTGAAATCGAGGGTGGTGGTTAATGTTGGTGCGACGGTGGCTGCTTTGGCAACCAGCGTGGACGAGTCAACATCTCGCGGTATTCGTAGTAGCGAGAGAGAGAGCACCGACGATCCGCGAATAGTAGTATTACTCGAGAGGGGGAGCAACAGTAGTAACTGAGAGATAGTAGAGTGCAGTATATATAACGTTGTGATAGTATGCAGTGAGCGTACGGTGTATGTACAAGAGTAGTGCCGCCGAGTCGTCGAGAGGCGAAAGGAATGTTACGAGTCGCGCGAGGGTACGACGACCGCGAGACTGGTCTCTCTCTCTCTCTCTCTCTTACTCCACACCACCGATACACATATATCTTCTCTTTCTTCGCAATTTTCTCCCGAGCCTTTGCGCCAGGCCCAAAATTTTTCGCTATTACTGTCAGCACTACCGTTATATTTTGACAATGGCAAAACAATTAATTGCTTTGACAATGAGAAAATTGTAGCCCTTGCCGCGATTCCTTCGGGATTACGCGGTAATTCTGCGACGCGTTTTATCGTCTTGTTGACCAACGAGCGCGTGATGCTTCGATAATCGTGAAACGTCGAGACCTCGAGCCTCCACGAGCCATTAACAGAAATTGTCAAACATTTAGTTACAGTTTACGTTTACATTATTATATAGGTGAGGCTGAATTCGAGTTGCATTTCAATCTGGTCGATATGGGTACAAGATTTTTTTCAAATAAATCATATTGACATTTTCCACTGTGTTGCGAATTGTTTCCAGGGTATTCTCTCTCGTCTTGAACGACGTAGAATAAGTGGATAAACCGGGCGAAGAGCTATGCATACATACTAATCTACCGGTGGCTTTCGCGCAGCGCACCAGCTTCTAGCTCGCTCGCTCTCTCTCTCTCTCTCTCGAGCGTTCCGTGTTATGGGATCGCCACGCGTCCACCAGGTCGGCCGTCGCGTGAGAGCGAGCAAACTATTACGCTTTTCTCGAGGTTAAACTCGCTCGAGCACCTTCCACCGGCCAGAGTTTCCGTGAAACGAGCTACCGACTTTTCAACGTCATCGGCCGCGTCCTTAACTTTCCCTCTCTCGTTGCAGAATGGGAATGAAAAAAAAAAAAAAAAAAAATGCACAGGAAAAGCACCGTTATTTTGTTGAACTTGAGTAAAACGCAATGTTTCCGTTCGCGCTGTTTTTCCATGAATCACTACTCGTGTCATTGGGCCGAAGCGAGTTGACACCTTCGATAGAGCCTCGATCGGGTACTTTTCCAATTGCAGATCCAAGGAAAAATCAACCAATAACATCGTACAGAAAGGTCAAATGCTCATATATTTACTATGCTCGAAAAATTCGTACTCGTTTGATTTAATTTAAAAGAGCGATAGGAGAGAAATAGAGTTGAAAATGAAAAAGTCTCTGGCACGTATTATCTCTATTCGTGTGTAAAATGGATATATCGT
This sequence comes from Clistopyga incitator, assembly GCA_947507545.1. Taxonomy (NCBI): domain Eukaryota; kingdom Metazoa; phylum Arthropoda; class Insecta; order Hymenoptera; family Ichneumonidae; genus Clistopyga; species Clistopyga incitator. The sequence goes on along the minus strand of OX382188.1, from coordinate 3,261,940 downwards.
ATTGGTCGGTTGTCTTCGTGAAACGCGCGATTTCTCGTAACAGAGCGAAACTGGGGAGTAGAGAGAGCAGCGCGCGGAGCACGGCACTGCCGCCACTCGGACACAAACAGAGCGAACGAGGGAGGGAAGGAGCGGAGGCCGAGAGAGCAGCAGCGGCAGCGGCAGCAGCAGCAGCAGCAGCACGATACATATAGAAAAAACGAAACAGGGTCCTTCGCCCGAGTGCAACTAGCAGCACCAGCGGCGCACGATTTTCCGTGGTGGCCATTAACGTCTACAAAACATTGACAATATTAACCGAAAAACCTCTCGATTCTACTAATATTTCTCGCTCCTCCATCGTATTCGACATTCCACAGAGATGTGAATTTCGAGGCGATCGAGGCCGAGCGCGTCCTCTACCTCTCCTCGGTTTCCTCGCAAAGCTAAACAAACCACAGAGAGACAGAGAGAGAGAGAGAGAGAGAGCGGGAGAGGGGAGAGATCGCTACAGCTCGTTTTCCACCGTTCTCTCTCCTTCTCGCTCTCGCCGCTAGACAGAGATAGATACAAGATAATTTGTTAGTCGACGACTCGAGAAAACAACAATAGAAGATAAAAGAACAAAAGAGAAAAAAAAAAATAGAGGGATGAAGGAGCTTTTGGGATAATGTATAGAGCAGTGTCGTTGGATGCCCTTTGATGATAGTTTAGGCGCATACGTGTCGGTGTGGGAGGGGTGAGGGGGCGGGCGGAGAGGGGTTAAGGGGAAGGGGGAGGAGATAAATGTGGAAAAGTGTAAAAATTAAGAAAAGATAGAGAAACTCACCAGCGCGAAGAAATTCGTGTGGCAGTCCTCCAAGCTGGCGCCGTTCGTCTGATGGGACGGGTGCGTCATGGCTTATTCTCCATCGTCGGTGTAGTTAACCCACGATTCACTTTAACACGAAAACCCCGCTGCTAGTCCCGGGGATTCTCTCTCTCTCACCACGCCAAACGTTATATATCTGCCAACTTGGGGCAGATATATAATAATGGTGAATATAAAACAAAATGTCCACAATAGGAGAGAGAAACGAGGAAGTGAGCGCGTCGATCGTAATGTAGAACCGCGATCGAGGGCGGTTTGCGTTGCCGCGGCGGCTCTCGACACGTTATTCGAGAAACATTTAGGAGGGTTTTCACCTCTCAATGGCGACTGTAAAATGGCGGACAGGCGCACAGGGGGAAATATGTCGCGGACAGAAAACACACAGGCGCGCCGCAGCAACGAGCAGCGGCAGCGGCAGCGGCAGCGGCAACGGCAACGGCAACGGCAGACCGATATCTCCGCGGCGGCACTAGCGCCACCGAGCGGCACGAGATGACAATTTTGCCGCTCGCACAGTATCGACAAGATGGCGACCCTCATCAGGCATGGCTCTAGGCTCCAATGTCATTGGGCTTCGACGTTACTGCGAAATATCGTAAGTCACTCACTTTTTTCTTTCACCCTTCGACGCACACTCAAACACTCTTAATCTTCATAATCCTCCGTTTGTTTGTCTTTTATTTATTTCTCTCTCTCTCTCTATCTCTCCCCCCTCAGGCACCGCACACCGACATCACTCGGACACTCAAAATCAAGACTCGTAGAACTCGCGTTCTCGTGAGAAAGTTCGAGTGGGACGGCAAGTCTTTGGCCGCTCGTGGGTGAGTTTCCAAATTTTTACATCATCATTTCTCTATATTAACTCTACGATCCCTTTTATTCCCCTCGAATGGCCAGTCTCTCCCTCGCTTTCTATTACTTTTGCGTCGGGTTAAATACGCGGAACGACGCGACACTGCCAACCTCGCAGAGAACACTGCGGCCATATTGCTCTTTCCTTCCCCCGCCCCGCCCTCCGCCAAAAAGCAACGCGCCCCCTCTTCCCCACCCCCTAGCCGCGCACACCCGGCGCCCTCCGCGAGCTTTGACAGCTAACCAGGGATGTCCCTTTCCTCCGATGGGCCCTCGCCTCTCTTTTTTTTTTTCTCCCTCTTTGATTTATCATTATTATTATCTCTCTTCGTTAGACTACGTCACGTAAGTGCAACTCCAATTTCGTGTTTGCGGAAAATTTGATTTTTTTTTTTCATCTTTGCATCAACTTATTTTCGTTGTTTCAGGATTAAAAATATCTATCGATCTATCGTAAAATTCTTTTGTCGTCTTCCTCTATTGGTGTACGTGACGTAACTGTGCATGCGAACCAACGGAAAACGCGAGTGCACGCTGTTACGGATGATCGGCCTCCTCGTTGCGAATATCATTGTTCCAACTAGTTGCCGTTTCTCGCTGCATTGTCTCGAGATAAAGATTCATTAGCGAGTGGTATTCTGAAAATGCGGTGAATCGAAGAGTTGTTTTGTTTTGGTGACGATCGGCCGACTTGTGTATACGCGTAGTGCATACATGGGGAAGGGAGTGCGAGGGACAGCGCACCGATGGAGACTCGGAAAAATCTAAGCAAGGACTCGCAGCGGCCGCGCCGGTGCTCACCGCCGCCACCGCCGCCGCCGCGCGCATAACACACCTTCGCTACGCCTTTCCAAAGATCGATGTCACGCCGCGAAACGCCGATATCCCCAATGTTCCACATTCACACGCACACACCAAATGAATATTTATTCTCCGTGTGAGATGCACACGCGCGAACGCATCCCTCCGAGACCTTGATTCATCATCGCTCGTTGGCCGTGTCCTTAAAATCGTAACCACGCGTGTCTCGTCGTCACCTGTAGAGAGATGTTTCGATACACAATCAACCTACACCTTATATATATTTACTCTATTTTTCACTGATGCGTACGTAACTCGAAAATTACTTTGATATACTTTGTGGATTTCGGTAGCTCGGATATTTGAATAAATTCATCGAATAAAAATAATAATAAAATGTTGATATTACGACGGTGAGAAGAGCCACGATATCGAGCTATTGATAATTCGGCGAAACATTCCACCGCGAATTAGCGACATCAATTTGATAATCGACGTTTGGATCGTGGCGGAAATTAACCCGTTATTCCCGACACTCGTGGAAATTAACGCTTGTAAACGAGTGTAAATTATTATTCGTTATTGATTAATCAAATTTTGAAAATGTCTCAATGTCGGGTAGGAAACTCGTAAGAGGGCAGTTTAAAAGCCGCCAACGGGTTTCCTTGCTATCGCGCACTATTCTGCATCAAGTTTCTCTGTCCTTGTGGTAAATCCGCAAGTTCGAGCAATCCTATGCAAATTCATCCAAGACGAAAATCTAAATTCTTCTTCTTTTCAATAATCATTTTTATATCACTCCTTTCCAAGTTGACTTGCGTTTTTTTTTTTTTTTTTTTTTACATGGATTAATCGTAGAGTGTTTGACGGAGGTTCATAAGGTCCCGAGGCCCACCGATCTCAAGATCCACTCCTGCCGGTAATTGTACCTTCTGGGAAAGACATCGGGGGGGCAGCACCGTACAGCCGGCGTTCGTCCATCGATCTCTCCGAGCCAGCCGTCGCTTCCCGTCGCCTCCCGTCGCTTCCCGGCGCTTCCCGGCGCCGCTTTTCCCTCTCTTTCGATTATCACGAAAAAATCTAATTCCAGATTCAAAGCATCACTTTTGTACAATAATTATCTCGATACATCATCCCAATGAATTTATCTTTAGATCCTACTCTTATCGAATTTGTAAAATGACTATTGTCAATAATTCACCGGTATTATTATTTGCTTCGAGTGTTGATATTATAGATATTAATTTTTTTTCTTAGCGAATTATAACTCAACCAGAAGCGCGAAAATGATTTATCACCTTCATTAGTACGAAATGTAACCGGTGAATTGCAATATGTTTGAGAGTGTCGATGATGAATGTGTTGCATTATTTTTCAGATTCCTGCGACCCATAAAATCCTACATACCCAATGCCGATGTTTCCGAGAAATTGGATAAAATCTGTAAAAACGAGGGACTATCGAGCGATGATGCGACAAAGATCGACGATCCAGTTCAGCGATTCAATATGTTTGTCGCTTGCGAAAAAGAATTCGATTATCCCTTGGCCAACTCAATACTGCACACCATAGAAACGATTGGTGAGACGACGTTTCGCGATACCCGAACTCGACATTTTATTTCGCAGACTTTTTTTTTTTTTTTCTCCTCTAGAGATGAATACGATTCGCAAAAATATTTTTAAGTGATGGGACAATGCAATTAACAACGAGAAATGTGGAAGAGGTTGAGGGATAAGTGGCTCAATTCACGGAGAATTAAATAATAAAAATGATGTTATTTTTTGTAGGTGATTTGAGAAAGTTTTATATGACACCGATCGATGCCTCTGTGCCTTACGATGCATTGCGCAAAACCGAATTACCAAAGAATTTACACGTCCTCTACGACTACAACCGATTCCACCCTGGTCAGTTTATGTCTTTCAAAACATTGAATTTCGCTTGACCCATCTTATAATAATTATTCATCATTTTTCAGACGACGACACCAAGTTTGGCGGAAAAACGGCATTCCCGAGAAGCTCCACTCTTGTCACGGGTCTCAAATACAAGAAAAAGTATCGTGGTCTCGAGCAGCCGCAAACTTATCCTTTCTAAAAGTTGTTACAACATTTATATGCTTCTGTGCACTTGTAAATTAATGTGTTGTAGAAAAATACAATAATTCTGTAAAAAAGAAAAAAAAAGTCCCTCTCTTTTACCGAGAAAATAGAGTATTATAACTGACATTAAGCCCAATATAGTTTTTATCACTGATTTTTAAATATCGATAACGATGAGGAATGCATGCCGCAACGATAAAATATTGTCCGATTAATCGGACACGTTCTATTCTTTCTTGACATAACTTCCAAAAAATTCGATTATCGGTACAGATAGAGTCCGCTTTATGAAACTTTGATCCAATCGCTCACGTAACCAAATCTACCCGTGTATCATCGGTTAAAATTCGCATTATGCTTCAGTAGCCTAGTCCGACAAGTCCAACCGTATCGTCAGCACTTTAAATAGGCATTAGAAATGGGTTTGAAAATTCGTATAGGTCTAACTGTTTTTGGAATTATATTGATTATACTTTCATTAGTATGTTCATTATACTTATTTCCACATCTCATCAAGAATCAAATCGATCAAGTAAGTACATTGTATTATTACAAATTATCAGTTTCAAGATATTCACATCAGAATCGCTTTCTTTTCAATGGCGTTGAATTTTTTAAACATTCAATTTCACTAATTTATTGTACACTGGATTCTCGTAAATCTTTGTGTTTGATAAAGTTAGGATGTTGCCAATAAAAGATCATTATAAATCCATGAGCAAAAAAAAATCTGAACAAAATGAAAAGCTGTTGAAAAAATAACGGAGAAAATATCTTTAAACAGAAAAAGAAAAATCGGTAATACATGAACAAGTACCAAGGGGTATTAGGAGTGAACGTAGAATTTTTCCAATCTTCTTTCTAAAAAAGCCCAGCACGGCGAGGAGGGGCGGGGGGGGGGGGGGGGGGGGGAGGATTCTGCCGCACATGTGGCGCCGCTCCGTCCTCATGAAAAGTGTTACTTTTCACGAATGTGGTTTTGAAACATGAAATTTTTGCAGAGCTTTATCATTCAATTACACATGTATCTACGATTATTATATGTTTTATTTGTTTCAGACGGTTATATTGGAAAATGGCACTGATGCGTATGCAAGATGGGAAGAATTACCCATACTGATGCAGCACAAAATTTATTTTTTCAACATAAGTAATCCGGAAGAAGTGCAACATGGAGGAAAACCGGTGGTCAAAGAAATTGGCCCCTATATTTACAAGTCAGTATTTGTTTAACAATTGTTACATACATCCACCGTTATTATTATATGTCACATTTTTTTTGCTTTCTTATAAGGAACAGTGTATAATTGTGAAATTTGTTTGCTTTTAAATTTACCTTTTTTTAGTCAAAAACGATGGAAAACCGGGATCACTCAAGACGAAGACAAACTATCGTACTATCAAAATCTAATGTTCCAATTTGATGCGAATGCATCGTATCCTCTAACGGAAACGGACAGTTTAACAATCGTTAATTTACCTCTCATGGTAAGTACTATTGTTAAATAACAAAGCAAGTTTGGGGACAATTGGAAATTTGATATTCCATATTTCACAAGGGCTATAGAGCTATATTTTATCGAGCAAATGTGCAGTTTACGCCTTGCTAAAGCGGTTCAGCTCTCCGATGAAACACAAATATAATATATTACTTTTTTGTAATTATCATTGGATCACAGGTGTCCTATCGGTGCTTTGTCAAAACCCGAATTCATTAATTGTAAACGTAGCTGTGTTTAGGTAAAATATGAAATCTCATTGGGCAAATGTTACAGGCTGTTGTGACAATCGCGGAAAGGCATATGTTTCCTTTATTATCCATGTTGGATAAAGTAATCGACGACATATTTGGAAGTGCCAATGGTTTGTTCCTGCGTACGACGCCAAAGGATTTTTTGTTCGATGGAATATTCTTGACATGCGACACAAATGATACCATAATCGATGCTACATGTCGTATAATCCAAATGTTGGCCCCTCCTACATTGCGGCGAACTGACGACGGTCGCTTCAAGTTTTCTCTTCTCACTCATGTAAGTGATTCGTATTAATTACTAGGTGCCATAAAGATAAACAGCAAAAGTCGCAAATCCAATTATGTACAGTTTATCGTGTTTTGAGACCAATTTTTTTGTCCATCTCAACAAACACTGTTTCATAGTATTTCCGTTGTGTACCAAGTTTTGGATTATCTTTCCAATTTTTTGGAATGGACGTTGACAGATAAATCAGGAGAAACTGTAACTAAAAGAGAGCCTGGATAATCGTGGTACAATATAAATACCAATAGAATAATGAGTTATGCATTCTCCTTAGAAAAACGATACCGACGAAGGACACTTTGTAGTTAATCGCGGTAGCAATGATATTAACAAACTGGGGGAAATAGCAAATTGGCAAGGCTCCTCGGAATTGAACATATGGAAACCGAATAGTACATGTGACAAGGTAGTTGGATCCGATGGAACAATTTACCCTCCCAGCATCAATCCGGAATCACAGATACGCGTTTTCTCCGTGGATATATGCAGGTAGTTGCCGTAGACTTTGAGGAAATTGGAATGTCTGCTTCGATTGAATGAATGACAATCAACGCCATTGTTTATCTTTCAGATCTGTCACTTTGGAATATTCGAGTGATACGGAATATAGTGGAATTTTCGGGCACAGATTCGTCGCCGGAAAGAAAATGCTTTCATCGCCAACTTCGTTGCCTTCCAATGAGTGTTACTGTTTAAACATGACAAAGGGTATCCATCACGACGATGGTTGCTTACTCGATGGGGCAATGGAGCTTTGGACGTGTCAAGGTATGCGACATATTCGTAGCTTTACTCCCAGTTTGAAAGCTTATAGCCGGAGAATGAAATTTTCATTAATTAAAAATTGTTTTACAGGAGCACCGATAGTTTTGACGCTCCCGCACTTTTATGAGGCTCATCAGGTGTATCAAAGCGGAGTCGAGGGTCTCGAGGCCGACAGTGCATTACACGAGATGTATGTCGACTTGGAACCCGTGAGTTCAACAATTACAATAATCATTTATTTTATTCGCGACTGAGCAATGATTTTTTTTTTCCACTCGATTTCGTCGGAAACGAAATTTCTCTCACTCGTTTTTTTCAATACAGAATACGGGCACTCCATTGCGAGGTCATATAAAAGCGCAATTCAACATTTTTTATCGGCCCATCAAAAATATCAGCATTACCCGAGAATTGAGCACAACGCTTGTACCAGTCGTGTGGCTCGATCAAGTGAGTAACGGCCTGTCTTTAATTAACCACCGCTTCTATGTGAATCGTCGGTGTATCGCATTATAGAAATATATAAATTGAGCATTTGTATTTTGTTTCAACGAGTTATCGGTGTAATTGCGATTTTTTTTTACAGGGCGTGGAACTTACGGACGACCTCATCGATGAACTCAATCAGCAATTATTTGATATCTTACGTATGTTGGATATTATTCAATGGACCCTGCTTGGCGTTGGAGTTGTAATAGTTGGCGTTAATGTAATATGGTGGCTTGTACAGTGGTGTAAAAAATCTTCTTCTCACTAACAAGAATCATGTATCACGAATATATCAATATAACAAGTAAAAGTAACTGAAAACCGAGGCGGTTTTGTGGGATTACGCGTTATCGACAACACAACACACGTATAACGGTGATTATATTAATCGATAATTAATTTATCGAGTGTAGTGATGCTCTTACAAAAGAATCTTTTGCGAGTAATCGGTGCAATGAATCGTTGTTGTTTGTTATATTATTGGCACTATAGATAATTGCGCTTGCGCGTCCGTAGGGGTGAGATGCGCGAGAGAAAACTTGACTTATCCTTCTTGCGTGCCAGTGTACGGTCGCGTATCACCGAAGGTGGATCGCATTCTCGATAGTTACACCGTAAAGATATCCTCGTGTGTCCATGGGATCCGTGGAGTGTCGTGTCACTGGCGGTGGGTGCTCCGACGTCAACATTTACGCACAAATTCCGGGCTCTCTGGGCGTCACTAAATTTTACCAATAGCGGATTAATGGGGATCTATGATTCGTCTCTTATTTCGGCATCACGAGACTTTTCTACCAATCGCCAACGTATCCAGGTAATTAACGATACATTTTTATTTCTGTTTTTTTTTTTTTCAGTTCTTCAAATTTCAAGTTTATCATTAATTATTACTCTCGTTCAATATGATTTTTCTCATACTCCAAAGCTCTCCCGAAATCGAATGATTTATTTAGGGCGGATTTGTTGCAATTGGTAAATTTTTTTAAAATACACATCGGTCTATTGCGAAATTCGGGCGATAATTGAATTAGCGCCGTGAAAAATGTCGAGTGATGCGAGGCAAGTTGAATAAAATGAACAAAAAAGAAAATTATTCTTCCTCTTGCTGGTGGTACGTGCATCAGGTAGTTAAGGCGGTCACGCGTTTCGGGAGATCGATTGTAGGACAATGAAGAAACGGTAGACGATACGTACATTTACAAAGTTTGTGGATTTTCATGTACTCAGATTGGGAATGTTTAACATTATTTATTCAAACGATTTTTTTGCTTTTTTCTCAATCGGATCGCACACGAGTACGCGCCCGTGAATTATCTTTGTCAAATTGGGTTTTAAGGCAAACAAATTGGATGTCTCCAACAGTTTTTCCTATATAAACGTAAAAAATGTAAAACCATTGACATATGCCAATCTCGACATTTCACCGGCGTACTCTAATCAAGGATGTGGTTCGATATCGTTGGTGTATGTTAACGGAACTTTGATTTGTCCGCGCGTACTCGGCGGTGGTATCGATCGAACACAATGCATATCAATGAATTGTATCGATACAGAAACTTGGTGGAACAATGACATAAAGAGTTATGGGGAATAAATGACGGGGAGCGGGAGGCAGCGGAGACACAGGCGGGATTTCGATGATCGTAGTGAACAGCTGTTACCAGAGGACTTTACGGACGAGTGTCTAGACGATATTCAAGGCCACTATTCGAAATACGCAATCGGTTATTCACGCGTGCGCAAGCAAGTAAGCAAGCAAGCAAGCAAGCACGACACACCCATACATTCGAGTTACTACCATAAGTATTTTTTTCTTCAATTGTTATTGTGCAACGCATCTTTTCTGCTACTATTGTCCCCGCGTTATTCGTTATATCGAGGCTATAAGCTCGAATCCCTCTCTCGGCGAATCCCCACAGGATTTTCGTCGCCTATCGACATTCTTGCTGAGCGTCAACATAGATATATTTTTATTTCCCTCCGTTGCCAATTGAATGATCAATAAATTGTATATTTACGTGCGAGTAATGAAAAAATAGCTAATCCAATTAAAGAGAGGAGCTTTTGATAGGTTGCTGATATAAATCGAAGAGTTGAAAAAAATAAAAGAGGGTTAAGAAAGTAGTATATCGAATAAAAAAAAAGGTTTGGATCGGGGGTGGATATATTTGAGGTGCGAGAGGCAACTGGCAGCCAGCCGGCCGGCAGTTGCTGCTGCCGCACCCTGTTTGGCCTGACATGCGCCATGACCTGCATATATCCGCGGTGAGGGTAAGAGTATCAGCGCCCCAAACCACGTGTATCTCTACCCAGCCCCATTGCCCAGCAGCTTCTCCCCGTCCGACCGCCTGCCTCCCTTCATCCCATCCAATTGTACATGCCTCTAGCAACGAGTCTATATCCTTATCGCACGTCGTGCCAAATCGATTCAAATTTTTCCAAACGCCCTCACCTATACGCCTACTTGCCGGTAAGACTCACAATCCATGCATCGATAATTTTCCATCGGGTACGGAATTTTAGCCGAGATTACTTACAATTTAACGCGTCGACTTCGAGGGACGTGATACCATAGTCCACAAATTGGAGTTTTATTTCCTACGGAGAAGGTCGACGCTATAGCGGATCTTTGGATGCGGAATTAGCGACGCCGTAAGCGCGTCTACGTTTGCGTAAATATCAAGCGGATGACAAGTCGCACACAACGCACATTTTCCCAATATACAAGAAAAGACGCAGCGGCTCTTTTGAAGGTCGAGGGATACCAGGCAGACAACCTCCACGTGGTGTATCCCGGGTAACGCTGATGGTCTGCCGTTAATTAATATATTATATTATTTTTCGAGCGGATCCTGCAACGACGTTTCAACGAAAACACGGATACGCGTGTGTCAGCGCGCGTGGCAGCGGCGGCGGCTCACAAGCCCTCGAATAAAACTATTATTTCTCTAATCTCTCGACACTTTTACGGAATACATTGTACTCATCTTCGGTGTCGATTATAAGTGCGCGAACACAAGTGTAAGCACACTCGGGACTCGGGGTATGTGTGTGTGTGTGTGAGTGCGCGCGTGGCGGTGGTCGGGCTCAACACCGAAGCTACGCCGACGCCGCGAGACAGTCGTGCATCTCCCACGTTCACAATCGCATGTATGCCTATTGTTCTTGTATATGGTAAATAAATAATGTTGAACCGCTACTAACGATGTTGTCAATTGATGAGATCCGAAAGTTAAATAGCACCGTAGGACTTGGGTAAAATTTGGAATTTTATCGCGCGGGAAGAAGCCGTTGGCACGCATGACCAGCCAACAAGTGGTGAGTCGCGGCGCGTTCCGGACTCATCGAGTTAGTCGAGGAGCTGTCGAGGGGCGCTGTCGGGAGACATACCTCCTCGCGTAATGGTAAATTCGATTTCCCTGTCGCGAATAAATGGTTACGTTAATACGCGATTTATCGATATTCACGGATATCGATGTTTCGGACGTAGCTACCGAAATCCCTCCGTTGTTTTGCCTGTCTCCTTTGTTTTTGGAAAAATTTGACCCAGTGCGATGACGGTACGAGACCCTTGGCCCTTATTATCATCATTCTTGTTGTACGAATAAAGAGACAATTGTGATAAATCTCGGAGTGTTCCGGTCTGGTTGATTTAAGCCCTGAACGGCGTAGGTACGCCGTAATATCGCGCACTCCTATAATCAGCCTCACGGCCGCGCCCTCGCTTGTTTCCTCGCAACCACTTGTATTCTCCTCAAGGAAACGGCAGTTCCACGGAGGCCCGTGTTACAGATGCGCTATCCTAAAACCCACGAACAATACCTGTACTATTAACGATCGTTCGATACAAAATTTCTTTCAATTCACACTTCCCGTTTGGACCAATTTTTTTTTTTTCCACCACTTTGGATTCTTGGAATAATTAATAATTAAATTTTTTTCCTTTCTGTGCAGATTTACCGGTGGACATGGCGGTTCGTGGTGAAAATGGGGAATTAAGTTGGACAATTGACAAGCACGAGTAAGAGGCAGACCGATGTGAAGAAGCGCAGTCATCAGTTTTGTCACGCTTCCAAATGAGTGGCACGTGCATCTGTAGGGTGGCCGGCGGGATAACACCGTACTTGTCGTGTGCATATTTTTCGATAACGTAAAACGATTAGGTATACCGCGTTCCACGAAATTTATATCGAAATGAACATGGAACAGAACTGTAACAAAGTTGTTGAAATGCTTTTCTACCGAGACGGAAGATCGTCGCTAACGATTGTATTTGCGTTGACACCGTCAAATTAATTGATACGTAATATAGATTAAACAGCGGCAACGGCTTAGAAGTTAAAGAGAGAGAGAAAAAACACGCCGTTATCATGAACGCGACAATTTCATTGATGGACAATAGTCCGAACACAACGAATGTGAATGACACATTGATTCCTAATTGCGGTGCTGATTTGCCAATTGTACCTCTGGTCAACCAGATTCTGTACTCGATCGTGTGCATTGTTGGCCTTCTCGGGAATACTCTGGTGATATATGTCGTGTTGCGTTTCTCGAAAATGCAGACAGTGACGAATATGTACATAGTTAATCTGGCTATAGCCGACGAGTGTTTCTTGATCGGCATTCCCTTTCTCGTGACGACAATGAGTCTTCGTTACTGGCCATTCGGGAAAATAATGTGCAAAGCCTATATGACAACGACGAGTATCAATCAATTCACGAGCAGCATATTCCTGTTCATAATGAGCGCGGATCGTTATATAGCGGTTTGTCATCCGATATCGTCGCCAAAAATGAGAACACCTTTTATATCGAAGGTCGTGTCTTTGACGGCTTGGGCGACGAGCGCCCTCTTTATGATACCGGTTTTCCTATATGCCAACACAGGCGAAACCGATGGCGGAATGAGCTGCAACATTTACTGGCCGGATGATCATGGCGGACAGACCACCTTCACTCTTTACTCCTTTATACTTGGATTCGCGATACCACTTATTCTAATACTCATATTCTACTTCCTCGTTATAAGGAAACTCCAGACCGTCGGACCGAAGAACAAGTCCAAAGAGAAGAAGCGCTCCCACAGAAAAGTCACCAAGCTCGTGCTCACGGTTATAACGGTTTATGTTTTGTGCTGGCTACCCTACTGGTTGACCCAAGTCGCTTTGATCTTCACACCACCCAAGCAGTGCCAATCCCGCATAGGTATAACGAGTTTTCTACTAGCCGGTTTCTTGAGCTATTCCAACAGTGCTATGAATCCGATACTCTACGCTTTCTTGAGTGACAATTTCAAAAAGAGCTTCCTCAAGGCTTGCACCTGTGCCGCTGGTAAAGATGTCAACGCGACCCTCCACATAGAAAACAGTGTTTTTCCGAGGCGTCACAAAGCCACCACTGCCGAACGTCACCATTCAAATCGGATCGTTACCTCGGGAAATTCGAGAGTCGAATTGGAGGACGAGGAGGAGGAGCGGGGTCTCTTGATCAGCAAGACATCGACAACCACGGTAACGATGACTTCGAGGTCCAATATCACCATTACCAGCGAATCTCGGGAACAAAGAGAACAGAGGGAACATGCCCACAGAGACAAGGATTCCCTTCAAAATGGACCACAATTGACACTTCTCACCCAGGTCTGAACCAATTTCACCACTATTCCCGCTATTCGGATAAACCTAACGCGGCGAGTCTTCAATTGAATACCAACGCCCAACAAAAACCCTCAAAATACCATCTACCTAAATTTAGGACATGGTTTATTTGTACATAAACAAAATATTACCGTTTGCCGGTCAATCCAACCCGTATTACTCAATTATGCAAATTGAGAAAAATAAATCAGAAAGCACTGTAAAGAAGAAGATCCATCTAACTTCGCAACTCGAATGCTAATGGACATTGGACGTTTATTGTATTATTATATATGATCGTGGCCTGTCACACCGTATTCCACCTATCTTTTGTCAATTACCTTCTTCGACATGATATTCCTTTAAAGATATCATATCCCAGACGAGGAACAAACAAATTTCGAATACCCAGATTTATCAAAAGTTCCGAAATTCTTAGATGCATAGCGACGTATTTATTTATAAAATACGAATTCACCATCAATTCGAAATGGACCAAAACAAGGCGTCTCGAGTCTAGTCAATTGTTATTAAATTGCAACTAAAATCGGACATGATATGCACCTAATCGCAATGTATTAACTCGACGTGTGTGAATATTTTTCAAAACTTCCGAAAGAGTGACACTCATGTATAAACCAGTTGGCTATCAACGCGCCTTTCGAATTACGCGTAATTAAATTGATCGGTTTTTTTTTTATTTCAGTATTGAATGAAATTTTTCGTAAAATTGGCGCGTTGGCAGCTACAACTGACAATTGGCAGGCTACACTTAGCGTATCGTTGATGTCTTTAAAACAGCGTACCCGCTACGAACGAAATAAAAATATCGAAAAACAAAGTGTTAAAGAGCTAAGAATACATATACATACAAACACGGTACTAAAAACATACCTAAAAAGATGTACATAACACAATACGATATTCCAAAGAATGGATATTATAGGTAAGAGAATATGTCGTCATTAAACTGAATGCGGAAAAAAAAAAACGAAAAGTTTCGCAATTTTGAAAGTAGTGGGATAAGCCACTTGCTGCGGCTGAGTGGAAAATGCGGTGCAAGGTGAAGGCCCTATCGTATGGATTCGGTCGAAAGCACAGGTCGATTTTCAACACTTCTTTTCTTACACGTTTTATTCTATTTAAAAAAATAACTTTGTAAACAATTTGTTCGTTTATATATTCGCGAAACGAGCGCGAACCGTTGAAAATCTTCCCCTCCAAAGTCGTGATGTATTTGTCAATTTAACGATATTTTGTAAAAACTTGGATGGCAAATGAAACTTAACTCCTCAGACTATAAGAATGTGGCAAAAATCGAAAATTGTCATTTGAAATATTTATTCCTTATGACGTTGCGTTGTTGAGTGTGTCAAAGTTTAACGGACTAAGGATGGAATTGCCATCCATAAACGGTATTTATTAATAAATACTTTATTTATAATCGGTAAGACTTGGTTATGATAATCAGGGCCTAGTTTTTAAAAGATTTAATATGTGATTTCATTATACACTGTATAGCATTGTCACAGACATAGTAAGATAAATAAAAGATACATGTTATAATTGAACGACATAAGGCGCCGTGTCTCGTGCGCTCTCAATGCATTCACTACTCAAAAGTCTTATTAATATTACTGTACTTGTAAACCAAAATTCAATCTTCCCACTTCGTAAGGACAATTTTTTTTAGACCATCAATAAAAGCCCATTGAAGATATCATCACAGCGGAGCCTATGCCATGGCTGTTGTGTATTTCCGTGAGAAGAACCAAGCGACTATTGTCACGTCTCGCTACTGATGCCTTGCGTATCGACATATCAATACCGTCGGTAAGAGAAAACGGTGGATACGTGGGGGAGGGGAGAGCGTTGAGATGCCGCCGGTACTCCACTCTCTAAAAACTTTGTGCCGACGGATCAACCAGGCTTACACTCGTGTAACCTCCTTGTTAAATCGTTGGATTATTTATTCATTGGGGTGTTGAATATTCGATTGGCACGATTAACAAAGTGCGTTATTGAGGCTACATATCAATCCGTATAACATGACACGGTAATGGATACTATGAATTGTCAATGAAAAAAAAAATACGTTTTTCCGTTTTACTAATATCGTGGTACTATTGTGCGATTGATGGGATCAAGCAAGACGCCCAGGAGCTCGTTGGGCTCTCTTGTTAAGCCGCCGCCGCCGCCGCCGCCACCACCACCACCGTCGCACACCAGTACTTTAGATAACTGTGGCCCCCGTTGTTCCTCGCTATTTAAACACTAGCCGGCTGACGTTAACACTAGTTTCGACCAAAGTAGATAGGTACGTGCGAGTGATTGGTTATTTCGTTGTTGGGCCCTTGTTGTACCTTAGCATTAATCCTTCCAATCATTCCCATCGGAGCTAAGCGATCCCGATTGTCCTAATAATTGAATTTCGAACGTCAATCAACACCGACGGCAACTGTCGTTTTGACTTTCCACTTGTACCCTTGTAAGCTTCTACCGGGAAATACATTCGAGTCAAGGTTATAATAAAAATATTGAAAAATCTACATGATTAAAAGACACAAAGAGGAAATTGATAACATATATCTCTCGCTGTCTCCGTCTGTGTGAAGGCTAAATTAGACCTGATTCTATGAATGCCATAGGCCCCTTACAGTGTTTCGAGCGTGGTCTTGTTTGTCGTGTGTGTGTGTGTGTGTGTGTGTGTGTGCGTTGTGGTCGTGAGCATCGTCACGAGGCGGCGAGCCTCGCCTCTGTCAGGAGAAAAGCGCGGTTCCACTCTTATCGTATATGTGATTCACCGAACGATTTTTTTCTTCCGCGTTACTTATCGATATACACATAATTTTCTTATTTCAACCATGCTGTACACATGCATACAAAAAAAAGAAGTTTAAAAAATTACTTTTTGGGGAGAATGATTTTCAAAAATCTTTCAATAATCCTCAAGTTCTTGATATCGAGATTCTTTTGATCGAGATATTCGCTCAATGAAACTTTTTAAAAATATATTGATTATTTAGTTGGTTTGCTTTCAATATCCTTAATAGGAAGCTCATGTACCAGTCGTCTATCGTCACATTGAGGTGGGACATAAAAAGGGGAGGGGGGACTATCGATCGTTGAGGCAATAATTATTTTTTGAACTTTGCTTTCGGCTTTGTGTATAATGCATTAAAACACTATCAGCGGAGCACACGATATACATATTTAAAAGCCTACGCTTTATCACAGAGTCAATTAACGTCTGAGTACGATAACGCGTTTTATAATACATTGCAATGGAATTCCTTTTTCCTTCTTCTGACAATATACATCAATTGCTTGCGCTTTATAGCACACGACGATGCAACCGGTTCGAGTTATGTCGAAGCTATACATATGTTTAGGGCTTTATCATTGAAGAACGGAAAAAGTACAAGTCGCTGCCGTACAATAGGCAAATGAATTGTTAAACGTTCTGAGAAAAGAAAATAATTATGGAAATTTCATACAATACCGTGCCTCATTTTAGCGCGCGATGCGCTGTGAGCAAACATTTGTCGATTTCTCACCGACGATAAAGAAAGCGCGTAATTGTCTATTGACCATAAAATTTGTATGCTACTTTGTTTTGCCGATTGATACCGATTTGATATCGCGTAAAAATTCTCACAGGAATAATATCGACAATAAAGAAAGCGCGTAATTTTCTAATGGCCATAAAATTTGTATGCTACTTTGTTTTGCCGATTGATACAGATTTGATATCGCGTAAAAATTCTCACAGGAATAAAGCGATTGAGAAAAAAATGGCAGCAATCGAGAGAGAAAAAACAAGGACGAATGCTAGTGGGGAGGAGGACTACAAGTGGTTGGGAGATATACCGACTGGCGGAGCGCTAGCTAAATACAGGGCCCTCGCATCTTTCTCCTGGAAAAATCTACGAATTATCTTGGAAGATCCTGACAAACTTCGCTTCAAGGTTGGCCAAGTTACTAGCTTGAACTTGAGCAAACTTTCAGGAGAAACATGAGAATGCTATGCGTACTGTGACAGCTAAAATTTTGCAGACTGAAGTATGGAAAGCGATGGAAGCCGATCCAGAGTATCATCCGTTTCACAATTATACGCCAAGTAGCGACGAGCAAAAAAGACGCGCGGCCCGGCAGCTCGCGAGACTCGATCACTTGACACTCTTACCGGCTAATATTAATCAACTCAGTTACGAAAAGAAGGTAAGCTCGAGCTCGCTATTGCAATAACGTCCAAATTTTAGGTGAAATCTCCGTGGAAACCACTCTTCATTCTCATTTGTTGATGATACTCGGCAAATGTCATTTTTCTCCATTTATCTGGCTCAAGCTCATGCGCTTTCCCAATGGTTCTAAATTCCAATTAATTAGAACAACCAGATCCAATTTCGAATTGGGGATGCTCGCAATTCCGAGTCTGCCGAATTGTAACTGCAACTTTCGAAAGCCCTATCTCAACGTTGACCGCGCGGATTCGTGCGCTTTCGGAAGTGGCATGTGGAATATCCCGAAGAATTTTTCATTATTATTTTTATCAGTTTACATTGCTTGTTTGTTTGTTTTTTTTTTTTTTAGACAGGTCTTCTGATGACTCTGAACGAAGCAACGGCTATAGTGAGTCCCTCGTTGTCGGTAAAAATGGCTCTGGGAGTTTATCTATTTGGCAACACAATTCTGAGCTTGGGAACTGAACGGCATCTTCCAATATTCGAAGCTGTTTGGAGCAAGAAAATGCTCGGCTGCTTTGCGCTAACGGAGGTCGGTCACGGTAGTAATACTAAAATGATGAGAACAACAGCGACCTATGATCCAAATACACAGCAATTTGTTCTTCACACGCCGGACTTCCAAGCGGCGAAATGTTGGGTTGGCAATTTAGGTAAATTACAAAACTATATATTTTGAAGGGTCAGTGATTTTGCTGTTAATACGCGCTGAGGTGGTTTTTGCGGTGATTTCGACCTTGCCCACACTAGGCTATGAAAAAATGTATATCTATCAATCGATTATACAAAAATTTATCAATGAGAATTCATTGCAATACGTATTCCGTTTTTTTTTACTTTTATTTTACTTTTTCAGGAAAGACTTGCACCGTTGCAATTGTCTTTGCTCAGCTAATAACGCTCGGTGAATGTCACGGTCTTAATGCGTTTATCGTACCTATCCGAGATACAAAAAATTACATTCCATTCCCGGGAATATCTGTCGGTGACATTGGTGACAAAATGGGTCTCAACGGAATTGACAATGGGTGAGATTGAATTTCAAGATTAAAAAAATATTTCTATGAAAAATTTCCGAAAGAAAAATGTCCCGTAACATGTTTAATTGCGATATTTATCTGTTTTAGATTCGTCATGTTCGATAATTATAGGATACCGAAGGCAAACTTATTGAATAGAACTGGCGACGTTACACCGGAGGGAGAGTACGAAAGTTCGTTTTCGGATCCTCAAAGAATTCTAGGTAAATGATAAATAAAAATGGTAGAACATTGATGATAGGTATTTGTTGGCTACTTATTTTCGACCAAAAAAAGCGTTAATCGATTGATACATTGAGATGAATAATAACGAGGAGATAAACGACCAGGTGCTGTCCTGGAAAACCTGTCTGCGGGTCGGATGGGTATTAGCCAGGAAGCGACAAACACACTTGGGGCGGCTGTTGTCATAGCGACACGATACGCAGCAGTGCGGACTCAATTTGCGTCGTGTCTTTCGAACGGCGATCAAGTCGAAACCCCAATAATCGAATACGAGCTGCATGTATGTCTTCCGCTTTTAAAGAGATTTCCGACAGCCTAATTTCCCGATTAATACCTTCGCTTCTATTGTAGCAATGGAGATTATTTCCGCATTTAGCTGCCGCCTGTGTTATCAGAATCTTCATGTCCGAGTTCACTCAAGTGTACTTGAAAAATGTTGAAAAATCAATGGGAGGCGGAAACATTCCAGATCTCGTGAGTACCCATTTGCTATAATATAACATACTCGGATTACCTAATGTTCAATTCTTTCGATTTTCAGAGTCAAATTGTTTCTGAAATACACGCGATAGTATCTGCCATAAAACCTCTGATAACGTGGTCTTGCAAAGATGCGATTAGAGAATGCAGGGAGGCATGCGGCGGCCACGGCTATCACAAAGGTAAATATATGCAAAAATAGAAAACTTTGAGAAGGAGAAAGAAAAAACGTTTTTTCATCTCATTATTGAGATTTTTATTCCGAGCGTTGAAATAATACACTTTCAATATTGAGCAGCGGCTAATTTAGGAGACCTCGGGATAAATCACGAACCTACAGTGACGTACGAGGGTGACAACAACGTTCTCGTACAGCAGACGAGTAATTGGATTTTACGTCAATGGACGGACGTACAGGCTGGATCGAATATCGCAAGTCCTTTGGCCTCGATAACCTTTCTTCTCGATGGTCCGCGCATACTGGAGAAAAAATTCAACGCTACGAATATCGAGGATGTCGTGTCTCTCGATTGTAAGTTGGATCTCTTTCTGCGTCTTCGTCTTCAAGTCCACCAAATGATAACAGCACATTTTCAAAAGTCATCAGAAATACCTACGAATGGCTCATCACATGGTTGGTCGTTGAGACACAGAGGAAATTCGACGATGGAGTTGCCAATGGTCTCGACAACTTTGCGGCTCGTACCAAAGCCCAAGTATATCGCGCAGCTCATCTTTCGAGGGCCTATTCCGAGGTAAAATTCATTCAATCATTTCCTTCACAAGCACTTGCCTCATATTTTCATATAATCATCATCATTTTCTTGCAGATGATTGTTATCAAGTATTGTACGATAAGACTGAAGAATTTTTTCTTCCAAACTCCAAAGAACGACAGTCTCAAACTTGTACTCGAGAGGCTAGTTATACTGTATTCATTGTCTTGCCTGGAAAAACATTTGGCATCGCTTTACCAAGGTACGCTCGTTCGATTATCGATTATTCGATGATCGGGTTCTACCGTTTTTTTTTTCAATTAACCTTTTGTGCAAAAGAGTCATTGCTCGTTAAATACAATTGTAATTTGCAGGCGGCTACTGTTCGGGATCTCGCCTCGCTGATTTCATTCGGGAAAGTATTTTGAATCTCTGCTCTCAACTGAAACCGGAAGCGGTAGCTATCGCCGATGCACTGGCTCCACCGGACTTTGTTCTCAATTCGGCGTTGGGAATGTCCGACGGCAAAGTACGTACAATATTCGACGATAAAATCGCCATAGGAGAATTGAGTCGGATGAAAATGATCCAACAACTTATCCAACAGGTATACGAAAGGTTGGAAGAAGTCTTCCGTTGTAACCCTGGAGGCATGGAGCGAGCAAGTTGGTGGCACGAGTTACTTCCGGCCTCTCAAAACCCACTGAAAATACCTCCGTCGAAACTATGACCTCAAGCTTTAGCGGCAAATAATAAATATTCACATCGTTTGCAACGTCATGGATGCCAACGTCAAATAGCACTAAATTATTAAAATTTAATAATCAACTGTCTAAATAATTAACGAATTACTCAATCAACCGATAGTACTTCGACGGGAGAATTTTTTTACAAATTTTTTCACAGTATTCATTTATCCTACTAGCAGATATATACGTAATGTACAGTGTTTTTTCAATAGTGGCGCGTGGCAGAGTGAATCGCTTGGAGCTTCGTTAGAGCTTCGAACTAACAGATTATAGTATTATAATAAACTTTCACTATCCAGAAACTTTCAACCTCCATTTTTTTCTTGTCCGGGTAGCACCTCTCAAAATCATCTTCGATGGTGAAATAATAAAGCTAGAGCGACCACACCTTTTTTGAAAATATCTTTTAAAAAACAACAATTTAAGTAAATGCCGAAAATCGGTAAATATAATAAATATTTATAGAGTATGTATAAGGGGTTTTGCGTGTTAGGAGGCGAGCGTGCAAGCGGTTCGGGTTTCCCCGAGTCTCATAATGGGATACAACAAAGATAACTCCCGCAATCTGGTGATTGGATTGTGAGCTTGTTCTCTCTGGGAGAAGGATTGTACTCTGTGACGATCGTTGTTATGGAGAAGCAATGAGAAAGTTGAATTTCTTGGCAAACATTCCGGTGCTTCTGTTATTAGTTCACTGAATCTTCCAGCTACTTGTCGCCATTTCACCAAATCGTCCGACTATATATGCAAATATAATTGTTTATAAGTTAATAACGGTAATATGCTTTGGGTCATTGGGAGTAAATTAGCGCTTGATATTGTACCGTTAAATGAAAGAAAACAGGAAGTAGAGCGATTGGCAACGGAGAGCCTTGCAATTCCGAGCGCTCCGAAGGCGGCGCGAAGTGAGTCAAATATCTCAGAAGCTCGAGAATATCTGCCAAGAGTTCTCCGTGTCGGCCTCGAACATCCTGACGGATCAATCCTAGAGCATCGAGAGCAACTTGGTTTGCGGCTATCCCCGGATTGTCAGCTTCAAAATATTCACCATCGTGTAAGCATCATTTTAATATCGTTAACGTATTACGTCCGAGTTTATAAAACTCGTTTTACGCTGTCGTAATCTTCTCACTCGCGGTGCTCGTCGAAAAAAAAAATGCTGACTACGATGCCCACCTTTTTATTTGGAGCGCATGTGACTCGTGTGGGAATCTACATTCCACAATGTTAAACAGTTATTTCGTAATTTATACGACACGGAATTTAACGTCTCTACACATTTTACCATTAATTGTAATATGATCAAATGAGTCTCGAAGATCTTCAACGTACCATTTTTTCGCTAGAAGACTGTTTTTTTTTTTTTCGTATGATGTTCAAAATAAATTTTACCATGTGAAGTGGTAAAAAAATGCCCGAATGAGTCAGCGCATTCAGTTGATGAGAAAAAAAAAATAAGGATAATAAAATTACCGAGAATAAGCTGTTGAATGTTAAACGGCATGACTGGTTTTTTGAGATGAGTGAGAAAAAGTTGTAGAGCTGCGGCGCATTCCAGAGCACAGTCCTCGTGAGCATCCTCGAAGTTGAGTGTTCCACCCTTTTTCAGTGCACTCAACATTTGTTTTCTCAATTCTCGTCTGCCGGATCGTCTGAACAATCCCTCGGCTCTTGCATCTTTCCTCGCAGATTAATCATCCAAGATTTACAAGCTTATTTTGGGAATAGCAAATAATTGATCGCAAGTAAACGTACTTTGCTTGAGGAACTTGACGCTTTCTTTCACGGCGAGGAGAGACTTTTCCGATATAATATCATCGCCCGCTTCTTCACTAGCAACGGAAAATATCAAGTGGATAAGATAAATAAAGAAAACTAAACATCCGGTTTACTCTTTCGTAATCGGTCAATTCCGTTTGCCCGGATTCAAAGAATTTCAATGATTTATCAACGAATTTCCGGACCTCAAAATAACAATATTTAGCTCGAGTGAATTTATACACCGTCTGTTACTCAATTATTCGTACGCGGAAGCGATTGAAAGATTATTTAAAGGATCGTGAAGAAGAAAAAGTTGCATATAATTGTGAGGGTTGCCGATCATGTCGAATCGAGTATTTCTTTCGTTGGCACTTTGTTTGCCACTCGCTGTTACATTGGTTCACTCATATGACCCTTACGGACTATATGATTCACGGGATGAAACCTCGCGTCAAGTTAGCCGTTGTCCAACATGCCCCGCAGATTGTCCGGAATCCTTGGCTTCACCGTGGTGAGTGTTATTCCTCTTTTTTCCATTTTTCAACAAATTTTGTATGTAATTTTCAACGTGCGTTAACGATACTGTGTGTTTGATTAAAGGTATGGATCGCCAACAGTGTACGGCCGGGCTCCACCTTTTCAAGTGAGCAACAATAATTTCGAAGGCCTTGCGCATCAACAGGGAAGTTACGCCGCAAGACCAACACCGGACTCGTCGAGTGAATACGGAAATTCATATTTCGAGGGATCAAAACCCTACGAGAAATCTCGTTGTTGCTGCCACAAGGCGCGCTCGTTAAGAAGCGAAAAGGCTTCGAGCGATGCATACGTCGAAGATAGGAGATTCGATTCCACCGAATCAAGAGGCCCTCTTCCCTACGGCTATCATCGAGCTTCTTCACCAGCCTCCGCCTCTCTCATCCCCGAAAACTACAGAGAAACGGAAAACGTTGGAATTATTCCTACGGACAATTATCGCGTCGGCAGACACTATGGAAATGCTTACAAAGATGAGACAACCGAGGAAGAAGAATCCTTAGGAGCCAACGACTCAAAATGGAAAAGCGTTTCATTGCCAATACAACGGCCGATTGGGGCATACCAGAGTCCCGAACGTATGTCGTTATACGAGGGTCGATTGAGAGCCGTAGAAACGCCATCCCAGAAAAAGGTTTTCGTCGTTTATCGAGCCGATGCCGATGAAACGATAGACGATAACGATCTCGACAGATCGCTCATCAGCGGTACTGCTTCGAGACAAGAGCACAACTACCACCGGAACTCGGATAACACCGGATCCACCTATCCAATGACCGATTTTCAACTGGAGGAGCTCGTAAGAAGAGCCATAGCTGTAGCTACGAGACAAAACATCAACAGAGATACGGAACAACTGTACGATCGTCAGCAACGCGGACTTGGAATTAATTACAACGAGCACGAACGTAATCCCGAAGAATCTTACGATCCACGAAGGCCCTACAATGACGATCTTTATCGGAGATTCAATATCGAGGAGAAAAAATTGTATGCGCCAGACTTTGGAGCGTCCGAGGTTGTTTACACACCGACCATGCGCTACAATCCATATGTATTGCCGGAAAACGAATACCGGGATATACCGGGAAATAGTCGATATAATACCGCGTGGGAAGCGCAACGGGTCTCGAACGTCGATGAGGATATAGACGAATATACGAGCCAAAGAGGACGGACTACTATTTTGGAAGAGTTACGGGAAATAAGTCGCGAGGAGGAGAAGAGAAACGAGCAGAGAGATCAAAAGAGCTTTCAACGTACGCAAGACGATATTACAACGAACAAGCGCGAGACTGATACCGAAACTCTGTTGCCGCCACCTATTAATTATAGAACGCACAGCCGAACAACGGACACCGAACAAGTTCGAGAACAGGAAGGCAAAACGAGTGGACCGCTCGAAGATAACACACAAAAGGACGATCAATCTCCGCCGGTCGTGATAAATCCGGATTTGACAGAGGACATGGAAATTCCGCCGATCGAGGACTCCGAAGTTCAACTGCAACTTAGTTTTGAATCTTCTGACAGTACTACTCCATCTCCGACAAATTAAATGTACCCTTTGTCATATTTTTACAATAAGAAACATTTGTAGCGATTAAAGAGTCTTTTTTTATTCACCAAACTCATCGTCCGATCATTCGATAATCAAGTGACACGATAAAAATACATTCGATACGACAATAAATTTCAGGGGTTGGTAAAAGTATTCCAAGTACAAATACTGGCAATTAATTTTTCAAGTAAATCAAAATTTGAGATATTCCACAACGAGAAATGAGAAACTAATTAACGAGTAATTCTTGTCGTTGTCCGTTATTGTAACGTGTCACGTATTCGTAATGTCCGAAACATCGAAATCGATCGATGATCGATATTTCGCGTTGTGGGTCACGCAACGAAGTGTCGCACTGTATACGATGAAGAAATTTAATCGACTGCGTGGCTATGCATTTTTGATGCGTGCAAATAATGACGAAACGAGAGCATACGAAGTCGCGGTAAGGAAGGTCACAATAATAAGTTTTGTGGTTGGGGGAAAAGGCAATTGGGGGGAACATCGAGGGTACGAGGACCTTTAAAACGAGTTCCGAATCACCGAGACAATCACATTCTCCAAGAGTCTCACTGAAATTCACACCAAGTCCAATCAAAGTTCGTCACAATGAAGATTCAGCGTTCAGCACTGGGTTTGGTGTTTCTCGTGAGTTTGTCGATCGCCAAGACAATTCCCACGTCCGAGCCAATTTCCAAAGCCACGGAGAAGAAAAGCGTCGAGCAGGAAGAGCCAACGAAGCCCGAGGCGCCGGAAGCACCTGCGGCAATCGCCGTAGAGACCGCCGAAGAGTCGAAGCAGACGGATCGTACCAAGAAATCGGCAACAACGACATTCTGCGTTGAGATTCGTCCAGGAGCATCGGATGGACCGGTTAAGGTCTGTGACGAGCATAATCCTCCTCCTGCTCCACCGAGCGAACCTCAAATACCCAATCCTCCTCAGAATCTTCATCAAGAAACGTATCACGAGGAGCACGAGCACTTGCCCCTCTTGGTCGTTCCGCCAAACCCACTCGCCGTTTATATTCCTAACGATGGCCCATCTTTTGTCAACTGTCCTCCACAATTAATTCATCAGAACAACCAAGTTCAAACGGTAACTGGTAACGGCCAACACATTATAATCCCTTCCCCAGCGTCATTTCCCTGTCCATCCCTATCCCCGCCCTCCCAACACATAATAATACCTTCACCGGGATCTGTAAATTGTCCATCGGTAGCTTCTTCCTCTGGCCAACACATCGTAATCCCTTCACCGGGCTCGGCCCTCTGTCCCTGCCAATCTGCTTCCACTAATGGACTTTATCCTCCAACCCTTGTATCGCTCTTCCGATCTGCAATCGCGCGAAACGACGACAACTTGTCGCCGGCCTATGGAGCTATGGACTCGACAATGGAGATGAGAAGCGGCGGCCCCGTCGATTGGCTCAGTCCCATCAATTCCGGAGGTTCGATGTTGACGGAAGCGGGAATGGAAGCTTCCAATCAAATGCCCTATGGATCCGAGAGTCTCGACGCTCCTTTTGCCAGAACGCACACGAAGAAAATTTATGCTCTTCCCATTGCATCTTCGTACTATGGATCCGGCGGAGTCGGTGGATTCCAGGCCAAGTCTCCCTACGTTGTCCAATGCAATCCTCAAGTTCTCGCACTCGGCGGCGGCAGCAGCGGCTCGACCATCCTCCTAAATCCCGGAAGATTCAGAGACGCTGAAGAAAAGTTCGATATGAATAACATGGAAAATGGCCAGTCGTTGCCTATGGTGAGTTTTCTAATATTTCTTCTCATTCGCACTTCAAGCAGCATCTTCAAATTCATTATTTTTCGAGCTAAGAAAATTTGATAAATCGTTACAGAACGAGGGACAAATGAAGTTGGCCGCGCCATCACAAGGAGGACGACACGTTATTCATCCTATTGTGTCTCCCTTCATCCAGAATCCTGGTTCAAGTGTCCACAGCATTCCCTCCGTATATCAGCACTCTTCCACTCACCAGACATATCAGACTCGTCCAATGTATCCTTCTCACAATCCCGGTTTCATGGTTCCGGATAGTCATTTCTATCGACGAGAGGGAACGCCGCGTGAACCGAAAACCTGGAACAATGAGACGCCAGCGCGAGATACGCAGCAAAATCCATCGAGCGGTATGGAAAGAGGACAGCAGCCGTCGGGTGGCGCTATGTCGCCCAGCCAAATGCTCAATCAAATGAGAGGAGTAGGTTCAACCTCTGGAGGAGCTTCCTCCTTCGGAAAAACGAATCCGGTGATGCAATCCTTTCCAAGAGAACACGAGGAGTCATCACCGTGCAAGGAGGGAGTTCACGTCAACATGCATATTCCATCCGGTGGTCAACCTTTCATGTTAACCTCTCCAAGGAACAGGGACGATGACAAAATCGCGACAAATCATGGGAGCGCGATGCACGACGAGATGGGAAAGAGGGAAGCCGAAAAATCGACACAGTGAAATTAATGTCTGAGAGCTGAACAATCATTGTATCCAACCTCACAACTTGGAATACCAAATACCTCGCACTTACTTATTTCTCTTTATCGCATGATTTTCTATTTATGTTTCAATAAATGATATTTAATATTGTCACCCAATGACTCTGCTGTTATATATATATATATATGTTGCGGACGATTCAACAGTGTAAAAAAAAATTCAATACGTAATTTATTGGTGATAAACCGATCACTTGTGGCATGTTAATTGTGTACTCAAACGATTATTGAAGAGGATATATTTTCTACCTTTTCGATGTCTGCACGCCCATCGTCTTTTTGTTTTACGAATAATTATTTCCAAATTGAATTTCGCCAATTAATAACTCTGACAAATTTATTTAAAAAAAAAACACGTTCTTTTGTTCATACGCGTATAATGGTAACGAGTATCGGTTGTTTTTTTTTTCTTTTCGGTCGCGACTGTTATTCTCCATGGCAACAACCTGTGTCAACGGATTAAGTCGATATTTTTGTCGATTAGAATTTTTTTTTATTTGAAAGTCGCGCGGCGGCGGCGGTAATTTTACGACAATCGATTACGCAAGCGGTGGCAGCACCAGCGAGTGGCGAGTCGCGGCACTCCCTGCTTCTTATCGAAATTCAAGGGGCGGGCGAACTTCCCCCTCTATACTCCATGTTATTATGATATATACGTTAAATTTTGTCAAATAAACTGCACTTTACAAGCCGCAATACGTACTTGATCGATAGAGTTGAATGTGTGATACGATGGATGGCATGTAACGTCTGCAAATAAACGAGAGAAATAACGAAGCGACCGAAATTGGATTAAACGAATGTGGGGTTATCGGTAACCGGACAGATGATAAATCAACGCGTACAATTCGTTCCAACAAAAAGCCAAACGAATTAGGATGATAGAAGAAATTTTTATTGCTCAAACACCGGTGAGTTTAAAACATTTTATTCGCCTCTGTTGAACGAAAAACCAGAGGTTCACTTACAATCATCTTCTCACGCAATTTACTTCCATAATTTTTCATAGAGATGGTTACAACTTTCCGGTTCAACAGCCTTTTTATGGCGATTTATATTGAGTCCTTAAAAAATTGCGTGACTCGTCACTCGAGTTATCCATCGTCAAAACAGTGTTTATCTTTATGACACCGCTGCCAGTATTTCCTGTCCCTCTATTCTTCTAATATCCCGTAGGTTTCTGTCTCAATGAGTTTACCATTCGACCGATTCATTAATGGCACTAACATTCCACCGTCGCTATCATATTTTTTAAATATCAATTTTGTCAAACATTATTCTAACGCTATTCCTAAACGTGTCTCGACCAACGGCATGAAATGTCTAGAAAATTACTGTATCCAATAAATGTGCGGCGTTTGTCGCTTGTATTTAATCTTTTGATATTCCATGCTAAATATTCCCAATTTCCTG
The DNA here is from genome assembly GCA_947507545.1 of Clistopyga incitator. NCBI lineage: Eukaryota > Metazoa > Arthropoda > Insecta > Hymenoptera > Ichneumonidae > Clistopyga > Clistopyga incitator. The sequence continues at coordinate 3,233,157 of OX382188.1, read as the reverse complement.
ACAAAATCCTGAACCCAAAACGTCAATATAAAGGAGATCGAAGATCATTGAGCGTTATTTCATTTATATAGAAAATTTGAACTTGCTGGAAGTAGTTTTAAAAATTATGATACGACAATGTCAATTGTTTGCAAATATTTCAAGCACCAAAAGCCCCAATTAAATTGTATGACAATATCTTAAATATAAATTATTCTTAATTAATTTGAAATTATTATACAGACTATAAAATTTCACGGGAAATTGGAAGTAATGAAAAGAGACAATCAAACCGGGTAAACTGAGGGAAAAACAGTGGAGGCGTTTGAATTTTCTAGAACGTCGAATTACTTAAAATAAGCTTGCGAGACTGAGCATTCATAAAACGTCTGCAACGAAGGAGCAACGTAAAAATCTCTCCTTTGCATGCTTTCCCACTGTTTAATTATTTATTCGGTACTTAATTTTCCTTTTAAATACACTTTTGAAGAGCTTTTGTGCGGATGCTCTATCGACACTAGTTTTGTACATATAAATTGTGTTATCTCGGTGGGATGTGTGATAACAATTTAAATGGGGTATGGTTGTCATAGAGATAAGCCAAGAATAGGTGTGCATCATTGCTTTAAGTTTGGAAATAAACAACGAAAATCTGTAATGATTAGAATTACAGAAGAACGGAAAAAGATAGGATGCGAGGTGATTGGTGTTATCACCAAATAGTCGTTGCCTCGTTTACTATAACGGCGCGCGAATGAACCTACTCGGACGTTCTGCCATGCCCAATAATAACTGAAGTACCGCGATAAGGCAAAAGCCGCCAACGTGTCGTTGGAACAAAGTCGAAATGGACGGTAAGTCGCGAGAACTAAAATAGCATTGCGGTTGAAAAAGTTTTTAGATTTTTTATTTTTAAAAAATGAAGTTTTCCCCATGCAAGGTGGTCGAGGTGGACGTCGGTTTGTCTTGACACTCGCTATTGGAATGATATTTGGATTCCTATCGGCGTGTTTTTTAATCACCGCGACGAGAGATACTCCGCGCATGTTAAGCTGGCTACCCGGTAGTTCGATACTCTATAGAGATCCTCATCACTATTCGGAACTCGAGCCAGAGGTAAATAAAGGGAGCAGCTTGCTACTTTTTCATTCTCCAATTGTCTACCTTTATTTAAATTTAAAACAATTGATATTTTTTAAGGCGGTATTATCGTCTAGAAGCTAGTTTTTAAAGTGATTTTTAAGAATTAATTTTGCGAAAACTATTAAGCCTACAGTGCCGGGGTTTTTCGCACATAATAATACATGTTTCAATTAACAACACAAATTTTTATGAAATACTTTATTGAAATCTATACGAGTTATGCGCTGTTATGCAGGTCGTGGCGTGAGATGCCCGTCCAATCGGGTGCACGTGTTGCCGCGGTTTTCGGCTGAAACAATAGAATTTTTTTTTTTTTATCTATATGAATGTAATTATCGTCTGAACTAGAATTAAGCAAGTACGAAATTTTTCATCGCAATCGCAGCAGTTTGAAAATAAACATTTCATGTTCCCGATAAATTGTCAACTAAAACATGAGAGCAGGGCTAAAATATTAAAGCTACCGGTATCATCCTAGGCCATACTATAGGTGATAGTTCTCTCGAAATGTGTGCAAAAACACAAGTCAATCGGTCCAATAGTTTTGGAGAAAAACGTGCACCCGACTTGAAAAATCTACCTGGCGCGCCCCAACGCACCGTAGCCTTTGAGACTCTGTAACTATGGGAGTTCTACGAATTTTAACTTAATATTTTGGACACACATTCTCAAAACCCCAAATAGTAAAAAAATGCAAAAAAATCGAATTTTTGAAGTTTCTAAACAGTAATACCGCCTTAATTGAAAAAAAAAAAAAAAATCCCGTTTCCATCGATGTCCGATAAATTGTTAATGAAGAAATTAAATAGGTGGGCCCAGACACAGAAGTACAATTCCATGGAGATGATGAGGATTTTCACAGAGGCGAGGACAAAGTCGCTAAAGACATTGCTAAGAAAATTCGTGTTCTGTGTTGGGTGATGACCGGGCCCAAAAATCATCAGAGCAAAGCGCGCCACGTTAAGGCAACATGGGGCAAACGTTGCAACGTTCTTCTATTCATGAGCTCGGTTGAAGGTGAGGAGATGGAATTAATTGGCGGGCGAAAGGTCTTCCGTCGTTATTCGGCTCGTTATTTAATTTGACGTAATTTTCAGATCCGAGCTTACCTACAGTTGTCCTTCCGGTGAAGGAAGGCAGAGATAATCTCTGGGCAAAGACCAAAGAAGCTTTCAAATATGCTTACGAAAAGTACAAGGACGAGGTCGATTGGTTCATGAAAGCTGACGACGATACGTTAGTAGAATTTTGTTATAACAATTATAGTGCGATTAAGATATTTCATGTGGAAATTAATTGAATGTTGTGTGTTGCAGCTATGTAATAGTGGAGAATCTGCGTTACATGCTCTCGTCGTACAGTCCCTCGTCGCCTCTCTACTTCGGATGCAGATTCAAGCCGTTCGTGAAGCAGGGCTATATGAGCGGTGGTGCCGGTTACGTACTTAGCAAAGAGGGTGTGCGAAAATTCGTGGAGGAGGCGCTGCCGGACAGCGGCAAATGTCGAGACGACAGCGGTGGTGCCGAGGACGTGGAGATAGGAAAATGTTTGGCAAACGTTGGCGTGAAAGCGATGGACACGCGGGACCCGCACGGACGCGGACGGTTCTTTCCTTTTGTCCCCGAACATCATCTCATACCGAATCACGTTGATAAAAATTTTTGGTACTGGAAATACATTTACTACGAGACCAAAGACGGGTTGGACTGTTGCTCCGATAGCGCGATATCCTTTCACTATGTATCGCCCAATATGATGTATGTACTCGAGTATCTCATTTATCATTTAAGACCCTACGGTATAACACATGCCCTCGAGAGCCTCAATCCGAGTGTAACTCCACTCTGAATTAACAATAATACTAGTTCGACTTCTCACGGAGACTCGAGCAAAACGATTCTTCGGCAAATTGATATATCGATGTGGCGTTCTCGCTCGAAAACATTAATGATGAAAAAGAGTTTTGTAAGATGATGATGATGAACGTTTGGGCTCCGATTAAATTTAACACACCGAAAAAAGTACTTGCCACATAAGTATATTAATTTTGATGGATGAATCTTCGACAGGCCATGCTACGACTTCGAATACATTCGATTTGTAAATTCCATGCCGATAATAAGTCGATTGGTATGGAAAATGAATCCGCTCGTAGTTGTGTCGGATTGTCGTCCTATGAGGGGTATTAGAAAATGCGTTTATATATAAATATTATAATTAAACGAAAAGAACAAAAAGATTAAGTGCCGGAGGTGAATGCTAGTCAGCCCGAACCAACGATCCGTACATAAGTTAAAAAAAAAAAAGACAAAACTAAATTAAGTCGCGGAAACCCGTCTCAATGTACGTGACCGAAGTTGCGTGACCGAACAGTGATAGAAAGTACCATATAACTATTTACATTTATATACACATATTGCATCAAGAATTTTGGTACAAATAAGCCTTACCTCGTTGCTACGAGAAACACACTTTTCTCATCTCTCGGACTATGTATATCGTATGTAATACTTGCACATTGCCATTGTGTCTCGCGCGATACTTGTCGTTGCAAGCACAATTCGCCGATAACCTCGTTGCGTGCCATTTATCGATTAAGCACACAATCAATGGTGATCTTCGATTTTATTACTTCGTGTATATATATATATACTGTTTTTTTTTCTTCCGTGTAGCATGTACACAAAATATTAGTGTATTGGCTATTTTCGTCCACGACGAAATAAACGTCTTCTCCACCATGGCCATTGATAGTCCAGGGGATGCAAACAGCATTGGTTTTAGAACACAAATAAAATGTTTATGATATTTTTATGCTATTCGACATGATTTTTCGTGTTATGTTTTTTAAAGATAACAATGTTGGAATGCAACGAAATTCTCAAAAATGAAATATCAATTGTTATTTGCCCAAATGATGGAGTGGTATAAAAATTAAAAGTCATAGCGACTAAGGAGACGAAAAGAAAATTATTTGACTACATTACAGAGGGTTGAAATTTTTTTAAAATCATGTTTGAAGTTTCGAGATTCCGTAAAAATTTTTTAAGCAAAATTACTCTCTTCAATTGGAAGATTTCTTAGAAGAAATCTGGAGCATTGCCCGAACTCCGTAAAGCACTCTTATAGGGGAATCCCCGCCTCGATAAAGACGATCCCTCGTTACCCAGCGAGCGTGGCACTTCTTTCCGAGTATATCATCGGGGAATACTTTCGAGTCAAGTGCTGGTGCTTGCGTGTTGCCTCTGGTTGCCTCACTCGACGTAGACGCGTCATTGAGGTACGATCGAGTGACGTTTGCGCAGGTCCCTTGCGACTCTGTCTCTCGTTCAGTCTGTTAACCCATTAGCGTCGATTTTTCGGAATAATTGACTGACAGCTCGAGAGGTGACAGGTAAATCATCATTTCTCCAAGTTTTTAATCACGATTCCTCGCGATCGTCTTGATAAGTGACAGGCGCATACGCTGCATTTTTCAGAGCTTATGCGCGCACCTCGAGAGCTCTCTACTTTCTCGTATCAAAGGGTTGTTTATTTTTGTGTCCCCGCATAGCTAAGCACCCTCTCCTTCGCCTTCCGCTTATTTCCTGTATATATGTATATACGTTTCTGCTTGGCTATCGGAATTTATCGGCTTATTTCGCTCTCTCGCAGTTTTTTAATGCCACAACTTAACACCTTTGAGTTTACTATCGTCGCGAAGGACGCTCGACAGCTTGCACGTATTCACTCGATGATTTCGTCATTATCGCGAGCCGCACTATAGCTTATCTTTTGGGCTATCTTTGTGAAAATCGCGCTTTTTTTAAATTTCTGATTAATACTCTTTTGTTCGATGCGATTAAAGTGAGTGAAAGGAAGGGAAATAAAAATCTTATCTTTAGCTTCATCTTTTTTTTGGATCTCCTTAATTACGTTTATGAATAAGAATAATTATTGTGTTTTGTAATAAACGAGGATAATAATAATTTATCAGGGTTATAAGGATAAGTGTAATGTAAAATTTACTAAAACACTAATCTGGAAGTATACATTTAAAAAAATGGACAATTAAAAACTGATCTTTTTCTAGATCTTCTTTACTTCCTTATTTACATACATAGATAAGTACAAAAATGTGATTTTTGAAATTTTATATTTTCCTTATTTTTTTATTAATTGCAAGTCAATAACATCCAATGTGAACTAGTGATATGATGTTGATAAGTGAATTATCATTATCATTACTCTCATTTCAATAAGCCATGTTTATTAAATTTTGATAATAACAGAGACAAAAATATAAACGTCATATTTTTATTTTCCTTGCCAATGTTCTTAAAATTTTTTTGCTCAACGAAGCCGCTCGTTTTTTAATCTTTTATCAATACCTGTTTATTCTATTCCAGTGAAACGGAGAGCTAAATAAAAACTGTGTACTTGTCATTAATTATCAGATGTATTGTACGGATGAATTGTGTTGTTGCAAAATGCTGTTGTTTTTTCAGATGACTCTCCAGACTTTTTACCCAAATTCACAAGTGTAAGACTTGAGATTTCATTGAAAAAACAAAGAAAAAAAACGAGAGGAAAGCCTGCAGAAACTCTTTAGAGATCCACGACAGTAATGCGCTCACCTCCATCCACAATATACAGAAGAAAATTTGGATTCAAGTTTTGGAGGATTTTCTGTGCAGATGCATGTACCCTGAAGGGGTGAATGGATTTTTTTGTTGAGTCAAGGATATACTTTGTTACTCACACTAATATCAATAAAAAAGTGTTTGATCCAAAGAGATGGCAGTGTCTGGGCCAATCACAGTGCCCACTGGGCCTCAACCGGCAAATAAGGATGTAACTACAATTGTGCCAGACTATTCCATCATCAGGGGAAAGGTAAATACATAAATAAAAATAAAAAAACCGCAAAGTAGAACTCTGCAAATTGCTTCCTCATTTTTTTGGCTTTTTACAAAGCAATATAATGAAGTATGTAGATTAATTTTGGTTTCCTATTAAAGGAAGCTTTATAAAAAGCCAAAAATAATAAGGAAACAATTTGCAAAATTTTACTTTGCAGCTTTTTTATTATAAAAGAAAAAATTTCGAACAACCTTCTAAACCACTTCTCTTGCTTTTTTGGCCCATCAACCACGCAAATAACCGAAAAATTATTGAACACATTTCGCAATTGCAATTTCGCAGGACGTTCTCGTGAGTCCTTCGGAGGATCAATACGAGCTATTGTTGAGAAGATTGAAGGAGAGAATTCAAGACGGTGGAAGCGAGACGATATTCGACATTGGAAGCGGCGAAGGTGAGTTCGCCTAAGTGAAAGAAAAACGGTGATTCCGTGCTTAATCAGTTATTCTAATTGCAATATTGTGAATAAATAGACGGTTCCGAGGACGGACTGAAAGTTGACGAGTACGAAGCGTCCGTGGCGACTCTCCAGTCGCTCGCAGCGACGCTGGAAGCCGATTGCGTTCTCTTGCGTCAGATTAAGGTCGATCAAGGCCTCACGGGACAGTATCTGGTGCGTAGGAGACTAGACCAGCAAGATTTTCTCGAAATTCGCGTGGCCGTCGTCGGAAACGTCGACGCTGGAAAATCCACTCTCCTCGGAGTCCTGACTCACGGAGAATTGGACAATGGCCGAGGACTCGCGAGACAAAAATTGTTCCGACACAAGCACGAAGCGGAAACGGGACGCACGAGTTCCGTGGGAAATGATATTCTTGGATTCGACAGCGTTGGTACGATTTTTCAATAGTAATCAATTTTCACCCAATTTTTCATGACCTATACAAGTAAACGTCTTGAAATTAGACGACCTTCGGGAATTTTTTTCAAAGAAATTAATGCACCGAAGGTTTTTAAACTTGAAGGGCATTTTTATTCGTAAATGAAGTATGTAAAATAATTTTTTAGTACAAAGATAATTATGTGCAAGCGACTTATGCGCTATTTCCTAAAGCTATTAAAAACTGCTTTACGACTGCAGTGATTGTGGACATTAAAACGTCTAAAATAAACAGCAAGAGACATAAACTCTGTTGGAAAGTATGTTTATCACTTTCGGCTTTCTCAAGAAGATTTATTTTGTGATTTGTTACATCGTTTTATAAATCGAACAATTGAATGAATTTATGCCAGATTTAATCCTGATCAATCCTTGATTGATAAAAACTTGTGTTTATCTCGAATGTTAAGCCAGGATTCAGAAAAACTCAGGAGTCAGAGCTCGTCGAGACATTTTAAAAAAACAATAGAAAAAACGTAGAAATTATTACTTAAGACTAATGCAAAAACCAAATCAACTAATGTAATGTTTATCTTGTTTCGTTTTTCTTTTTATTTATGTATAATTAGTCGAATTTCTTGGCTGGATTTAGGAAACGTGGTAAACAAACCGGAGCATGGTTCTCTCGACTGGGTTAAGATATGCGAGAAATCGTCGAAGGTAATAACGTTCATCGACCTGGCGGGACACGAGCGTTACCTCAAGACAACGGTCTTCGGTATGACCGGTCATGCTCCAGATTTTGGTGAGTGTAAAAGAGAAAGTCGTTGCAGCGGCGAAATAGAGAGATTGCTCTACAGCAAGTTGAGTCAACAACATTTCTCTCGTCATAGATCGCTGCGAAACGGCGGCGTTTTCGTCAAGTTTTCACAAGCCCCGCCACTTGAAATCACTTAAATATGTCATTAAATAACATAAACAATATTGTAAAATTGTAAAAAAATGTAGTGGTCGGTAATATTACGTCACAATTTTTTAGCAAACTATAATATTATGGTAAATTTCCGATTACACGGAATAATTCTTGAGATAAGTGTTGTCGATGTATATTATATTAATGTTTATTTCCCACAGCGAGTTCTCTAAATTTGTCATACTTTTGGATCGAAAAAACGCAAAAATTTTTTACAGTGTAGGGTCGAAACGTCGAAGGAAAATAATTTGTTTACTAATCGATCACTACTGCAATCTTCCCTCATTATTTCTCTTATTTCTGGTGAAGGTATGCTAATGGTGGGAGCAAACGCCGGCATAGTAGGCATGACCAAGGAACATCTTGGACTCGCACTCGCTCTCTCGGTTCCTGTCTTCGTCGTCGTCACGAAAATCGACATGTGCCCGCCTAAAATATTACAGGAAAATCTGCGGCTGCTAATAAGGATTCTGAAGTCTCCAGGATGCAGAAAAGTACCCGTTACAGTTAAAACTCCCGATGACGTTGTCGTTAGTGCGACAAATTTTGTTTCGGAGAGGTAATTCACGAAATATTAATATTAATAGCCTTATTTTAAGGACCTACATCGATGCGCACCATATGAATTTTTTTACGGATAAAGATTGGCGTTATTCCATTCAATTTTTTTTGTTCCAAAGAGACTATGTTAAAGATGATTGAAAAATTTTATCAAATTTTTGTTTTCCAAAGAGACTATGTTAAAGATGATTGAAAAATTTTATCAAATTTTTGTTTTCCAAAGAGACTATGTTAAAGATGATTAAAAAATGTTATCAAATTTTTTTATGGTTAAATAACATTTTTACTCGTCGGCGCAAAAGACGTTTTCTCAAACAGGTTTTGCGGTGAACGCGATTTCACTTTCCTACTTTATCTAAAAGAAGAAGAAATTTTTTTTTTCTTCATAAGTAATATCCAAAGCCATTCTCTACAGGGGAAAAAAACTATTTAAAAAAATGGCTTTATGGCAGCCTTTTGAAATATGAAGTCGATTTTACCAATTATTTTATTACTGGTTTTTTTGTCCTTGTGAAATTAAAAAAAATGTAAATATAAGAGCGTAGACAATACGTTAAGTATATCGTTAAAAATGTTCAGTAAAATTCATTCTAGCCATATTTGGTATATTCTGGTTATCGGTTTTAAAAATGACGTTTTGAGAAAAATGCAGTTACACTTTTGCGCGGTGAGCTCGGTTAAAGGGCCGGAACTTTGATAATATGTTGAATTTCGACGTCAAAATTTCATACAGCCCCTTGATATAGAAAAGTTGATCGTTTTATTGGTGTTTAAAAGGCTGTGCCCAATATTCCAAGTCTCGAACGTGAACGGTGAAAACCTTCACCTGCTGAAAATGTTCCTGAACTTGCTGACCGCTAGAATCACCAGCCACGACGACGAGCCTGCAGAATTTCAGATTGACGACACATACTCCGTTCCCGTGAGTTAATTCCAGCAAAAAATGCATGAGAAAATGGATCGCTGGATTTCTCTAATTCTTGTGCGAATGATTGTAACACTAATCTTACTTCAGTGCCTTCCAATTAAAGAAATCACCGCTAATTTGTCACAGACTTTTTTTAAAAAAATTTTACATCTGTTTGTCAATTTTTCAAGCTTATTAAATTATTCATGATTATTGGGAAAAAGTAATTACAGCGGCTCTAAATTTTTTTATGAGGCAAATGATGATGACGGAATATTTTCAGGGCGTTGGTACGGTCGTCTCCGGTACAACTCTCAAAGGTGTTATTCGTCTAAACGATGTACTTCTTCTGGGCCCCGATCCACTGGGTCATTTCATTCAAATTGCGGTGAAGAGCATTCACCGAAAGCGAATGCCCGTAACGGAAGTGAGAGGCGGTCAGACTGCAAGTTTCGCTCTAAAAAAGATCAAGCGATCGCAGATACGCAAGGGTATGGTGATGGTTGCGCCGGCTTTGAATCCTCAGGCGTGCTGGGAATTCGAGGGCGAAATTCTGGTGCTTCATCATCCGACGACGATAAGTTCGCGTTATCAAGCGATGGGTAAACAAAAACCAAAACATTTCGAGGAAGCTTTTAAAGAGACATCTTCGAGTATAGATTGATTGGCTTTCGCATCAAATTTCAAGAATCATGATGAGCAACAAAATCAAAAACAATATTTGCCTTTTTTAAACAGTTAAATAGATCAAGGAGCGAATATAGAGCAACACGCACTGTAAATGTCATTTATAAAAATGTTTATAATTGCCATTGATTGACTAGCATTATCCGCAGATGCCTCTTCAATCGAATCATGGCTAAATTGCCACGAATTAATCTACGCGATCGTATCTTTCAGTGCATTGTGGCAGTATCAGACAAACAGCTTCGATCCTGTCAATGTCTCAAGATTGCCTGAGAACTGGCGATAAAGCGCTCGTACATTTCCGTTTTATCAAACATCCGGAGTACATTAAGCCCGGTCAGCGAATGGTATTTCGAGAGGGTCGCACCAAAGCCGTTGGAAATGTTCTGCGACTGATACCGCACTCGAATTCGTCAAACTCGCAAAATTCGCGATCCGGGAAACCAAATAAAACGGGACAACAGCAGGGAAGAGGGCAAAATGGAACTGCAACGAATTATGTGAGTTTTACGAGTAACAGTATGAATTCAATTAACTTGGGAGAAACTGACTTTTGTTTGTTTATGATTATAAACAAACTTTAGTAAATTCATGTTTTTTCCGGTTAGATTAATGACGGCACCGAAACGAACGCGAGTTTCGAGTCTCAAGCGGCAAAGCGGGAAAATACTCCGCAGAAAACAGGCTCGGGACCTTCGAACAAAAAGGGACGAGGACGTCGAGGTGGAAAATCTCACAATTCCACGAGCAATAACGTGCAGCCGCTTTCCGAACAAAATCCACCCGCTAAAATATAAAACAAGAAATTTGTTCTTTCTTTCTGTGTACAAAGTATACATAACGCTCGGTCGAAGCGCGAAGCTTTTCGTACAATGAACACTTCGCTTTAACGGCTTCGCGGCGAATATTTTCGATTTATGCCTGTTTTATTTAATTTTTTTATTTTTCAGATGGATTATTAGAAGAGTATGCGTGTGTTTAGCTGATTAGCGCAAGCTAATAAGAATTTTTGAATCCTTTTTCAGGCTAATTCATTTTGCTTATCGCGAAGAAAATTAATATTCAATTATTTGACTTGCAAATAAATTTTATGTTCACTTTGACGCGCTTGTTTTCTATTAGAAAGTCGAATTTTTCTAAGGCTCTTCAGACTGATTGATTTAACGCGCTCGAATTAAATTATTAACAAACAAAACAAAGATGATATTCGAATAATTTGATTATTCGAAAAAAGGAAATATAAATGATGAAATAAAAAAATAAAATAATTTTATTTGACTCGCAGAGAAACCGTTAACTATTTTAATTCACATGACAAAGATCAATAAACAACTTTGAAGCTATTTAATTTTATCGATGACTTCCAATTTAATTATACAAATTTATTAAATTTTGAAAACTATAAAAATTGTATCGAAAATTGGAGTAAATTCTCGGCATAATAATTGTTGACGTGGATGACAGAAAATCGCTTTGTTGCTTTGAAAAATTTACGTTAGATAATTCTATTAAAAATTGAGTTACTAATTAATAATTGGTGTTTTGTCTTTCTTTTTGTCCTGCGAGTCTGAGAGATAAAGGAAATAAGTGGGCACAAGATAGAAACGGTTGTTTTTTCTTCTTCTCATAGTCTAGATTTTTCTTTCGTCATTAAATTTAACTAGAATATCTCCTCTTAGTGTGTACGATCCGGCTATATCTTTCGATACTGATAATCATTAAGATAAATACATTCTTTATTCAACAGATTGGTGTAATTAATTAATAAATCTCATGGGGCGAGATCATTTGGCCGTAAGTTCTCAAATGCCTGTGTAAAACCTCAGTTTTTCTTGAGCTTCTCCTTGGCATCTTGAATTTCCTCTTTGACGTTGGAGGCAAAACGTCGAGCTATGCTTTTCAATTGAATGCCGAATTCTTTGGGATCCGTAGGAAATCTGTGAGCTCCGCTTATCGAGCTCGTTCTCGACAAAACGTAAACTACGAATTGCGCGGCTCGTCTCACGGGACGTGAGTCCGCTAATTTGTTAATAAGATGCTCGTTATTCGCGAGGTAACGCATCAAAAATCTGAGAACCATCGCGAGAATTAATCGGAACTTGTAGAGCTCCGAGTCGATTGATAAACCAATTAAATAAATATAAAATGTGAGGAATTTTCACCGACTAGACCTTCGGAATTTCGAAGGTGCACATGTTACGGTATTTCAACAAAAGCTCGCGTTTTAATCTTATTTGCTTTCGGAGGGTTTCTAACTTTTGAAGCTGCTCTTCCTTGCTGTACTCGATTCCAGGTAAACGTTCGATCTGAAATTTTAGTACATTTCATAATTACTCAAATTATTGATGTAGTATATTTATGCAACAAAAGAGAAGCCATTGTTCAAAATTTGCTTTATTCTTCTTCCTCATAAATGCATAAAAACTCTGTCTTATTTATGATTTTTATCAACAATTGATGGGTGATCAATGAGAATTCACTCGTTGCTTAGGACATTTTTTTATGAGAAATTTCAATTGCTGATTAGTCACTTAGTAAAGTAATTAATTATTTGAATTTAATTAAGTAATGTAATAATATTATTTTATGATTACAATTTTAATAATTCCTGATCAGCAAGTTTAGCTAAAAATCAACTAAAAAAGTCATGAGAAAAAAAAATTGCACACAATTTTATAACTTCCATAGGTTACAATTGCAAAATTATAACTGCAAAACAAAATTTACCGCGACCTTAATTTCTGATATCGACTGCGACTGGAAATGGGTAAAGTAAAATGGGATAAGTAATAAATTCTCACCTGCGATCGAGCAGAGTCTAATTTCTTCTGGAGCTCCAAAATTTTGTGGCTAGTATCCTGAGACTCTTTGGCCTTTTGCGTGGTGTCAAAAGGATCTTTTTCCACACTGATAAAACACACAAGTAAACGACATCAGTCTCGACTCTTTGTTTGCGCTAAGAATCATCAAAGTAGATAAGTTTCCGAGACGTTACAATTCGATTTACGATCACGAGCTTTTCTCTCTTCCTTTTTTTGCTGCTAACTAAACATCTCAAAATGCGCAAATAAACTAATAATAGAATTGTCGCAACATTACGAAATCGTTTCGAAATTTGGAGCGGGAGCGACTTTTTCATTTTCAATTTTCAAATTTTTTTGAGGTTAGAATCGTAAAATTTCGGAATTTACGTACCAATGGTTGAATTAATCGATTAATCATGTGCAAAATGATTGATTATCAATTTCGGAGTTTAATTCGATCGAATTGTCATTGAGAAAAATAGATAAATTGCATTTTCGGTGAAATTTTAAAACAAATTTTCGCTGACCTAATTGCGAATTGATTGACTTATGGTTATTTATCAAAAATTCGATTGATTTATTCGTAGATAATTGTAAAAGTGTGTGTCAGTGAGAAGAAAATAGAAAGTGTATCGTGAGGAATTATTTAACAGCGATAAAAGGTCATTAACTGGGCGCCGAGGCTCTGATAAATGATAACTAACCTTCTTATGATCTCGTAAATCAGGGGAAGTATTTCGATGTCCAAATCATCGACGGTGAATCGATTGTTACGCGGAGGATTCACTTCTTCGGGCAACTCGACAACCTCCATTATAACTTTACATTGAGAGTGAAGACATTTTTTCTTCTTTTTCGGATTCAATTAGGAATTCGTAATCTTTTCGAGCTTCGGGATGCTCAGCATTCACTGGATTTTATGTGTCCTCAATATTGCCGCCAGTTGTCGGCTCTGATGGTAAACAAGAGCCCCTTTGTTACCGACCGACTAGTATACATTTTCATATCTAAAATTTACAGTCTAACATTTTTTTTAATGTATATGAAGTTGAATGTAAAGTTTCCTTTTATTTTCGTAATTTGGCAACTTTGAAAAATTCTTCAAGATTGTTTTTAACAATTAAACTGAATATTGCAGTTTATTTTATCGACAGAGTCTAAATGTTTGGTAGAAAATTCGACGGCCGGAAGATTGTAACCGGAAGTCGGTGGCGCCTGTGGTGGAACTCCGTAGCTTTATCGAATCTCGAAATCAACTTGACGGCACTTCTCTACGCAGCCAACTTCCTTTTCCCTCCTCAAGCTCGTGAGGGATCGGTACGTTCGCACAAATATTTTATTCCGTTTTATCCCGAATAATCCTACCACCTCGAAAAGTATAAATCTGTCGATTGTTTTCCTGGTTTATCACGGGAAAAGTGTATCGTTATATTTTTGATTAATAAGTGTTGCTTTTTGGCGTATTTCAGGTCTCAAGATGGGCCGACGTCCAGCTAGGTGGTAAGTTCACCGATGTCATGCTTAACCTCCACTGTCTTTTTTATCTTCCCTTTATTCCATGAATAACTATCACAATTTCTTGTAACTCCTATTTTTTCTTGCGCAACATTGCGACTTTTAAACTCAATTTGTGTGCATATTATTCAGTTTTTCATAAACCTTTTTAATACTTTTTAATCCTTTTTTTTGTGGCGTATGCCGTGAAGATATTCTCAAGTTGGTCATTCTCTTTTTTAATGTTTAACAAATTTTAATCGGTGACAATGAAGCATTTTTATTCAATATTTCCACATTTTTTCAATACCGATAACTACATATATTTCGTGAAATTATAGAAATTGAAAGTTTGTTTTATGAATTTTTTTTAGATTTTTTCCAGTATTTTTCTATGATTCAGACATTAGAATTTCTTTGAAATTTTTCATTACATTTTGACTGTGACAGTCATTCTATTTTAGTTTTCATTTAGAGTGATCTAAATTATATTAATTCCTCACAATATTTAACCTCGACTGTGTTTTTTCTATCTTTGCATTATTCCACAAACAACTTTCACAATTTGTTGTAACTCTAATTTATTCTTGCGCAATATTACAACTTTTAAACTTAACTTGTCTGCAAATGATTATTTGCATACTCCTTTTTTTAAATGTTAATCATCCAATTATATAAATATTAATGAATTGTTTATTATTCTTAGTTACCGCTACTGCAAAAACAAGCCGTACCCAAAGTCACGGTTCTGTCGTGGTGTTCCCGACCCAAAGATCCGTATTTTCGATCTTGGAAAGAAGAAGGCATGCGTAGAGGATTTCCCTCTGTGCGTCCACTTGGTATCCGACGAGTATGAACAGCTCAGCTCTGAGGCCCTCGAAGCAGGACGTATTTGCTGCAACAAGTACATGGTCAAAAATGCCGGAAAAGATCAATTCCACATCCGCATGAGACTTCATCCCTTCCACATTATCAGAATAAACAAGATGTTGTCGTGCGCTGGAGCTGATAGGTAAGAATCGTCCTTATTTTCTCAACTAATTAACAGTAATATTATTATTAATATTTCCATTTATCAATCAGTTCCTCTACAATAAAAATGTCACGTAAAAACATTTTTATCGATCTTGCTTTAAATTTATTTATATATACTTGCTAAAATTAAATTCACATCAAATAGTAAAAAAAAAAAAGATTTTATGGAAAGGATCACAGGAGAAATACATGCTCAATAATTAAATACTAAAAACGATTTGTTTATTGATGTTAATCGTCAATCGAACCCAAAATTTCCCCGATTATTCAGAGAATCCCTAACAGAGCAAATAAAAAATATCGGCTTCTCGCAAATCGATTAATCAATCAATTAAGAAACATGCTATTTTGATGAATAATCGAGTTATCACTTAATTTCTTATTTTTATTGACAATCAATTCCTCAGCCAATGAGAATTCACTCATTGCTTCAAAAATTGATTTACGAGAAATTCCAATTACCGATTAGTCGAATAATCGGTAATTAATTATTCGTATTATACAAAGTGAATAATACGGAAATTTGTCTCCCAGACAATTTGTCGAAGATGTTAATTTCTCGAGTTGCGCTGTTTTTAAAGGCTCCAGACCGGAATGAGAGGAGCTTTCGGAAAGCCCCAAGGAACAGTGGCCCGCGTGCGCATCGGTCAGCCTATCATGTCCGTGCGCTCGTCGGATCGTCATAAGGCTTCCGTAATCGAGGCTCTGCGTCGTGCCAAGTTCAAGTTCCCGGGACGTCAGAAGATCTACGTGTCGAAGAAATGGGGATTCACCAAGTACGAGCGCGCTGAATACGAGGAACTCAAGAACGCCGGTCGTCTCGAGCCCGACGGTTGCAACGTCAAGTACCTTCCCGAGCACGGACCCCTCGACAAGTGGAAGAAGTTCAAGGAATACCTGGCGACCCTCTAATTGAATACTCGAGACTGCATTAATTCAACTTTTTTTGTAAATCTTGGTATTCAATAAAAAATCGAAAAACAACAAAACACACATTTTTTATTTTTATTATTTCAATTGTTTTAAAAGCCAAAATCTTCAGGAACTTTTTAACAGAATTAATGGTTCATCCCTTAACTTGGGCATCTATTATGTTCACATTGTATTTATTACAATTTTAAATAAAAGATATTTGTAATCTGCGCAACAGCTGGTAATTAAATGGTTTTCGAATATCGTGAGTTTTCTAAAAATGCATTGACATTTGGTTTCTAGTCAAGTAACGAAAAAAATTGTGTTTATTTTGAAAATCGTTAAAAAATATCAAAATAAACTTTTTTGGACATTCAACTTTACAACATTTATTCCGTTAAAATAATTAGCTATTGCTATATTTCCGGCGATTCAGTGAAATCAGAATGTCATACATTTTTGAGGATCCGTTGATAATTTCGTTCGAGAAAAATAAATAAGAAATTGTGTTTATTCAATTATTTCGGAACTTCATTATTTTCATCTTTCCAACATTTACTCCGTTAAAATAATCTGCTATTTCTATGTTTCTAGCGATAAAGTAGCATCGGAATGTCATCAATTTTTGAAAGTGCCTTGACAATTCGAGGAAATGAAATTAGGAAAAAAAATTACTATCGTATTTCGCTCGAATTGACGCTAAAATCTGATTAAAACACAACCCGATTTTTCAGTTTTTATTTTTTGATAAACAGATTGTTTTTCTCTTGCATTTCCAAAAATTGGTTCAATTCTGCGGCGCTTTATGAATTCTTAGTTCGAAGTATAAAATCAAAGTCGCGTGTAAAACGCGAGTGGCGGCTTTTCAATTGTACAATTTCAAATACATAACACCTAAGATTATTTAACTTACAAAAACGGATTCATTTTGTGGATTAAAAGCTAATATTTTCAATATTAGTATGTTTTCTCACTCTTATTTACAATTCATGAATATTTATAACTATGATCGCGAATCAATAAAATGCACCATTTACCCTCCAATATAATAATATAATACTATACAGATAACAATTACAATATGATAGAAAACGGCGCAAAAACGTCGAAACAATAAAAATAATTCTTTAAATTACAGCTTAAATACGTTATTTCGGAAATCGTAAGTTTCCCGTACAAATCTTCCATTCGTCTTAAAAATTTAACGACTCATCGCAATCGCATTTGTTCATCAGCGAACTATATTACAATTTTATTTGTTTTCATGGCTCGCACATTTGGCGATTCATTTTTTTGGCGAGCACTTTGAGGTCCATTTATTAAAAGCTCGAACATGTTACGCGGGCTATTTGTCCATATTTTCATTTGGCTGACAACATTTTGAAAAATTGCCTTTCGATGTCGATTAACCCAACATTTCAATTGAAATAAATTAATCTTTTTTTTCATAAATTAGCGAATACTTATTTTTGGCAGATTAAAAAAAAAATAGATCATGATAAATGCTCTCTATTCGGAATTCCACGTCAAATCGTCGGATTCGCGACTCTCGTGTTCATTTGAATTCTCTCCCAACCTCCGGTATTCGGAGACACGAAAAAACAGGCCATATCAATTTTCAAACGTATTTTGAATTACGAAAAAACTATGTTCATTATTTTCAACTTTTCATGTGAAGTGTCTTGGTGGAAAACTACATTTTTTAATGTAGTTTGATGATAAGTTGGTGATTACATGCAGAATGCAAAAAAAAAAAATGCAGAAGCTCGAAAGCCGAAGCTCTCAAATGATTCAAAGTTTTTGTGGATTCGTCACAAAAAAATCCGCACAAACAATTTAAAAACCCGTCGATAAATTAATTCATTGCGGTTAAAATAACGTTTAAATAATTGCAGAAACCCAAACATTCGAGGCTCTCAAATTGTCCACACTTTTCGTGGCAAATTCATTCGAACTTTTGAAAAACCCTTTCTCAAATTTCTTCATCATTATTAAACCAACATTTCCAAAAAAATCAGAAACTCGAGCGTTCGAAGTTCTCAAAATGTGCAAAATTTTCGTGATAAATCTCCTCAAACTATTTGAAAACCCTTCGGCAAATTCCCTACAGTGAAAATACCGTTTTAAATAGTATGAGAAATGCGAACTTCCGGAGCTCTCGAATCCTTCAAGCTCTTTTCGTGGTAACTTCGCTCAAAGTAAATCAATTCCTCGAGCGAAAGTCAAGAGTTGAGTTAAAATCATTGTTGATTATTCATGAGTTTCGTGACGAATCGGGATTCCGACATGAGATTCGTGTACACGTTAACACGCCGTCGTCAGTGGGAGTGACAAATTATTTCCGCTGCGCTCATGCTGTCGATGTTGGGAAGATCGTCGTCGATGTCGGCGTCGCAGTTGTTGCGAAGAGAATCGGCGGCTTCTGCGCTGGTAGCGGCATCCAGAAGCGGCGACAATTTCTCGGCCTCGCTGTCCTCGTCCTGCCCTTGCGCCTGAACAATCACTTATCAGTTAACTGACTGACAAGAAATATTTGCGTTTTTTGCATTTTTCTCGGTGCTACGAATTATTCTCTACGTTCCCGTACTCTACCTCGTAGAGAGAAGCTGGCTGCTTCTCGTTCACGAGACGCAGAGTGTCGCGCGCTCGGAGATTGCTCTTGTCGCGCTGATGGCCCGAACTCTTGGCTCGCATTCCTGGCGAACGACCGTGAAGATCCTTCTGCGACGTGCTGTTCTCGTCGCGAGCTAAAAGCACCGACATTCGAAATTCGGGCGTCGGGCAGGGCGTCGTACTCGTTCTCGCCGTTACCTCGCCGTCTTTTATCGAGGAATGTTTCGACACTGGAGTTCTCTCGGCCGATCTGCAAACATGATATTACGCACCGAATTTACTTAACGAGGCGACGTTCAACTTTGCGCCGTTAATTTTTCGTTAATCACTTTGCAAATTGGCGAATTTCAAAACTTTTTCATAAAAGCAATTTTTCAATAAATTGGCTTTTAAATTAAAACAATAGTTTAGGAAAAATCGTAGATAATTCTTTGCAATCCTAAGTTCTGTACATACATTTTTACACGAATTGCACGAATTTTTCAATTCTACCTTTCCATCAAATAAAAAAAAAAGGACGGCGAGGCTCAAATTTTTTTCAAATTACAGCCAAAAACAAGACAAAAAAAGGCACTGTATTTTTTTTATGTTGAGTCAAAAAATCTTTAAAAAACCTGCTTTCCTTTTAAAGTTGGAAAAAGTACATAAAAAATCATCGACCGGATCAGAGGCTCACATTCAGGCCGAATTGGTGTGGTGTGATTACCCGATAAATAATTGAAAATAATTGGACAAACCTATTGAGAGCTTCTGCAGCTTGGATAGCGCTCGCTGTATCCGTATCCGGAGTATCAGGCGATTCTGGCGGAATTACAGCGGCTCTTGGTGTGCAGGGTCCATTCAGAGCTTCTATGAGAGACACAGCTTCGTATCCCGATGGAATGTTTTCCGAACTTCCCTGTTAACGATTCAAAACAATTAAAATGTATTTACTCAGATTAATACAACGCAATAATCCCACAATTGTTAATCTCCATCAATTAAAGAAGGTTAATTTACAGTTATTTTCGTTCAGTAAACAAGATTTCATAATAATAAACAATAGCAATTATGACATGCATAAACATTTAAATAGCTATAAAAAGTTACTAATTTTCATTGAAATACTGGAAAAAAATAAGAAAACATGATGCATTAATTATGTTTTTTTTCTTCGAATTATTTTCGTGAAGTTTAATCGAAAATAATTTTTGCAGCTAATCAATGGTTTACAAGTTTAATAATAATGTTATTATTATAAAATCATAATTAATTATATTATTGTTTTTATTTTTTTAAGTATCAGGACTTCCCAATTTCCAATAATACCTATTAAATTTATAAATTTATGGTGTATATTTACTTCCGGTAATGGTGGATTTGTTATAACAGCTCCGGTCGCTTTTTGCAGAGCTTTGATCTGCAAAAGTGCTCTGAATGGCGCTCTGCATATCGGACAATTATTAGCTTGGTATCTCAACGAATCGGCGCATCCGTTGCACAGACACAAATGTCTGCAAGGCAAAATTAGCGTGTCTCGAACGTCGCACATGCAAATTACGCATTCGGAGCCGTTGTCTTCGGTATCCTCGTCACTGCCTTGCTAATTAATTTAAAAAGCACCAAATACCATGAGATAAGTACGTGATTTAATCCCTTTGAGGGAAAAAAAAATTAATTTAATAATAAATCTTCATGTACCTTTGCATTTTCTGTGTTCTTATTTTCAATTCCATATATTTCTTGCAACAAATAACACAGCCCGTCGACGTAGAGCTTCTGTTTCAGAGCTTTCAGAAGATAAGAACCGTCAGATTGCTTTTCGATTACCGCTATCGTCGTGTGCGACTGTTTAGGCTCATCTGAACCTTCCTCAGCCACGCAATGAATGGCAATTGGAATTACCTACGCACGCAGAGATTTTTGAATACGCAAATCACAAACCAAATTATCCCGTATTTTATTGTACGGTGTATATGGAGCATTCTTAAACCGTTCTCAAGTTACGAGATAAAATATTACACTTTTTTTGAAATGTGATTTTTCGACGTTTTAGAACATTCCATACAAAATTGGATTTTTTTTTTGTCACCAAAACAAAGCTTCTTGAGGAAGTAAAATGAGAAAAATAAAAACTGAAAAATACTCCAATAAATAATAACGTTTTTGGTCGGCAAGCCAAAGCAGAAAAATAAGTTCAATCCTTTTAAGCAGGAAAAACAAAATTTCCTATGACCTAAAAAGGACAAAAATAACTGAAACAAACCTCTCTGTCAGCGTTGTAAAGTAAATCCTCTTCGTTGTAAAGCGTAGGATCGAAAATATGCGAGGTTTGGCAGAATTGCTGATTGGCGCCCTTTTTGTAGTGGAACGTCTCGGAATTCATGGATGGATCCCTCGGCACATATCTGTACATTTTCCACGTTAAAAACTGTTATTACATTCCAACAATAACTTGGGAACAATTAATGAAAGACATAGGTTCATTTCACTAATGAAAATCGACTTTTTCTATTTTTTCTATTGTTAAAAATCTCATAAAAACGAAATGCGTCGCGCGATTTTGATAAAATTGATACCAACTAAATGCTGACCAATAATCTAAATGCCATTAAAATTTGAACTCATTCAGTCCAGTAGTTCTCAAGTTACAGTAGTTTAAATTTGAGGCTCTTCATCCCACAAAAATAATCATTTCCACTCAATTTTTATTTTCTCATTAGGTAAAAAATTTTCGAGAAGAGAAAATATGACAATCCAAAAACAAAGATCGAATTACAGATTATTCTGGACCATTTTGAGGCACAAAAGTCTCGAAGGAAATGTGTTTTCACAAAAATACCTTATTTAATGAGATAGCAATAATTTATAAATCATTTTCGGTGGCTTTTTATTGCAACTTACGTGACGCCTTTGGTAGTTACTTCCTCGGTGCAGAAATAATATATTGTAATGGCACATCTCACGTCGCAGTCAAATGTAAATTCTATGTTAAATCTCGTTGGTTTTTTGTCGGTGTCGCCGTCCGCGTAAGGACTGATGTCGTTGTGAGGCTGTGAGGAAGTGGAAGTTTGATCGACGCTGCGACAAAGCCTCAGAGATTCCTTACGAATGTTCACCAAACTCTTAAGAGTCTTGGTGGGGTCGTTTGCCTGTGGCGGTGGATAGGGAAACTGAAATGGCAAAAAATGTCATGTATTTAATTGTCTATGCTTTTTGGAGCGACGTTTTAAGACAATTAAGAACGCAACTCCACTAACAGGGGTCGGACGGCTTCCCAGAAAATTGAGATCCGTATTCTCGCCGAATAAATAGGCCTCCGGTTGTGGGGTATCGAATCTTTCGCCTCCCATTATAAAGTGACTTCCAAAGTAACTTCCTGCAACGTTTCACAATTTATTTATTTAATAAAGTCACGGGAAATCGGTGTATGACAAAAAAGACCTCTGAGATTCAAAATGATTAATTTTTTCACCTTTTTTATGCTCCAAACAAAACGGCATAAATTTATCTGTTTTTTTTTAAATCCTTATTCTTAATAATCGTATTTATACAAATCAAATATGCCTATTTTGATACGCAAAATGTGAATTTCAAAAAATCAAAATAATTAAATCCATTGAAATTTCTAATTACCCAAATAATGAATTCATAAAACATTTTTAAAAAGCCTCAAATTTTTCTTTTGTTTTTTTAAGTCCCAATTCTTAATCATCACATTGACAGAAATAAAATATTCCTATTTTGACACCCAAAGCCCTAAATCGAAAAATTTCAAAAAAATAAAAAAACAAAGAAAAATGATGAAATGTATTTTGTTAACTTACCGCAACGCGGAGGATATTTGTAAGCGTGATTAGAGACGATATCGACTTCCTCGACACCAGCATTTTGTCGACTTGTCAGTGCGCCCATTACGTTACGTGCCTTCTCCTCTTTTTCCGTCAAATCTAACTGCGTGAGATTGAAGAATATGCCTTATTATTAATGCTCACGAATAATCGTCGATAAATGTTAGATGTCGATAATCGGTATTTGAAAATCGACCAATTGGTGTGTTCGTTATTATTTCGGCAAAATATTACAGATGTTTACGCGATCGTAAAGTTTTGACGCGTTTACCAACACAATTCTAAGCGTAGCCTTGGAGGCTGACGAATACTCTGCGCAGACGCGGAAAGCGAAAGCTTTTCGCGAGCAATTGCGAAGCGCGTCCACAGATGGCGCCACGGGTTTCATTCCGAATACCGACAATTCCGTGCTTGAGCACTATTTCAAATGCGAGTAATTCAATCGCAATTTCAATACAAGTACTCGGATGCTTTTTCAAATAGGAGTCATTTTTATTTATATTTTTTTTCTCAGACACCAATCGCAACCGAGGAAATCCAAAAAACAACAAAAATAACTGCGCGATCAAATGATAACTTCTCTCGCTCGTCCAGAGATAGCGCCACGGGTTTTGTTCCGCATTAGCGATGAGTACAGAAATCTGCGAGGCTGTTTACACCATTTACAATAACCCGTGCGTATTCCGCACGCGTTTCTCGTACCGACCGTATATTTAATATTATTAAGTGTAAAAGATCGAGGCCAAACGCGAGAGAGCGAAGGATTCTCCGCCCCCTCGAATATATATATACATATATAAACGCTTTGACAGTCTCGCCTTCGTTTCAATTGACTTGGCCCGAACGAATTGTCAGTCGATGAGAAATCGTAGGATTCCGAGCTTCGCGAACGCAGCGAACCTTTCCTCCCTCTCAAGTCCTCTTCACCTCGCTCGTGTCAATTTTCTCAAAGCCACCAACTTCTTGTTCCTCTAATTGCGCAGTGTTTTGTCCACGATTATTGTGTGTGTGTCTGTGTTTTTGAGGGTCAGCAGGAGCTTTGTTATTTATTGCTATTGGAAGACAACAATGCAACTTGTGACAAGTTCATTGTGATCCTCTGAACGTGAATTTTCTCTAGTGTTGTTTCCGCGCTTGGATCTTACTCATGGTGAGTCTCCTTTGGTTTTCGATTTTTTCTCAGACTTTATTTATTGTTTGTCATGTGAGTTTTTTTTTTTAGGTGACGGATGATTTTTTTTTTCTTTTTTCTTTTGGAGGTGAGGCGAATATTTTGGGGAGGGTTTTGTTTCGCGGGAGAATGGGGTATTGTTTTTGGAAGAGGTATTTGTTGACGGTGATCATTGGATGATTGGGGTTAATCGGGATCAATTTTTGATGAGTTAAGTTTTTCGGGGCAACAGATGATTTTTTTTTTAGGGAAGGTGAAAATTTTGCCATGGATTTTTTTTTGCGGTGAAATGAGGAATTTTTTTTGAAGAGAGATTTGTTGACGGTGTCAATTGGACGATTAGGATTAATTTGGTTCAATTTTCTGATGAATGGAGTTTTTTTTTGGGCAACAGATGATTTTTTTTTTTCTGTTGGGAGGAAAGGTAAAAATTTTGCTATGGATTTTTTTTTGGCGGTGAAATGAGGAATTTTTTTTAGAAGGGTGATTTGTTGACAGTAACAATTGGAAGATTAGGATTAATTTGGTTCAATTTTCTGATGAATCGAGTTTTTTTCGGGCAACAGATGATTTTTTTTTTCTGGGCGGAAAGGTGAAAATTTTGCCGTGGATTTTTTTTGGCGGTGAAATGAAGAATTTTTTTTCGAAGGGTGATTTGTTGACAGTGACAATTGGAAGATTAGGATTAATTTGGTTCAATTTTCTGATGAATAGAGTTTTTTTCGGGCAACAGATGATTTTTTTTTTTGTGAGAAAAGGTGAAAATTTTGCCATGGATTTTTTTTTGGCGGTGAAATGAGGAATACTTTTTAGAAACTGGATTAATGATGATAAATTAAAGGTATGAGAATGCAGAGAAAAAAAATGATCGCATGCATCCTTGACAACAAATGAGATCACAAATTAACGTATTGTCAATGGAAATTATGAGGTGATTGCAATTCAGTCAAATGTTGGATAACAAATGACTTATTTGTTTTTTTTTTCTTTAGTCATTTTTTGAGATTTTTTTGATGATTGAAGTTTTTGATGTCAACAGGCGATTTTTTGGGATTGGAGTTGAGATTTTTTCTGTAGGAAGCTTGAAACAATGAGTAAAACGAGAGTGAAGAAAACAAAATTAGCTCCATGTATTTTTGATAATAATTTTCAGAAACAACCAGAGAATTGTTGTTATTGACAATTCAAAGATTATAATCAATTATAATTCAACAAAAAGTTGATTTTTGGAACCGGAGTTAAAATGAAGGATTTTTATAATTGAGTTTTTTGAACAATAAGATCGCAAAGAAAACTATTGTCAATCACAATTATACAGTGATTTCAATTCAGTAAAATCTTGGATAACAAATTTCTTATTTATTTCTTTGCAATTTCTGAGAATTTTTTCGACAACGAAAGCTTTTCCTATCAACAGGTATTTATTTGAGATCAGATAAGACAATTGCCAGTGATAATTGAAAGGGGAACACGAGCAGAGTGTTTAATTACAGTTTATTCGAAAAAATTGAATAATGTGGACAACTTAATATCAATCATGAATGTTTTGTGAAATAAAATATTCATCGTTCGGTATTAAATGCATGTGGTAATGAAATGTGATTGGCAACGTGATAGAAAATAAAAGTGTAATTTGATCCTGTTGAATTTGAATTTATCTTGTATCAATATGGAAAATTTCTTGGTGTATGTTTCCCAGGCTTGAAGTGAGTCACTTCTGACTGAGTCACTTACACTCGCAGTTGAAAATCCAACAAAACAATGTTCTCATAGATCAATACCGAATGTCCATAAACTTTTCTCACTTTGCAAACTAAATTACAATTGTTATTGTTGCATTTTCTGTGCATTCATGCATTACTATTATTATTGATATTATTATTATTATCATTAATGAAAGAAATGTTCGTTAAACATGAAACACCAGAACGAGCGTATGAATATAAAATTACAAATGCAGAATAGATAAACGTTTAAATTTTCATTTGTCATTTCCAGGCGCTGCGTATGATGTCAGCGATAGTGCCAGGAACGCAAAATGCGAGCGACTCGGATCAGGAACGAAACTACATCGCCGATCGACAAAAATTGCAAGAGGATTTATTAGCAGCGGCAAAACTTTGCCACGTGAGATTCGGCGGTAGAGCGGAATTAGCTACGGAATCTGATCAATGCGTGTCGAGGCTCTGCTACGCATTCGAGGCGATTTTTCGACATGGATTGCGTCCTAATCGCATGGAAAAATTAAATTCGGCTCTTAGGTGAATGACCTAATTACGGTTTTATTTTCTTCGACCTGAGTATACAAAAACTTGAGAATCAATTGATAATTAAATGAATTAATATCAACAAGATTACCAAGTGGATTAATTCATTTAAAAATAAATTAATTGGGTTACGACTTTTATCAGTGAATTCATTGAAAACTCAGAGAATCGATTAATAATAAAATTACATCATTTATAGCATTGTCGATTATGTTGATGAATAATTGATTAGTTACGTTTGTTCATTAATTAACAGCAAAAACTTGAGAATGGATAATAATTAAAGTTATTAACAAGTAAAACTGCAGAGTAGAATTTTGCACATTGCTACCTCGTTAGTTTTCGCTTTTTACAAGTTATCGATTTTCACTTCGTTGTAGAGGAAACTTTGTGAAAAGCAAAAAATAACGCATTTTTCGGAAAATTCAGTCTCATAAAATCTGAAAGACGTTTCTACTTATTCAGACTTCTCTACCAATCTACAAAATTTCAGCTTGATTATCAAAGCCCCTTTTTTGAGGTAGAGCAGTTTGAATTTTGCGAACCTGTCCCGCAACAAACATCCGGACATTTTGTTTGCGAAAGCTTTTTTTTTGCGATGACTTAGACCATTTTGAGTGAACTAACGTGAAAATTGGGGAATCATTTTTCCAGCGAAAACAAAGCTTTCATTGTGAGGAGGAAAAGTGACAAGGAGTCAAGCTTCTTATCTATTTCAGACACGTTTCGGATCTAGTTTCCGGCGGGGCATCGAGAACCGGGAATTCTCCGGATATCGCATTTTGGCCTTGTATCCGAGAGCAGCTCACGTGGCACGAGCAGGATCGTTTCAGCGTTCTCCGGAAAGTCCACACCGATCTCGGTCGTGGTCGAGCTTGGCTTCGTGCAGCGTTGAACGAGCGATCCCTCGAGCGGCATTTGCACGCTGTCGTCGATGCCGATGCCCTAGGCCCTTTTTACGAAGACTGGGCTTTCCTGCGCGATCAGGAGAGAAGCTCTGTTTTGCCTAATGTCGCTGCGGGTGATTAAAACTGTTTTTCTATAACTAGCTCATTTATTATTAACCGGTCTCCACGAAATTGTATGTCCACTACTAGAATTGCAAATGCATAATACTTGTAGAAATTTGTTTGTCCCATTTCTATCTGTTTGTGTTTTAATATTTAAAAACAAAACAGGTGGCAATATTTTTACGTAATCTTTAATAATTATTAAATTTAGACGCTTATAATCGTCTAAATTCTTACAGCATTAATTGATCGATTTCGTCCGTCTCTCTATTTCAGGACTCGGTACAATTCTCTTTGCAATAAGAATAGACAACGAGGAATTGGACGACAAATCTGCAAGCAGCGAGATCGCTAAGTGCAGAGTGTCGCAATCGGAGCCCATTATCTCAACCGTAATAACAGGTAAACTCGATAAACGAGCTTCTCGTTGTAATTTGGAAATGACCGTATGAGCATTTCGCGAAATCTACACGATTAAAAATATTTTGGAGATTAATATACTGCATGGAAAGATTTTTTTTGTAGATATCTCGAATTAATTTCAGTTTAATACGAGTCTAATAAGTTGAATGTAAAAATTGAAATAATCATATGAAAAATACGCCTTTTATAATGTTTTTAATGCATCATACCTTACTTTTACACTGTATTTATGTTTTAAATTTACTATATGTTTTGCCTGCAAAAAAAGTCCTATAGAGTATACTGATTTGCATAAAGAATTTTAAAAATAATATCGTCAAGACGACGATCATTCGTCGTTTGCTAAGAATATATAAAGAAAATTCGATGGCATAGGATCTTCGAGTATTAATCGGGAAAAAAAGAAGAAAAAAGTTCCAACTCATATAATATCCTTCGATAACGAGGACGACGACGACGACTATGAAGTGGGAAGTTACGGAGACGCCGCAGCGATTTCCGCGAGTGCACCGCCTACTTGTCTTAATTCACCGACAATTGTAACTACTCCGAAAGATAACGTTCCTCCCGAGGCAACAAAGTCGCCAGTTGCAAAGGATGAGCCAAAAAGAGACACTGCCAACGTAGTATTGGACGTTAAGCCGGTGGAATGGGAGAGAAGGTGATAATCATTTTGAGTCACTAAATTCGTATGATTCATTAATGGAGCAGAATAGGCCTCAGATATTCACAATTATTGTTTTTTTAAAGTTAATAGTGTTCTATCGTTAGTCTTATTTTTTCAACATGTGCCGCCTACTCAATAAACAAACCTTTAAAAAAATTGATGAAGTAGAATGAGTCTAAAAAGTTTCCTTCATGAAGCAGAAGAAAATGAGAAATAATTTGGGTTTTGTTACTTCATTTAGCGATTCACTGGAAGATGACAAAGTATTGACTCCAGTGACGGATTCGGGAAATATGGGAGGACTTGTGCCCGTTTCGCCACTCGATCAAACACTCGACGACATGCTCGTCACACTGCCGAGCTACATGGACGTGAGTTAACGAAAATACGTCATTAAAATGCAAAACTAAATTGCTTTATCGAAAACGTGATTTAACCTTTGGATTGCGAGGTTTAATCACTTATTGCAATCTTGAAATATACAAATATACAAATTCCGATTTCCTATGCCGATAAAAACGTAAACAATCTTCACTGTGTATTCCCTGAAAATCAAATTAACAAATCCTGAACCAAAGAACTTCCAATTACAAAACCAAGCCCGAAACTTATGTCGAATTAAGGAATTCCGATTGAATTTCAGGATGGAACAGAGGTAACCGAGGCTGCAATCGAGGCGACGGAGCCGCTGGTTGGTCTGGAAGTTCACGTCGACGCTGAGAATCTCGACGCGGAAGCTTTGCGAACGCGGCTAATGGCAATGAACGAAATTTTGGAACAGGCTCGAGACGACGCGGTTACGAGCAGATCTCAGCTGGCACGTTTTCAGCGACAACATCAGAATCATTTGGAGCGTCACGAGCTCCAAGTTCAGGCGCTTAATCGGGAAAACGAATTATTACGACAACAGTTACGTAAATACGTGACGGCGGTGCAAATGTTGAGGAGAGACTCCGATTCAACGACTGTTTCCGAGGAAGATCCTTCCTCCTTGGATTATCACGGCGAGGCTCAACAATATCAGGAGAAATTGATTCAAGTCGCGGAAATGCACGCGGAATTAATGGAATTTAACGCGCGGCTCACGATGCAGTTAACCAATAGGTAAATATATTTGAAAGAAATATTTCCAAGGAAATCAAATCACACTGATGACCAAATCACGGATGAATTTCTGTAACTGTTTCCTTAAGTTAAATTTGTGAAAATGGGAGTAAATATTCGCACTTATTCGATTCGAAGAAGTTCAAACAGTTTTTTATTGAGAAATTAGATTTAAATAAAATGTATGTATTAATTTTGGCTGTCGTTTAAATTCTCCAGAAGAGATTTACACTAGCAATTTCGATCTTGTGATGTTTTAAAATTAGGTGAGATTAATTTTTTTGAATTGCGAGAAAAAGGGAAACGTACTCGTGTTTGTAATATCAGATTTGAGAACATTTTGCGAATGTGCGAAAAAATTTGTGATCCAATTTGAAAATATTTTTCAAGGGATCGACTCGTGAAACTTCTTCAAGCGGAATTGGAATGTTTACGAGGACCACTGAACGAAGACGATTTGCCAACGGAGCCGCCGTGTCTCATACATATTTGGATTCCCTCCGCGTTTCTCACTGGCCAAACGTCAGACATTCATCACGTTTATCAGGTAACGCGAGGATTTAACGATTAGAATATGAAGATTCTCTGCTAATTCAGCTACTTTTTTTTCGACCATCTGCCTCATAATTGGTCATATCAAAGTATCTCTAAAAGCGGCTTTCTGTGATTTTTTTTCAGTTTTGCAAAAATCGCCTTTTTTCCAAGTCACCATATCTCGGAAATTTGAAGTTACTGAAAAAAATTTTCCCCACATGAAAGTTGAAGTTTTGTGTTGGCTTTTGAATGGGATATTAAAAATAATTTTTACGGCCTGGAAACACTAATTTTTCAACGCAAAATGGGGAAATTATTTTTCATGTAGAGTGAAAAAAATTTAATGTAGACTAATAAAATGTTACGCAGAGAGTAAAAATTCATGTAGTGTCTTTCAGTGGTACTTTAATATAATTATAAGCCAGATTCGCTAGAAAAAAAAATGCTGGTGTCGCTCTTCATAAATAAATTCTGTAATCTTGAAAATAACCGAAAATTGCAGATTCACGTTAGAATACGAGACACGGAGTGGAACATCTACAGGCGTTACGCTCAATTTTACGCTCTCTATCGGGAACTGAAAAAGCACGACGCAATCGTCACGACTTTCGAATTCCCACCCAAGAAGACTCTTGGAAACAAAGTAATTCACAGTCCCTCGAATTTAAGAAGAAAATTTCATCGCTTCGGCTGCTCAAAATTTTCGTTGATAATGACGTTGATATTTTTGTTAGGATGCCAAATTTGTGGAGGACAGAAGACAAAAATTGCAGCAGTGGCTGCGACGAGTCGTCGGAAGATTAGCTCAATGTTCGCCGGCATTTACTTCGAGGCCCAATCGACAAACTCTCATATCATTGATGCCGTTCTTCGGGTAAGATGAAAATTGTTAATAGTGTTGAACGAAAGTATTTGCCGCAAGGAAAAGTGCGTAGAGAGATTTTTGCAATTTCAATTGTATGAAATATAACAAAAGAGTGACGAAAATCTCATGTTTTTCCAGTGACTTGCCCAATAATGAGGATTCGAGGAAGAATAATACAGCTCGAAACACATTCTCTTCTTCGCCTCAATATATGGGTTTATAACTGTTAAACAATTTTCTTTTATAGTGAAATTGTGTACATATTATTACCATTGTTATCGCAGCGATAACGTAAAGAATTTTTATTTAATGTATATAAAAATACATGAATAGTGAGGGTAAAGGTTTCAGTCGCGCGAATTCGCGTGTTTGAGATTCCATTTGAGGTCAAATAGGCAGAAGAAATTTAATTTAAACGAGATCCTTTTGCTCTGGAATTCATTTTCGTATTTCGAGCGTCAAGCTCCTCTAAAAAGGAACATTTTTTACCTTTTTTTCTCAATAATTACCGTAGAGTTCGTGTAAAATTGTAAGTAATTATTTACTGCTACGATTTCGAGATTAGCGATTTATTCAGAATCAACATTTGATAAATGTACGTAAATATTAAATGTAGAAAAGTTAGGAGCGAAAGGATTAAAAGCTATAGGATCGAATTGAGTGAATTCGCTATTCGATATTTCGAGGGCAATTTTTCGGACGTAATTCGAGTGATCGAAGAAATTTGAAAATCACGAGAATATCGATTGCGAATCATTTCATCCAGCGATAATTGACCTGTAAATTGTACAAAAAAGAGGAGATCTGCCGTTTTATGGTATTATTATCGATTGTGTGTGACGAACGGAAGAAAAAAAAGATTTTTCGCTCAAACGAAAGCAAAACTCGTGTACCAGACTTGGCAGTGTAAAATATGTCTCGTTTTATTTGCGTGCGTATCAGCAGGATATTCGTCGACTACTCAAACACATTCCAGAGTCTGATATGCTACTTACAATAAATAAATAAATAGTGTTTGTCCAATGTGTGAGAATGATAGCAAAGGTTAACGATTCGTAGAAGTAAAATAAGAATAAGGATTATTAAAAGCTGGCCTTTTATACTGCTAAGGTGAAATGCGGATCTGTCCAATAATTGTACCTACTCCTCGACTGGCGAACGAATTCCCGATGGCTGATCAATGTTGCCTCGCGATTACGACGAAAGCCTGAAAAAATTGTGGTCTAATTTTCCAAAAGCTTGTCGAAATTGAGATTTGCTATTCTTGTAAAAGCCCAAATCCTTTAATTAATTTTATGGGCCACAAATTGTGTTTGAATTCATCTGAAAAGCCATTGGAAAAATAGATTAATTTTTCTTTACGGTCGACAATTTAATTCTCTAATCATATAATTGTAGTAATTAGCCGTGATTTTATTAGAATTTATGCTAAAATTGATAATCCAGTCCTAAGATAAATCGGCGCGAAATTGCAATCGTATTTTTTTTGGAATACAACTGAAAATAAGTCCTATCGTTAGACCACTGGCCGACAGGGTAGTGAAACAAAAAATATCATGGATACTGCAAAGGATATTTGAAAATTAAAAAATTGTTTATTGTTTAAGGTGACTTAAAAATTAAGTATATAAGAGAGAAGATCATTTGTACCTCATGATCCTAATAAAAGTGAATATAACAATGTTATAGCCATTCAGTTATTCAGTTTCCTTTATGAAATAATCTGCTTCAAAAAAATATGTGTAATTATTCAATACAAATTGTCAATTATTAGTAGTTATTCCACTCAATGAAAAATTAATATTACGCGACGAAATGCTTGCGAAAATCACTGTAGCAAAACTATCGATGATCCATCCAAAAAAGAAAATGACGCTTCGCTGATGATCAAAAATCATCATAATAACGCTTCATAATCAATAGATTATGAAGCGTTTACGATGACGAAATGGAAATCGAAGATGCTGTGAAAAATTTCAAAAGGGATTCACGTGTCAAGAAAAGATTTCGGCCGTTTTGTTGATGCAAAAAAAATATTAAGTGTTCAGTAAAAATAAAATATAGACTGATACAGATCAATAAAATTTTAATGGGATTTAATCGATCGATACCAGGTGCAAATTTGATTCATGTATGGATTAACATAGGACAAAATTTAGGTAAAAATTTCACACGAATAAAGTTAACTCAGACTAAAAAAACCTGTAAAGTGGAATTGTGCAAATTATTTTCTCATTATTTTTGCTTTTTATAAAGTTTCCTTTACAATGAAACGAAAATCGACCAACGTAATTCCTCATAAAGATAGTTTGATATAACTAATTATGGAGAAAATTCGAAATGGTTAAAAAAAGTGCCTAAATTAAACGAAAATGCTTCATATTTAAAATCGAATAGTTCCACAATTAAAAACTTTGAAGTCCACAAATATTTTTCCGAATTATTTCAAATCAGAAATGTATCATTGATTATTAAAACTCGGGTTGCAAAATGATAACCCGAAGCCCGCAATAAAAAAAAACGAGCTCGGACGAAAGTAGAAAACGTCATTAATAAAAGTTGCATTTTATTGTATTATTTTTTTTTCTCAGCAGGTGTATAAAAAACTTCCAGTTTTTGGATATTTACTTTATCCGACATACAAATTGTGTTCTTTTATTCGCAATGGAAAGTTTCATCTCTCTCTCTCGCTTTCTCTCTTTCTCTCTTTCATTCTCACTCTTTCAAACTTCAACTTTCTCACGTTCCGAGCATCTTACAAATTACAATGTCATTATCCGTCATCGTTATTAATCATCGCACTCGCGGACAGTAATTATTCTCCCCTCTCGCATCGATTTTAATCTTTCATTCGAAGGTGCAACTTTTTATTCTTATTTTTTTTCGTGGTTTTAATCATTTTTAAATCCGCAACTATAGTTTACAAGTTTAATAAGTATGCGCGTCTGGACAGTCCTAAGGGTTTTTTTCGTTCCTTTCGTGTTTTTTCTTCTTCTTCTTCTTCTGTTTTATTACTCGCTCCTTTTTCACTTTAAATGAGAATGTTTATAATTGACATAATCACTCTTGCCATTCTGAAACCTGCTCAGATTGTTCATTTGCTATTATCTTCATTTCCTTTCGTTTAAGAGATATGTTGAGAACATGTGGGTATACATATAGTAATTATACATATACCGAACGGTTTGTTTATTAATTTTCCAAGTG
Organism: Clistopyga incitator; assembly: GCA_947507545.1. Classification (NCBI taxonomy): domain Eukaryota; kingdom Metazoa; phylum Arthropoda; class Insecta; order Hymenoptera; family Ichneumonidae; genus Clistopyga; species Clistopyga incitator. Next base: position 3,199,249 of record OX382188.1, on the reverse strand, counting down.
TTTTTTTCATTTTTTTTTCTTTTCTTTTCACCAGTCTCGAGAACAGTGAGAGATGTATTTGTTTGTATGTTTTCATTTTCGTGTCTCAGTGTTAATGTGTGTTGTATAATTAATTCTCTTTAAAACCTTAAGATACCTAAACGAATAGGTATAATAATAATATCAACGAAAAACGTTTTACAATTTCAATAACTTTGGAGAGTCGTCCAAACAGCATAACAATTAATTTCGCATCACTTTATCGATTCAATGTTACACGCCGTTTAGTTAATACACAATTGGCCAGTCAATCGCCGCTTGCGATTATTTATCTTCAATTTATTTATTAAAACATTTACCGCTCTCGCTTTGCGGGATAATCGGACGAAGAAAATGCTAACAACAATAGAAAAACGGATTTTTGAAAAAGGGAAAATAAAATAAACGGTGAATAGTGTTTAATGTCGTCAGACTGTCCAGACCCAGAGACTCTACCGCTTTCATTAAACGTTTTTAATTTCCCTCGAGCATCTCACACGCAGTTTCTCGCAATTTCAGACTCTCGCACGTACAGATCTCAGTGTTAATTGTATATATATTTTAATATATATTTTCGTTTGTGTTTCCCTTCTCTCTCTCTCTCTCTTTCTCTCTTCTCTTAATCGTCGTGTACAAATTACGTGTGTACGCTTATTATTTTTTGTTTCTCAGTTTGTTTGTTTGTTTTTGTTTTTGTTTATAGTTGGCTAACGTATCCTTCGTGTATACAATGGTAGCACACTACGTCACGCGTTCTAAGGCATGAATTTAAACAAAAAGGATAATTCATCTCATTGTTTTTAAAAAATTAATCGTCGTTCTCACGTGCGGCGCTTTAATTATTTATTTTCGTTAAGTTTTTCTCGCTCATCGTCTCTGTGAGCGTATTTTCAATTTAAAAAAGAGAGCATAGACCAGTGTGCCAGGTACATATGTGTTACCGTTTCTCCGATGCGACTAGCTAGTAGAAATACGTAGCTAGGATCGTTTTCACTTATTGTTTTTAATTTTATTAACTTTAATAAAACTGCTTTATTTTTCTTTCCTTCGTTTCTTTCTCTTTTTTTTTTTCTTTTCATTTTTCATTTTTGTTTCTTTCTTTTTTCTCGGGGGCTCGCTTCGACACGAAAAATCACAATTAAAATATCATTGTACTCGAGAATACACAACAGTCCGTCAGTTTTTCGTCAACATCCCATTCCTATTCGTAAGCGACATTTTTTTTTTTTCAAATCTTAACTCGGTCGAGGCTAAAACTGCGAATGCTAAAAAGAAGATAAATTACTTCGTCGCGACGCGAAAACTCGGAGAATCTTCGCCATCGCTCGACCATCATTACGAAGCTCCGGACATTTAAAAACGAAAACATTCGCGCACGATCAATCGTAACAACGCGGCTTCTATCGAGAGCTTCCTTCTAATCGAGATTTGATTTACAAAAAACGTATATTTACGAATAGACGAGCGACTTGGCGCAGCCTGCCTTCGCGTACTAGCGAAAAAAAATGTCTGAACCCAAAGTTTTTATCTCAAATATCAAATTTCACTAATATCTGCAAACGATTTTTTGTTAAAAACGCAATTAATTTAATTTCCCTTTTTTTAAATTGTACGCAATTAAAATCAGATTTCGAAAAATAAAATTTTTTTTCAATTCGCTATAAATTGCGCTTCCGAGTTGAATTTTCTCGAAATGACGAAAGACAAGATTCTATGCAGAAAAAAGAAACTATTTTCCATATTATTGATTAATATTCGTGATAATTGATATTTAAGGCAAAAATTGGGTGCGTCGTTTAGTTTAGCAGTTAAAGTCGCCCGCCTATAATAAGAAGAAGAAGGAGAAGAGTAAGAAGAAAAAAGAGAACGTAATATGTATATTTATATAGTATAAAAAATGAATAGAAGAGCTCGTGTAATCAGCGGAGCGCGCCGAATTCGCGAGTCTTCTAACTATGTGCACACACTGCGATAAAAAAACGACACTGCGATCCAACCGGTCGTGAAATCGCTTGTTTTTATTTTCAATCAATATTAGTAATATTGTCAGTTGTCCATTCTCGTGGATTCGGCGATCGACGATCGCTCTTTCCTCGGGGTTCATCCCCGTTTCTCTATTTTTCGTTTCACTCTCCCTCTCTCTTTTCTCTCTGTCATTTAGCATGTTGCAGTATTATCGGTTGTACATATTCAGTTTGTAGTCTAACGTAATACGCACGTAGGTTTCGCAGCGAAATATTTCGTATCGCTATGGCTCCAATATTTCGGTTAAACAAACCCAAAAGTTTGTTAAAACTCGACGAAAGTGAGAACCACAGGTACTCGCGAGCTCCTCGTACATTAATAATAATAATAATAAAATATAATAATATAATTATCGAATATTTTTATCATAAAAATAATAATACAAAACGATACAAAAAAAAAGAAAAAAAAAAGAAGAAAAAATAATAATAATAAGAAGATTCTAACGAGAGTGTGATCCTTTCGTGTCAATTTAATAAATACATATGTATATATATATACGCGCGTGTATATACATATATAAATATATATTTATAAGAATTAATAACTACAGAAGTGATAGAAGTCCTTAACGAGGAATTTAAAAAAAAAACAAATTACAGTTTGGATCTCGAACTATGTACATTGCCGGTAGGCATACATACACCCACGCCCTCTCCGCTCGTTTCCCGATCTGTATAATTTCGATTTAACGACTTTTTTCTCTCTCTCTCTCTCTTTTTGTTTTGTCACCCGACGCTTCCAAAAATTTAATACTTTTTTTTTTCTTTTTCCCCCCGACTCTCTTGAATATTTATTTTTCTCTTTCTCTCTCGCGCTTCTTTGTTTTTTTTTGTTTTTTTTTTTCCATTAATTTTTAGTCCCCCTTTGTATACAAAACTAAAGTTGTTTAGCACATCTCTCAGCACTAAATTTAGAATACACCATTTTTGTTTGTTTTCATCGTTCATTAGTCTTTTTCATTTTTTTTGTCCTGCAGAACACAATGTTTATATTCCCTAAACGTTGTTTGTTTGTTTGTTTGTTTTTTTTTCTTTTGTTTATTTGTTTCTTAGTTATCACAAATTATTGTTCCTCGTATTATATACTTCATCATCATTTCCATTATTTATTTACTTTTCGAATGTCCAACTGAACTTTCTCGTTGGCTTAGTTCTCTTTCTGATCATCCTTCTCGTACGCTGAGGCGGAAAAACGCTGCTTTGTTGCCCTTCCGGAAAACGTATTAACGCACACACACAGACACACACGCACGATCGATTGGATTTAACGACGAATCCTCGGTGACCCACAGGACGACGACTACGACGGCGAAGGCTTGCACTGGGATAATTAAACTCGTTTTTCTTTCTCCTTTTTTCTCGTTAAAGTCGTTCGTTTTCTCGTTATTTCCTCGTATCATTATTATCTCGTTTGAAAAAAAAAAAAAATCGGTAACTTTACGATTTTACGAAGTTTCAATGCGTTTTAGTGAATTATAAAGAAATTGTGGAATTGGATAATAGTGAGTGTAACATCGTCTATCCGAACGAGGATAACTGCTAATCGTGGATTGTTTTTTATCAGCTTGAATATCGGAACGTTTTGGTTTTCCGATTTTTGTTCTCGGTGAGGAAAGAAATAAGACGCGTAATGATAAACGAGTGACGTTGTGAGGATGACGCAACGACGAAGACAACGACGAAGGCGCTAGTAAATTCCGACGATGATGACGGCGACGACGACGACGACGACGACGACGACGACGAAAATTGAGCCGAGGATCGGACTATGGATTTGGTGGTGGTGTCGCCGGTGTCGTGTGCGATGAAGGCGACATACTCGCCGCGGCAGCGACCATCGTCGGACTCGCTGGCTGTTGTAATGGCAGGAACGCTGATCCCAGACTTGGCTTCAACTGGAATGCTACGCACGGCTTCGGACAATAATCCAGTTTGCTCAAGTCTATCATCGGCCGCCTGTACGTCGCGAGAAAATACAGAGTTTGAAGTTAGTTATCTTCATCATTGGTGGTTTTAGGATAAAAATTTATATCTGAATTATTGATTTGTCGTGCGGGAAATTCGACATAATCGATTGTGATTGAAGTCGAGTTCGCGGAATCGATTTATCTTCCAAAACATCGAGATAATCGATCGGAATTGAAGTCAATTTTGTGTAATGGATTTACCTTCCAAACTAACTCTGTACTCATATTAATCGGGGCGTCTTTCTTTTGAGAATTTGAGTTAGCGATAAATTGTTAATTACCTGGCGTCTTCGACAAACTTGAGATTGACTTTCTCGCAACCATCGGGAGGTTCCCTGGCGCGGAACCTATTGATATGGGGAGATGTGCCGAGACGTCCTTCCCGCTCCTGTTCCGGGGTCGATCCGCGACTTCCACCTTTTGTACCGATTGTCGAAGTTTTTTTTTTCATTTTTTACACGTGAATATGAACGAGCCATGATATCAAAAGAGATTTTACGGGATCTTTAGCGATACCCAAGACCACAAACTCGCCATGCATCGTTAATCATTATGAAAAAAAAAAGAGAGTACTAAAAGATTCGCACAACTCGAAATCCATTCAAATTCCTTGTTGCGCTTTTAGGACCTCACAAAATTAATTAAAGCTCCATATAAAGTTAATAAAGAATGAAACGATGCGGAATTCATGCGAAGGTAGATTTAGAACTATTTTTAAAAGCTGGAACAGAGAGCCGATATAATGAAGTAAAATGTAGAAATGCGGCTGCGGGAATTTACCACAGAATTTTTCTAAGCATCGACTTTTGGCCTTGACAAAAATATACGTGTCTTTAATTTTTCAGAATACTTTTCGGAATTTTTTTTCATAATTATTAAAGTGTCCGGGTACCGACATGAAAATTTCAGCGGGAATACCCTTTGTACACATGGAGGAAAAAAAAATCGACAGGAAGCAGAGAAAAATTCGTTTGCATTTGCAGCAATTGCACCTTGTGGGAGATTTAAAGCGAACACATTTCAATGCATAAAAATGTCAGTTTAGGCTTTCTATAATGCTACTTTGTATTGTTATCGTCATAATAAACCTTTAGAAGTGCGAGACAAACTGTGATAATACGATAAAGCGACACACACACATACACCACATCGGGGGAATAAAAATGAACAGAGAGCAGAGAAAAATTCGTTTGCGTTTGCAGCGATTGTGAGCCAACCTTGTGGGAGATCGCTAGGCGGACGGGAGGTATCCATAACACCTGGGATCAGCGGAGATTCGGAATTCCTAGACGGAGGGCCTGTTTCGTACAAGACAGGCATCCTTATTATCATAATTAGCCCCTAGTTAGCGTATAGTTCTAAAAACTTTGGGTGTTCGATAATCGCTTTTTCCTCGTTTCGTAATTTAGCTTGGCATGCACGGATTCGAGAGAATCGCTCGGACGGACGTGAATAAATTTGAAATACAGTGTATATGTATAAAGTCGAGAGAAGTTTGCAAAGAATCGGCGGAAGTTTTTTTTTTTTTTAAGAAGAAGGAAAAAGTTTTTTGTTGAATAATCGAAGGTTTTTTTGTTGCGGGAATTGAACTCACCCGAAGAATACGAACTCGAGGGGAGATCCGTCGCTGGCGTTTGAGTGTTAACACTTCGTGTCGCTCTCAAGAGATCGGCCAGGGGCGCTCTGTGACCTTCCGGTGTCATCTGCTCGCGATATTTCTGGTACTGAAAGATTGAAAATTCGTAAATGCGAAATGGAATTAAATATAATAGAGTATATTCATTGCATGCAGGTGCACGTCTATTACAAAAAATTGTCTCCGATTTTTGGATACTTTTTTTCGTTTTTCAAAATTGTTGCCGATTATTCTTTTTCCCAATAATAGAAAACATCTTTTCAGTTTCACTAATCAATAAAAAAAAATTGTTTCAGTTTGACCAATAGTTTTTTTTCCAAAAAATAAATTCATCCTTTTTTTGGGCACGTAGATAAAGTCCCTTAACTAAATGTGAAGCAAAGTAAACGGAGCAATAGTTTCTCTCTTAAAAAATCATCTGAGCAGTATAGATGTTGTTATTGATCGATACGAAAATGATAATGAAAAGTGACAATGATTTTGCTCCAAAGTAAATTAAATAAAAATTCCTTTTTATTTTTCGACTCCAATCTGCCTCATCCTCAGAAATTTATTTTATTATAAAAATAAGCCGTAGTAATTTGCAAAAAAAAAAAAAACAAAGAGTTTAAGCTCGAATTATCTTTTTGAGGATATTTGAGTCCATATATTTATTTAGGCTTACCTTGTCCTCTGCAGAATGTTCGGGATCGTTTGTATTCGAAGTCGATTTGAGCACAAGACCCTCGATTTCCTGATTGAGTCCTTCTATCGAAGATCGCATTGGAGGCCTCATAGGTTTTACTGGAATATTCATCGGGCTTGCTTTTGTACTCAGACTGAATTGGTTGTCTGTTGGAATAAGAATATAAGTGTGATTAACAAAATCGACCGACGTTTGAGCGAAACTGCAAAGAATCTGGCTCAAGAAAAATAAATGGAGACGTGAAAAACGTTGTAAATAATTTGAAAACGAGGCTCAATTAATCTTTCGTTTCTTCTCGAGCTAAAAAAACAAAATAAAAAAATAAAAAGTTCATAGTTTTTAAAGTAAAAATATTTTATTATTTAGCAGTTAAACGAATTCAAACAAATTTTTCAACAAAAAATGTCCATATTATGAAACTAAAAATTGCCTCTGCAAAAATGCCTCCAAAACGCACAGATCTAATTATGGAAAATCACCAAAATAAAAATATCGAATTAAACAACTTAAAAATTTTAGGTGAAATGACGTCCCATAAAGGTTTGGTAATTTTAGCCTATTTTGTTGTTTTCGTATATAATTAGCGGATAATTCAATATTTGAATAATTGATCGATAGATTTTAGAAATGAAAAGTTATGGGTTTAATATTTGCTTCAGTCGCCTTATGAATAAATCTTTCCGAGTTCTTCTAATAAATACTTGAACGGCATTGGAAATATTTACGTTATTTTGAGCAAGTATAAGAGTTTAATTTCAATAATTGATAACTGGACAAACAAGCAGAAGTTCAACTCGAAATTTGGCAAAACGACGTAATTTAAATCGTGAAATAAAATTCAAAAGTTTAACACATTCTTATCATTTGGCGTTTAGTAAACAACTCCCTAAAACTTCGGAAGCAAATTTCCAAGTCAATAAACTAATTTTATAAGCAAAAAGCCTGCAAAGTCTTTCTTGTACAGGAAGCTTTGTAAAAGCGAAAAATAATGAAGAAGCAATTCACAAAACTGTACTTTGCAGACTTGTTCATGCTCGGACAACATTTTTGTGAAAGCAAAATCAAAGTTTACCAACACAGCGATCGTATCTTTGATTAAATTCTTTATCGATGATTGACAATCTCAATTTCACGTTAAATTGCAGACAGATATTCCAAAATTTGCAGATTTTGAAGTGTGTTAATTTTTATTTTGGAAAAAAAAACGTTTAATCCTGTTATTTACTTGAGCCTCGGCAAATATTAATAACGATCGAACTTTCGCCCGTAATTAAAAACTTGAGGTCGTAATTGCGGTGAAAAATTCGAGCGTAAGAATGGCGAATGGAGTAAGTGATTAAAAATACTAACGCATCGATGTTTGCGACGCAATACTGGGCAAAAGTACGGTATGATCACCGGGCAATGCCGGCGGTGGTCCGCCGGGCATTATCAGTCCAAACGCCGCCGTTCGTTCTCTACTACTGGTGCTTTCCTTGTTCCGTTGTAATCTCTGTCTTATGTACTTGTCCTTAAGTTTTTCGTCTGTCGTAGTGTTTTGTTCCGGCGGATGTCTCGAGAGTAACTTCCGCGGCTCGCTCGACCATTCTTCGGTCTGAAATATAAAGAAAACGCGTTAAAATTAAATTAAAAAAAAAGTTTTTAAACCAGTGAACTACAAAGAATCAATTTATCGCTTTTAAGGATTTACGCGCTCCGAAATTCAATGTTAACTTCGATGTTTAAAGTCAATGCAAATAGACGACCATTTTGGCAATTATATTCAATACATAATCGTTTTTTCTTTTAGGTTTTATTCAGTATTTGTTTTTTTCCTCCAAAACGAGTTTTACAAAGGAAAACTCTGTTTTAATCAAATCATTATTCATATTAAATTGAACGTTCAATGAAAAGCATTGTTTTAATAATTCATTATCGATATTAAATTTAATATTTAAGCCCATATTTATAGAAATTAGATTGGAAATTGCATTCTATATATAATCGCTTTGTCTCTAGGTTTTTATTCGATAATTACCCATTTTTTTATCAACTAAGCATGACACTGAAGTAAAAAAAAGACAATATTGATTCCCAAATGAGTTAACATGAGAATAGTAAAAAATGTTAAACTTTCATGGACCAAATTGGTGCCTTACACAATTTTCACTTATATTGTGAATATTTCGAGGAAAATACAAAAAACATGGGATTTAGTGTATTTGTTGATCATACTTTTAAATGGAAATCATGAAATGGAGACGTTCTTTCAGGAAAGTATACAATTTAGTTGAAATTAGCACAAATTTTGTTAGTATATTAGAAAACGAATTGTTTCAATGAACGGAAATGTGATGAAATATTTTACCTGCGTAGATTTGTCCACAAGCAATAAACTTGTGTGCATATAGTAAGAATCGCGTGGCCATTGTCCTTTGAGATAAATTGTATCCAGGGAAGCCGTTCTACGGATGTTTTGGCTGCCGCTCAAACCGTCGCTGCAACGGCCGCTTAGTGTTTTTGACTTGGCTGAAATTAAACGATTTTTACAGAATTAGCGATTGTCCATTTCTCCATTTTCTCCTTAGATAATTATCAAATTAACGTGAGATGAATTGGAAGGAACCGAACTAAGGGAACGTATTCGGTTACCACATCGGCAAATGTATCGCCCATTTATTAATTCATTTTATTTTGCTGCTCCATCGTAACATCAATCACAAATAACGAAAAATGGAGTAGCTATAAAGTGGCACAAACAAAAATTGATTTAAATCTTTTTTATGTCAGGAATATTATTTTATATGGAAAGGTATGGGAAAATTATGTTTAAACATGCTGCAAATTGAGATTGAGATGCAGGAGGAATTAAAGAAGAAAGGAATGCTTTCAATATTTTGCTTCCAAATTATTTGCAAAAATATTTTTATTGTGCATCAAATACTTATTGGGTTGAATATCATTTGCAAAAGTATTTTAATTGGGCTTTTAAATTTTTATATGAATGGAAAGTGAAATTCAAGATTCAATTTTGATTCAATGTTGCCCAAATTTAAATAACAAAACGATGAAATACTTTTTCAATTGCATGTTTAATCATCAAATATGAGATTGTTCAATTTAATTTCTTTTATAATTGTAATAACAAACATAAATAGTTATTATTTCAATGAAGTAACAAATTCCAGTATTTTACTCATAGACTTTATGATTTTTAGATTTTAAACGTGACCACTCCAAAAATGTCCTCAACAATTTCAGCTGTACAAATTGAAAAACATATTGAAATTCAAATAAATATAGAAAATTCATTGACAAACACAACACTTGACAAATTATACCACAAATTCAGATTTTCGAAAACTCAAAACTCCAAATTATTAAGTTAGCCTCAACTTTTTATTTCCAACTATTAATTTTTCTTCCAAATATTACTACAAAAATTTGCCAATGACAAAATTAACTAAAAGTAGTAAAAAAAAATTTTTCAACTGATTTCTTGAATGTACAAATAAAGATTACATAGATTTTTACCAGTTAAAAAGATCAGTGATGTCATCTCAACAAATTAATTACAAAAGTAACTGTTTTGTCTCTTAATCAACCTAATTTTTCAAACCAATTTCAAGCACATTTATTTGACATCCAATCGACGACAAAATAGTTACCATGGCAAAAAAAAAAGAATGATGCACTAAATGGGCATCAAATAAATGGAAATGTAACAGATTTTGTGTCCAAAAAACCATGAATATGATGCCAAAAAAAATATATATGTAGCACCATTTTTCCTTTGAATTAAGAGTTTTTGTCAAAATTTAATTCACAATTAAGTCAATAGGCACAATCTAAGATTCTGGCATTCAGATAAAGTCAAAGCTGTTTCCATGGTAAACAAAAAATGCTGTAATAGCTGCACATTGATAAATTGAATATTTTGCACATTCTTTATTCAACCAAAGTATCAATAAAGTGTAACAAAAAAAATCCACCGCATATTTTATGCATTAAATACTCTTTTTGAAATTCATTTATAAACATTTACAAATTGAAATTTGAATTGAGAGAAATTTGAACTCCGCAATTGAAATCTTGCTAGCATCAAATGAGTTCTGCAGATTCCTTAAGTTCTTTACGAGTTTTTTCAAGGAATTTTCATATTCTTGCAAAATACGTGAAGTTTCTTCAGAGAATTCAATGTAAATCCATTTTTCACTTTGAGTTTCTTCATAGTACTTAAATATATATATATATATAGATTTTCAGGTCATATGAGGTTTCTTAAGCGTCTTTGCACTTTTCTCTTTTTGAAATTTATTTATGAACATTTACAAATCAAAATTTGAATTGATCGAAATTTGAACTCCGCAATTGAAATCTTGATAGCATCAAACAAGTTCTTCAGATTCCTTGAGTTCGTTACCAGTTTTTTGAAGGAATTTTCATATTCTTGCAAAATACGTGAAGTTTCTTCAGAGAATTCGATTTAAATAGATTTTTCACTTTGAGTTTCTTCACAGTATTTTATATATATATATATATATATAGATTTTCAGGTCAAATGAGGTTTCTTAAGCGTCTTTACACTTTTCTTAGATTTTTTACATTCCTCTCAGTGTCTAGAGTTTTTATTCAGATTCTCCTCAGTTTAAAGGACATTTTTCATTTTCCTCACTTTTGCTAGATTGTCTTTTGGGCCCCCCATTCTCAGCCAAGATTTTCATTCAACCCTCTTCACCAAAAACTTCACTCTAAATTTCTCCCCACTACGGCCCTCCCTGTCGCAAAAGTTAAAAAAAGTACAGATAGAAACGAATAGAAATGGACCAAAACCGCATAGATCCTGATATAATCTATGCCATTTCTATCAGTACTTTTAAAACTTTTACAATGGGAGTACATGTCAAACACAAAAAGCCACAAAAAGCCACCCCCTTTGCGAATAAAACAAAAAGGGAATAAAATCACAAGAAAAAGAGGTAAAAAGGTAAGACTACCTTTGTAAGAAAGTGAGCCAGGGCTGCGTTGTCCGGAGGACGAGGTCTCCGGCGAGTTGCGTGCCCGCCACGCGTTCGCGTTGGTCGGCGATACGGTGGGGCTGTTGCTGTTGCTTTTCCTGAGGCTGGTGCCCTGTCGGCTCTGTCTGAGTAGCGAGCTGACGGGCAGAGTGGCGCGCATGGGTCCTTGCTTTGTCGTGGAGCATGGCGAGGACTTTCGCATCCGCTGGGACCCCGACATTTTCTCATGTGTGCTATACCATTCGAGATATCCACGCACACACACGCGCGCGCGCGCGCGTATCCCCTGTCCAACTCACTTCTTTCACTCTTTCTCTCAACCTCACCCACCGATATACCCCGCGCGCGCGAGAGCGAGAGAGAGAGCGAGAGAGAGACAGAGAAAGAAAAAAAAAAAAAAACACCCACACACACGCACAAAAAAGCCTTTTTCTCGTGTCTCTCCGGAAGAAACTCCCCACCACTAACAACACCAACAACAACAACAGTCGTAACGATAACAATAATAATCGCAAAACGCACAGACGGAAAAATCTGTGAATTCACTATGCGCCGAAATAACGAAATATAATTCCACCACAAAAAACACACATACACGTACACGCGCGCGCGATGAGAGCGCGTCGCTCCGCTGGCTTCCCTCGGGGCAAACGCGCGTCTTTTTTTCACCCAGCCACTTTCCTATTATCGCCAATGAGCGCTATTTCCGATAAGCGCCCTAAGGAAACAACAAAAATATAGACACTAATTCGTAAAGCCCTCTTATATATGTATATATATATATCTATATATCGCGCGTGTGAGTGTATATATATATATATATATATCGTAGTGGCAGAGAGACACTGGAGTCTCTTTTCTCTCCCGAAAGAGAGAGAGAGAGAGTGGGAGAGAGGGGAGCCACCGATCGTGGCTCGTATCTCGAGAGAAGAAGCAATAAAAACGAGAGGAGAAGCCGCGGCTGGTGCGTCTCGCTGCGAGGCGACGCGCTGCTGCTCCCGTTCTCCGCTCGCGCTACTCACACTCGGCTTAGCCTCTCCGCGCACACGCCACTTACGCGACTATCCGTAGTTCCTCGGTTCGTTTGCGCGCTGCGATGTGTCGCGAGCGAGCGAGAGAGAGGGAGCGCCGCGGCGGCGGCAATCGGAACTATCGCGCGGAGCGAGAGAGACGGAAGAGTCGGGCGGACGGCGCGACCTGCGCTTCGCGGGCCGCAAACGCCGCTACGGTGCCACGGGAGGCCCCGACGCCGCGCACGTTACTCTCGGAGAGCCTCTCCGAGAGTCCCTGCCGAAGAAACGAGGAGAAGGAGCGAGGAGGATAGGAGATACGGCCCCTTCTCCACTCGCGATTGCTCTGTCTCTCTCGATCTCGTTCCTCGAGGCTTCGCTCCCTCTCTCTCGCACTTATGGGCTTGCATACGAACCACCGGCTTTCGGAAACACTCGATTTTCGGCTTTTTGTTACGCACGTATCAGATCGCTTTTTTGTCGGGGCTTGGTTTTGGGTTTGAGGGAGGGAAGGGTTGTGTTTTTTTTTTGTTTTTTGGTCCTTGGAGTGTTAAAGTTGTCGAGGGTTCAGGAGGCACAAAACGAACAGCAGCAGGAACGAATCGGCGTTCACTCTCTCTCTCTCTCTATCGTGTGTGTGTGTGTGTGTGTATGCACGCGCGGGCGCGCGGAGAGAGAGAGGGGGGAGGGAAATGTGAAGCGTGAGAGCGAGAGGGAGGATTTTACTACACTTCGGTAGTATCGGACGTTGTGGAGGATTCGTCGGAGGATCTCGATGACACACGCGGATAATTGTCACGGGTCACGTGGTCCGATGGCAAACGCAACTTTGGGATTATCGAAACTTGGATTTCAGCGCTTTCGGGGCCTCGAAAAACTCGGAGCTCGCCTCTCGCGGCCGTACGCGTCTTGTCATTTGCTATGTTCTGCTGGTTCAACACGCAGGTCACGTGATAGAGCCTCGCGAGACGCTCATTGGTCGGGAGTAACTGCGGCGCCACTCGCGGCCGCGATACGAACTAAACTGCGCTGATGGCTTTTATACGCGTGATGGTGAGACTTTCCACGCCAAATTTTCGGAACCTCCGACGATGGATCTTCGTAAATCGCTGCAGTATGAGTTACTAAGATCTCGAAGGGTCGTGGAATTTATTTCAGATTTTTTCGCCACCTTGACATTTTTTTAAGATTAAAAAACAGGGTTTTTAAAAAGGGATTTGATTTTTTTAATCTGGATGATTCTGGGATTTTTAGTTTTTTAAATTCAAAATCCTCTTACAAAATTTAAAAAAAAACAACGTTCCATCCGACGGATCAAAATTACAATAGCAAATTCCATGAGATCACGAGGAACTGTCGACTCCACGTGGAGCGACCCATGCGCGCTTAGCGGGTGTGCGTTCGGCGTGTACGTGAATACGTGCACGTTTTGTACGGGTTACGAGTACACGGGAGGACTCTGTAGTACGCTGGGCGTCGAGGAGGAGCGTCGAGGCCGCGTCCCATTCACTACCACCGCGAGGGGGAGGGAGAGAGAGAGGCGCCGATAGGGGGCGGTGGGTGAGAGAAGGACGGGTGCGGGAGGGGGAAAGGAAGTGCCTCTAGCGTCCCTATGTCGAGCTCTCTCCCTCCCGGCCATTATTTCCTTATCGTTCTCTCGTTCTGGTTGCTTTAACCCTTTGGTTATATAGGCTTCATACACATATATATATATATATATAGTGTTAGGTTGGATCTTTGTATGTCGTGGGCCTCGTGGAGGACGCGAGCGACGCGCTAGCTTTTCCTCCTCCGACAGTGATCCTCAATGCGGCTTATGGTGTAACTGCATTGATAGTGATAGTACTATAGAGTTGTAGTACTACTACCGGTTGCGGCGACGGGGAAAAGGGGGCCGCGCGTGATTATTGCCTGCTGCGTGCCCGCGAGATACGGCGCTGCTGAATATTACGTTTGAGGATTATTGTAGGTGGAAGGTTTCGATGATTCGGGAGGATTTTTTATGGGTGGGATAATAAATGAGGCGGATGTGCGTGGATAAAAATAATGGTTTTTTGGAAACGATGTATGAAGGAAAGCGGCAGAAGCGGAAGTGAGGGAGGGGGTTCGAATTAAGCGGAAGTCATAGCGTTGACTGACGTCGTCGGAGTCAGCAATATATAGTCATTGAGATTCGAGTCAACGATTCGAATTTTTATGAAAATGACTATTGTGATTGTAATCCAGTTCTGTTACAGAGTAATGAAATGTAGGGAGAAAAATAGATGATTTCTGCCCGGGGGGAGTATTGACAATAGTCGCATTGGCGTATTCGTAATTTGTTAAGATTGAGCTATTTTCTTTTTATTTTTTGCGGTGATTAAAATTAAAAAATTAAAAAATTGTTCACAGAGAAAAGCAGGTTTTCAGGGGACTGTACGGAAATGTAAACCCGTAAAGGGTTTTCTCGTTTTGGGCGCAATTTCCAGCGGCTGAAACGTTGCCAATTGCAGCGAATAACGCAAGCTGAAAATAACTTTCACCCCCATGCATAATACGATACTTTTCCCTCGATTTTACTCAAAAAAACAGTCACTTTCATTTAATTGTTTATTATTTTTCGTATTGAAACAAAACAAAAATGATGAAAAAAATCATTCCAACAAATTTCGAATAATGTGCGGATCGTGTCGGTAAAGCAGATATCTGACTGAGCGACCGAAAAAAAAACGTGGACACGTTACTATCGGGTTCTCGTTTTGGACGCAACTTTCCACGGCTGTAAAGTCGCACATTTGGAGCGGCTCGTCGCAATTTCCGTGTTTTACGGCGGCTTGTCGTTTGGTTACAAAATCCCGCCATCTCTTACCCACGCATTTGCGAGGCTCGGTTGTCGGGTTCTCTTGTGTCGCGGAAAGCCCGATTATTTTCTCTTCGGCCTTCGTTAAACCGTCGAATAAGATGTAAAGTACGAGATAACGCGTCCGCCGGCCGTATTATTAATTTAGCGAAGCTGCGATTGCGACTTTACACGCAATTATCGAGATACCGTTGTCGCCGCCGAAAAATCCTTGCGACTTTCGTGTTTTGACGACAAACCTCAAAAACCCAAAACGCCGAGACAATGGCAAACGCCACTCTTGACAAAGACACGTTTTTTCGGCGTATGAAACGTCTCTACGCTGCTTGGAAGGTTATTTTATCACTTTTTTAGATTTTTTTTTTTTTTTTCAAAATTGCATTTTTTAATTTTTTAATTTTTTTTTTGCTCTTAACCACATTTTTTATGAGAGGGTTAAGAAGAATGGGTGTGGAGAGAATTTTTTTTTTTCTGTAGCGATTTAATTTTTGGGTGTCGCTAATTAATGGTTATGATAATAGGATGGCGAAGTTGGCACCGACGATGGTTTCACGAGAATGGACTGTCTCGTCTCCGCCGTTGGCGCTGATGACGAAGTCGTCTACAGCAAATCGACGACTCTTCAGGTAATTGCGCCTTTCCGTCGCTAAAGACGCGTCGATTTTTTGTACTTGACGAGGTTTCTTTGTTGTTTTTGCAGACGTGGCTGCTTAGCTACGAACTCGCGGACACGATCATGATCCTCGCTGAGAATTCCATTAATTTCTTAGCGAGCAAGAAGAAGATTGAATTTTTGAGGAAGGTCGAGAATCAGAAGACGGAGGACACAGGAGTTCCACCTGTGAAACTGTTTGTCAGAGATCGGGTTTGTAGTTTCCTTTTTTTGCCTTGTTTATAAGAATTTTTGAGTAAATTTTAGTTATCGAATAATGATTTTTAAACTTGTGTTTTTTGAAAAGCCTCTTTTTTATTTTTTGTCATTATTTTGTCAGTCATTAATGAGGCCTAAATTATGGCAGATTTTTCGGCTTTTTTAAAGTGAAATTGTAATGGAAAATTATTTTTTAACTTATGCTTTAAAAGGGCTTTTTTAATTTTTGGAGTGCTGATTTTTTAATGAACTTGCTTGAATACAAGCAAAACTCGGAAATGAAATTCCTCATTCACTCATTTAATAATTTATTAAGCATAAATTGTGCAGCTCTTGGCTGTTTGAAAATTTCAAGTTTAAAAAATGTTGAGTCGACAAACCAAAAAGGTGTCTTTAAATTTATGTTTTAAAACACCTTTTTAGTTTTCTGATTGAATTTTACTCAAAATTTGTTTGGATTTTAGGCTGACGAAGACAAAGCCAATTTTGCTAAGCTGATAGAAGTCATCAAGGGAAGCAAAAAAGGCAAAACTCTCGGTGTCTTCACTAAGGAAAATTTTCCTGGAGCCTTTATGGATGCCTGGAGAGCCACTCTGGAGAAAGAATCGTTTGATACGGTGAGGACAGCAGAATATTTTTTCATATTAAGTAAACTATCAATTTAACGTGAAAAAGGAAGCCAAAATAAATTAAATTACCTGATAAAAATATTGAAAATGCTCACATAATTTTAGAGAGCCTCTCGTATTACTTTATACATTTTTTATTGCATTCTCGATTTCGAAATTGAACGGATTTCCACATTTCCTTCGATTAAATGACTGCAAAATTGAAGCAGAATATCCGATTAATTATTTGATGTTTCTATTTTTTTTTAATTCTCAATTTTTTTCATAGGTGGACGTCAGTACGGCCGTAGCTTACGTAATTAGTCCGAAGGAGGAAAGTGAAATTCTGACGATCAAAAAAGCGTGTTTGGTGACCGGAGATGTATTCACGAAATACTTGAAGGACCAAATAATGGAGATCATCGATTCGGACAGGGTAAATTTTTCCCTCGATTACCATTCAATAATTTATGATATATTGGGGTATTTTGAAGTCACGAAGTAATTGGCCCTTCTTGAAAAAATCTTTAAACATTGTTTTTCAATTTTTAATTTAAATTTAAATTTCAATGAATAATGATTGAAATTTTTTCTTAAATCTCATTCCTTTAATGTTGGGTAATTCTCAACACAAAATTTTTTATTTTTACATCTTCGCAGAAAGTGAAACACTCGAAATTAGCTCAGGGCGTGGACGCCGCGATATCGAATAAAAAGTACGTAACGGGCGTCGACGTAACGCAGGTCGACATGTGTTATCCCGCGATAATTCAAAGCGGGGGAAATTACAATCTCAAATTCAGCGTCGTGAGCGACAAGAATATCCTGCATTTCGGTGTAATTGTTTGTTCCCTCGGAGCTCGTTACAAGTCTTACTGCTCGAACATCGTCCGAACTTTGATGGTCAATCCTACAACGAAAATCGAGGTAATTATGACGAAAAAAAAAAAAAAAAAAAAAAAATCCCAATTAATTTGTATATTTATTTGTAATGCTTCGTTATCAGGACAATTACAATTTTCTGCTGAATCTGGAAGAGGAGATTCTAAAAAAACTCACGGCAGGAACGAAGATAAGCGCAGTTTACGAGGCCGGAGTTAAGTACGTAAAGAGCGAAAAACCGGAAATGCTCGATCATCTTACAAAGAACTTTGGCTTTGCGATGGGCATCGAGTTTAGAGAAAGCTCTTTGCTTATCGCTCCGAGAACCAACGCCATCGTAAAGAAGGGAATGGTCTTTAATGTCAACGTCGGTCTCTCCAATCTTACGAATCCTGAGGCCACCGATAAAGAAGGAAAAACCTACGCTCTTTTCATTGGCGATACCGTTATGGTCAACGAGGTGAGATATTCGCATGAATTTAGATTTTTTCTTAATGGGCTCTCAATGTTATCTAATTTTTCCGTAATTTTTTCGATTTCGTTTTCTCGTAAAGATTGATTTGTTTTCGTAAAGGGAAATTTTCTTCCGAGTTTTTAAAATGTGAAGTTCAAAGTAATTGAAAATATGGAGAAAAACCGAAATCTTGGTGTTTTTTAGGGTCAGCCACCGACAAATCTCACCCCGTCGAAGAAGAAGGTGAAGAGCGTTGGTATATATCTGAAAGACGATGAAGAAGAAGAGGAAGATGAAGGCAGCGGAAAAGAAAATGACCCGAAGCCAGAAATTCTTGGGCGAGGAAAACGCTCAGCGGTCATCGAGTCGAAGCTACGAACCGAGCACAGTTCAGAAGAAAAGAGGAAACAGCATCAAAAGGAATTGGCGCAGCAACTCAACGAAGTCGCCAAGGCGCGTTTGGCTCAACAATCTGGCGGCAAAGAGGAGGAAAAAGTTCGCAAGTCGACTGTCTCCTACAAAAATCTTCAACACATGCCCAGAGAACCGGAAGTTAAAGAACTGAAACTTTACGTCGGTGAGATTCTACATTTGTCAATTTACAATTTTTATTATCATTGTTATTATCGAATTTGAGACGGGATATTGTTCCTTTTCCTGTTCTATAAACATTTCAGCAAACATTGAATTTTAATGATATTTTCTTAAATTTAAAAAAATGGGGAAACTAAATCTGATAAATTTTTTTCTGTTTTCAAATCTGATAAAAATGAGGAGAGAATGTGCAGCGTCTGAATTTGCCACTCTTTTTTTTGTTAATGATTTATCGCATTTACAGTAAATTCTAAACATTTTATTGAGACAATTTTAAAAAATTGAATTCGAACCTCTTTTTTTTAATCAACGGATAAATTATGTAAAATAAATTACCCTGTTTTGTAGAATTTTTTAATTTTTTGCAAACACTGCAAAAAATTATTCACAATTAAGTAAATATAAAATTCTTGTACAGACAAGAAGTACGAGACGGTAATTCTACCGATATTCGGTATCGCCGTGCCGTTCCACATATCGACGATTAAAAATATATCGCAATCCGTGGAGGGCGATTACACGTACCTCAGAATAAACTTTTTCCATCCTGGAGCGACAATGGGACGAGGGGAGGGTGGAGTTTATCCTCAGCCCGACGCTACTTTCGTCAAAGAAGTGTGAGTACAATTTTTCAATCATTTTTCAATCAACATGATCTAATGACTATTTTCTTCGAGCTATTTTACTCGTTTAAAATTTTTTTTGGGTTTTGCGACTATCTTTTTCGATTAAAATGAACTAAAATTGGAGTCATTATGTAAAGTCGTTATATAATTACACCTAATTTATGTAAACTTTGCATTTTTAATCATGAAAACAAAAACTAGTAGATAAAGAAATATTATTATAATTGAGGGACAAACCATAGTGAAATTGCCTGACATTATGCCGAATAAATTTCATACAAACATGCAGGCTCGAATCTTAGCTTATTCTAATCGTAAAGACAGTCGCAAAAACCAGAGAGAAAGTTTAAAAATAATCGCCAATTGTCCAGAATTAACGCTACAGGTCAACAAAAAATCCCATTAAAATGGGACCTCAAAATGTGTGTCCCTAAAAAGGCAGAGAAATAATAAAATAATATGAAATATGGTTATTTCGTGAATGTAGGACTTATCGGAGTACAAATACCAAAGAACCGGGCGAAATATCCGCGCCGTCGTCGAACTTGAACACCGCGTTTAGGCTGATAAAGGAGGTTCAGAAAAAGTTTAAAAATCGAGAGGCTGAGGAAAGAGAGAAGGAGGATCTCGTGAAACAGGATACCCTCGTGCAGTCTCAGAATAAGGGTAATCCGAAACTCAAGGATTTGTACATCAGACCGAATATCGTGACCAAGAGAATGACCGGCGGTCTCGAGGCTCACACCAACGGATTCCGTTACACGTCCGTTCGCGGTGACAAAGTCGACATTCTTTACAACAACATCAAAAACGCGTTTTTCCAACCCGGCGACGGGGAGATGATCATTTTGCTTCACTTTCATCTCAAGGTAAGCTCTGCTCCTGTTTCCTTCGCATTCATGGGAAATTTGATTAATTGCATTAACCAGAAATCGATTAACGGCACTGTTAAGAAAATGTTTCTTAAGCGGATGTTGCAGTAGATTTATATAAATGCGTTATTTTTATTTTTAAACTGAAAGTTTGACAGAGGAATTGAAAAAAAAAATTCTGCGAATCGATCGAGTTGTCGATAAAAATGTTCGAACTTATATTTTACTAGCACGCCATAATGTTTGGCAAGAAGAAACACGTGGACGTACAATTTTACACGGAAGTGGGCGAAATCACCACCGATCTCGGCAAGCATCAGCATATGCACGACCGCGACGATCTTGCCGCCGAACAATCCGAGCGTGAGCTCAGGCATAAGCTCAAAACCGCGTTTAGAAGTTTCTGCGACAAAGTCGAGTCCCTTACGAAGCAGGAGATTGAGTTTGATACGCCGTTTAGGGATCTCGGCTTCCCAGGAGCGCCTTACAGAAGTACAGTGCTTTTGCAGCCCACCAGCGGCTGCCTCGTAAATCTTACCGAATGGGTGAGTTTTTTTCCCTCAAATAACGAAATTTTTCATATTAAAAAATGAATTTTTCTAAACATCGTTTCTTTTGTATCACATTAATTAAGAGGAATGGACTTTCAATTAAAATTATTAATGGATACTCGATTTTTTATAATAATATGATGATTAATGAAAACATGATATTTGATTGGATATTACAATTTTACCGGGTTACTTTAAATTTGATCTCAAAAATTTCTCCAAAAAATAGCAATTTTACACAAATTCATTTGTCTTCAATTTAGTCGTAATTATTTGAAATTTGGATTTCTGTGTTTTTTTCTCTCTCGATTTAAAAAATTCTTTTCTCATTAGTTTTGAAGGAATTGATATTTGCTTTCTCCAAAAAATAGCAATTTTACACAAATCGATTTGTCTTTAATTTAGTCCTGATTTTTCGAAATTTGGATTCGTCCGTTTTATTTGAAGACTCAGCGATTAAAATTCTAATTAAAAAAAACGGGGGAGAAATTTGGGAATGGTGAGAATATTTGGGTATATGTAAAATGTTATTCATTCGATTTAGCCACCGTTTGTCATCACTCTGGAGGACGTGGAGCTCGTGCACTTCGAGAGGGTCCAATTCCATCTAAAGAACTTCGACATGATATTCGTATTCAAAAACTATCAAAGAAAAGTCGCTATGGTCAACGCTATTCCAATGAACATGCTGGATCATGTGAAAGAATGGTTGAAGTGAGTTTTCTCTCTGACTTAGTTTATTGATCCGGTGGAAAGTCTATCCAGCTTTCCAGTAATATTCACTTTTATGCAAAACCATTAATTCCATCTTTAGCTCCTGCGATATTCGTTATTCCGAGGGCGTTCAGTCGTTGAATTGGGGAAAAATCATGAAAACTATTACGGACGATCCTGAGGGATTCTTCGACAGCGGCGGCTGGACCTTTTTGGATCCGGAGAGCGACGCCGAAAACGAGGAGGTCGATGACGAGGAAGAGGAAGAAGACGACGCTTATGAGGTACAAATTTCGCAACGTATTTTGTTCAGATTAGAAAAATAGACACGCCAAAAAGAGCAAGAGAACAAAAAATGTACTAACAATACAACCAAATATTCATTCTGCTAGCAAAAAATATTCTTATTGCTTTTATTTTTTGCATCATGCAAATTATTCAGCCTTCGGATATGGAGAGCGAAGAGGAATCCGACGACGATTCGGAGTATTCGGAAGCTTCGGAGGAATCGGACAGCGAAGGTAAGTCGAAAATTGGTGTTCACAGTTACGCGCTATTATAAAAATTCAATTAACAATGTCTTTTTATTTCCGCAGAGGAGGAACTCGGCAGCTCTGAAGAATCCGGTAAAGATTGGTCGGATCTGGAACGCGAAGCTGCTGAAGAAGACAAGGAAGTTGTGGATTTCCGGGACGATTACAGTGGTGGAAAGAAAAATAAGAAATCCCGGCATGCTCCGCCATCGCCTTCCAAGGACAGGTAGAGTAATAAATTCTTTTGAAAGTTTTTACTGAGGTTTTATCTGCGGACATGCCAGCCAACGAACGCACTATTATAAACTTTTATACAAATGACAAAAATGAGGATTCTCTTCAAAGTAACACACAAACGATGTCTCTCCGATATAATGTATTTCGCAACTAATATTTTTTACCGATATTTGAGTTTCGAAAGTTTCAAATTTCTATTCGTGCAGTTTATGTCTATACTGCAGTAAATTCACGCTTTAAATTTGACATCAGTAACAAAGGTGATGAGAAAGTCGCGTGTTGTAAAAACGTCAGTCAGAAATATTCCATTGAGAAATTGTGTATTGCAGACACAGCTCGAAGCACAAGAGTTCTTCAGGTTCTAAGAACAAAACCAGCTCGTCGAGAGACAGGGACCGAAGATCTTCCGACAAGCACAGGTAAAAATGTTATTTAATTAATTTGTAAACATTGGAAAATAGAAATTTCACGATAATTCGATAATTCGGCAATAACACGTCGCGAGTTAGCGACACAAAATTAGATAATTCGCGATTGTGAGTGAGATTGCATCTAATTATTTGTCGATTGTTTGCCGTTAACGCTATGCAAAGATCGGACCGATCGCGGAACGGAGGCTCTCACAAGAAAGTGTCTCCTTCCAAATCGTCCAGACACAGGTGACTATCGCCTATCCCCGTTAATTAATTCGTTCCTCTCCCCCTTTGATGATTATTCCACTAGGCCAAGTATAATTATATTTTTTATCTCACAATTGCCTTAATGTCACCATTATTTTTGCGCGTGCAGCCCGAAGAAGAGCGACAAACACGACCGACACGATAAACACAAATCATCGTCGCACTCGTCGTCCAACAGCAAAAAACGCTCGCGAGATGATCACAGTTCCGACCGACACGACCGAAGCCCCAAAAAATCCAGGTTGGTTCGTTTTTTCGAAGTCTCTATTCCGAAATGGACAAATATGGGCAATTCAATACAATACAATACAATACTTATTTACTGTCATTTTCATTTTAATACACCGATAGTATATTTGGCAATAACGAATGCTTCTGAAAAATTATATACGCTATGTGCTTTCAATTTTTTATAACCAGTATATTAATGTAGATTTATATTTTTAGGTAGATTTCCTTTACGGCACGATTTATCATCTTTTTTTTATCTATTGCAGGAAATAAGTGCGAAGTGAGTGGACTCAACGATATTATACAAAGAGAAAAGCGAGTGAGTTTGAAAAACAATTTTGTCGTGCATACACGAGCGATAGAGCATGAATACTTACGGGACAAAAAACCGAAAATAAAACAGCTGCTGGAGTGCGTGTTTAACGAACAGTCTGGTAAAAAGAGTCTGCTAAATCGCCTTTTTGTGCCCGAGTGGAACCTTCGTCGATGCCGGAAATCGGTGATCCCTGTTTCTGTTATATTCCAATTTCAGTAATTACATGTTAATTCAATATCGATGAACCCCGTTTGGCAATTTTCCATTATTTTACCGTTTTTTATTTTGTTTTTTTTTTTGTTTTTTTTTGTTGTTTTTTTCGTTTTGTCAGTGACGTCCGGAATCACAATTCCGCGTGTTTTGAAAGGTAATTGTATATTCAAAAAATCAATTCAAAAATTCGTCAAAAAATTCATTTTTTGAAATGCGGTGAAATGTTTTTCGAAAAAAATCCTCTCTCCTCTTCCTCTCCGATTTCTCGGCGATGAGCCTCGCGAAAGCGTGGAAAAACCGAGGCCGTGATTTGGCGGAAGATGATGAAAATGAAATTGAAACAAGTAATTACTAAGTTATTTATCATTAATGTACAAATCTCTATTATCAGCCCACATGGTTTTTTATATTACCCGAATAATGTATGCAGAGATAACAAGAAAAAAAAACAAGTTCTTTTCATTGATAATTGCTGTCTATTTTTATTTATTGAACCCTTTACTTACTACTCTAATACTTGAATTCTTCGAATACTCGAATTTTTTGAAAATTATATTTTTTTTAGAACATTCCATTTTTTAGAATACTCCATTTTTTTAATATCCGATTTTTTAGTATTAGACTTTGAATATTCGATTTTTGGAAAATTCAATTCCTTAGAACATACGATTTTTTGGAATATTGGGTTTTTGGAACGTCGGGTTTTTTAGAATATACGAATTTTTTAAATACTCGTATTTTACGAATATTCGAGTGAAAATTCGAATATTTCTACCATTTCTAAATAGACAATTCAAAGCGACCGTTGCTCATCTATTCTTACCAATATTTTTTTATAATGATAATAAGAAATGCTCACTTAAAAAGCAATAAACGATTATGTAAATTTTGAGTAATTTTTCAGGACTCGTGTTGACTTAACTCGTTGACGGCGTAAATAAACGTTAAATAACCCGTTAGGACGTCCTCGGTGCGGTCTGCTTTTAATTGGGATTGTTGATGATGATACAGTGGCGAAACGAGGAGACACGAGGAAGATACTCGCGTTGCTCAATGGAGCATTCGGTATAATAAAAATAGTGGGAAGTGAAAGTGGCGAGACTCATGAGCACGTCGCCGACTTTAAGCGTACGCCCGCGAATAGTCGCTCAACAACTTTCTCCAGCGTTTGGTGTCATCGTCGTCGAGCATACGTAATTTTACAAAGGTGAGGTGAACCTCTGCCGCGATATTTCGTTAGCCTTTGGGCTTCCTCATCCCGAAGCGATTCAAAGACGTGCGTTTACGCTCTTAATCTTCGTTTCGTCGGTGAAAGCCATTGATAATCCAGCGAGTATAGTAAACCAAGCGAAAGGATACATTGGGAATATCGATTGCTTCATTCCTGCATTTTACACTCCATAAAATAAAATAACATAAGGAATTCAATTGAACATACATTTTCTAGTGAATAAAAAATTTTAATGGAAAATAAAAATTTTAATGAGAATTTTAGTGGTCTTGATACTTTGATGTGAGAAATGTACAAAAACTATCTATTAAGTGTTAAAACAAAATTCTATTCTGATAAAATCTACGGAACTAGAACATCAAAACACTAAATGCACATTTTCGAATAATATTTTTAAGTAACAAATGTACAAACAAATTTTTTTTGGCATTACAAAATTATTTTACTCCGTTACAATCTACACAACCGACATTCTAAAAAATAACTTTACTCTGAAAATTTGACCAAGGAAAAGGATCAATTGGGAATAAAGATAGCTTCACCTTTTTACACTCTACGGAAAATAAAACGAGGATGTGAATTTAAAAAAAATGTAATTCCCGCACATAAAATATGTGAAAGAAAAATAAAACCAGTAATTGCAATTTTTTAAATAATACTTTTATGTAAGAAATGTACAAAAAAAAATGATGTATTGAGCGTTAAAAAAATATTTTACTCTGCTAAAATCTACACCGGGTCCTTGCCATAATCGAGATGAGGCAACGAGTCCTTAAAAATAATAAATTCACTAAGGGAATTTTTTCAATTGCGTCCTATCTGGTCGATCTGGCCCTGGAGATTGCTCACTACCTCAGGAGGCACGTGCTCGCCGAGGATTTCGAAGAGATTGATCCTTTCGTTGCCAGGAATCGACTCATAGGCTGCCAACTCGATCCCTTCCTGGACCTTCTGGATCGTTGCGTCCTTAGGGATCAAGTACGTGCTTTGGGCCTGTTTTATCGCCTCGTTGCTGTACACTTGACCGGCCTTTTGGGGAAAGGACCACGCACAGCAAATGAGCACTGCGAGGAATGCAAAAAAAGTCGCCGACCTCATCTGCAAAAAAATTAATAAAAAATACCAATTGATAAAATTGAGTTCACTAATATTAGAGTGAAATAAGGAAAAAAAGCACAAAATGTAGGCCTCCATATTAATATTGTATCCAGTCTCAAATTTTCTACTGATATTATAATATTGTAATAATAATATCAAAGGATATGATATTACAAATTCGATTTAAGAAATTGAGAAAAATTGCATTAGAAAATCTTTTAAAAAATCATACAAAGTGAGTTTTAGTGGCATTTTGAAATTGCTAAACGGAGAATGCTTCATATAGGAGACGTTCCAATTTTGTACACCTCGGAAGTTTCGAATACACATCATCAAGACGAGTTTATCCTCTGCCTCTTAACGAGATCTCGACCGACCGACTTTTTTTTACCGCCTCGAGCGACTCGCGCTGGCCGATTTACTCTCGTTTACTTTTACTTTCCTACGCTCTAGAATTCGCGAATTTTATTTCATCTCTGAAACGTTAGATCATCAGCGTATTTGTTCTTGAAGAGTGATAAAAAAAAAACGAGTGTTATCTGCAATTTATTTTAGCACTGATTTTCACTTTTCTCAAAAGTCTTCGAGAGTCATTCGAGCCACGAAACTTCTTCACAATCTACGCAATTTCTCTAAAAGTCCGTTCACATGATCCACTAATTAACGCTTGAAGATCATGAATAAAAATAATCCGATAAATAATGCTATTAGTCTTCTATTTTTTTAATTTGATATTTTGCAATGTTATGATAATTTTTGTATTGTATTTTTTTACACACTTATTTTTGTAAAAACATTTTTAACATTACTCACATTTATTTTTCTAAAAATATTTTCAAATTACTCACACTCATTTTTGAAATATATTCAAAATTGCTCACACTAATTCATATAATAAAATCGCCTATTTTTCAAACAACAAATTTTTTCATTTTTACAACTAAAAAACCTAGCAAATAAAAATTTCACTAAAACAAACCAAACAAATCATCTCTTCCTGTGTCACTCACAAATTTTTATCGTCAAAATAATTTAGAACAATCATATTCGCAAAATAAATTTAACAAAAAATAATTTCAAAATTACTCACATTTATTTATTTGTTGCTGCGTTACGTGAACAAACGGATGCGAAGTGAAACGAGACTAGACGAGAGGCCGGACGTGTGGAGGCTTTTATAGTCGATTCCTCGTTGGGGATCCAGAAAATAAGGAGCGCGAGTGGTGGGAAAATGTGTCTTGCTTCGTCGTGCTCGATCGCACCGTCCTTTCCTCTTACTCTCGATGGCAAGCGATTTCTCAGAGGAGAAGGAATTCCTTGTGGCTCTTCGGAAGCACATCCTGAAGAGTTGTCGATTTTTCTGTTGTAAAGTCTCTCCTTCCCTTTTATTTCTTCGGACTCGCAAAATTTCTCTCTCCTCTTCCGATTAATCGCTGTATTACGAATGATCTATAATAGATCAGCGCAGCGAGGATCTCGAGGATCGACGACTTGTCGAGAATTATTAGTGAGACCCATTGACCAATATTTCAAGTCAACTCGTCGCTTTATACACAGAACTCGTCGAGCCACTTCAGGGTTTCACTTTTCCTCCTTCAAACACCTTCGATCTTAATTTCTAATTTTTATATTCAAGGGAGAATTTTATTTTTATTTTTTTTTACTTTCCAAAAAATTTACAGTATTTTCCTTTTAATCGATTTGAAATCCTTGACAAAATTTCCAAGATTTTGCAGAAATGCGTAAATAAATAATATTCGGATAAATAAATATATATTTGTTCTCTTAATATACAGTGACAATTAATTGTCAGTAATTTAAGAACGAAGGTTGGGTTTTTTATATAAAATTGTTTTGTTTATTCGACAGTTGAAAAGTACAAATCAATAACGAGACTAGATACAGCTACCGAACGCTTTCTTTCTTCGTATTATTTTCTCTCTCTCTTACCAATCAAGACTCGTCTTAATTATTATGGCAATCGACAAATCGCGTCGTCAGTAATTATCAATAATCGTCATTACGCTATTATTACGAATCGCGTATGGCTAATTAAATTTCTTATTTTTTTTTTTGTTTTTCCTACGGATGGACACCAGGAAGACAGCGAATTTGTGGGAAATAAAAACACCATCGCGTTATCCTCGAACCTTCCTCGATCAGTGTATTATTTACACAATTGCTTTGTTCACAGTCTGAGCTAATTCTAATTTTCCAATTACTCTGAAAATATAATTAAAGAGTCAATTTGATATTCAGCAATAACACAAAAAATGTTAATCCCGATTTTCTTGTCATTTACTCGACCATCTTATAATTTATTTTTTAGAAAATTACCTTATAAATATAGTAATAAAAATGAATAGGTTTTGATTGACATTTTATAGGCTCAAAATTTTCGGTTTTTGGTATTTCTTCGGAGCAATCAAGTCACAACCATTAATTCTCACTGTGGCGAATATCTATTTTTGTTTCGGTAATTAGAAAATTAGATGCTCGTCTCTGTTTCGTTTTTTGACTTTTGTCGGGGGAGGGCACATAAATAAGAGGTTTTAGGCTTATAAATAATGGTAGAAAAATATACACCGTATTGTAAACTGCCTGAATTTTGTAAGCTGCTGTCACTCGCGAGTGACGCTCGTTTTATTAAGGACCAAAATTCGTGCTTCAATATTCGTTTTAACTTTAATTTGTCGCATCGTGCTTTTATATTTATTATTTTCTAGCAACCGTTTTTAAAACAATTAGCAAATTTTCAATAGTACGAAAATCCATAAAACGTGACAATTTTATTGCCGAAAAAAATTATTAATCGCGAATTACGATCGAATAGACGTCCTTTGATTATGGATTTTATTTTGTTTTTAATAAATCCTTCAATATCCATCTATTTATCATTATTTGTTGTGTGTTTTCTGTAATAAATGATTTTAACATTCCTCGCTGAAAATTGTCTGAATCATTGTAAGAATTGAAAAAAATAAGCCATTCTTTTTCGATTTTTCCCTCTAATCCACGAGCGTCAGCTTCAACTCTTCCTAAACGAATCTATTGTAGAATCGTGTTGAATTCTTAGTTAATAATATATAATATATACAAAATTTCGGACAAGACACACTCACGAATACACTCCCACGCACACTAAACGACATTTTACACGAAAAACAATATCTAAAACGTACAAAGGATATTTCTACTTGCATTTTCAGTTTTCGGTTATTTTTATTGGCTGAAGGGGTGCGTTAATACGATGTGAAACATAATTTCAGTGTTTCTTTATCGCTCAGCCATGTGGGACATTCATTGGATCTTTCTTGAATCTTGACTTTACTTTTTCTATCACACACAATTTTTATTAATTTTTTCCGCCACCGAGAAATGTTCGAATAATCAACAAATTGCGATACATAAAAAATAAAATCGTATCCAATAAAATTTCACGAAAAATTATATGGAACAATAAAGTCGTAAGTTCTTCATTAATTAATTTGTAAATGTCAATTTCTCAATTTCTCAAGAAAGATTCCGTGGCACTTAATTATAGAATTTCTTTTGCCGAAAGAATTTGAAAAATTCAAGCTAAAATTGGGAAATTGGTTTCTCATTGACAAATAGCATTTATCAAGCCAATTGTGTGCTAAATGTTATTCACATAAAATAATGGATACAATCTTGGACGTTTTTAGTGCGAGAAAAAAAAAAAAAATTAGCGTCGCGATAAAGATCAACTGAAATTAACGCCGCATAACGTTAAATGTTTCGAAAAAAGATTTGTAGATATATTTATTAGACCGGGCCAAAAAAAACGAACAATATTTTTTTTTAATGGTACTCTGAAAATATTGTTCACGACGACAAAAAAACATTATCCTGAAAGTTTGAGCCCTTAATATTAATATTAAGGGGTGTATCATTACAACTATCGATTTTTTTACATCTACCGTATTTATTACCCAAAACTCGTAAATTATGAATCTGAAAAATTTGATCTATTGATATCTTTAACGGAAATTAAATTTCCTACAAAAAAGCTCTCTTAGTAAATTTACGTAGAACGAGCCGTTTTCTTGTAATCGCGCCTCAAACATTGATTTGTTTTTTCAAATTTTTGTATGAATTTTTTATTCTTGTAACCACCAGACAAATTAATATTTTCAAGGATCAAATGATTATTTTTGTGGGAAATTTAATGCTCTATAAAAAAGATGTCTTAACATTTTTCAGAAAATTCAATCCTTTAATAGTTATTCGACACTTTTTATGTCGATTTTAATTATTTTAATGTGGAATAACTTTTGAAGGAGTGAATTTTCTGAAAAATGTTAAGACACCTTTTTTGTAGAGCATTCAATTTCCCACAAAAATAATAATTTGATCTTTGAAAATATTAATTTGTCTGGTAGTTACAAAAATAAAAAGTTCATACAAAAATTTGAAAAAACAGATCAATGTTTGAGGCACGATTACAAGGAAACGACTTGTTCTACGTAAAATTACTAAGAGAGCTTTTTTGTAGGAAATTCAATTTCCGTTAAAAATACCAATAGATCAAATTTTTCAGATTCATAATTTACGAGTTTTGGGTAATAAATACGGTAGGTGTAAAAAAATCGATAGTTTAACGATACACCCCTTAATATTGATATTGAGGGCTCAAACTTTCAGGATAATTTTTTTTGTCGTCATGAACAATATTTTCAGAGTACCATTAAAAAATAATATTGTTCGTTTTTTTGGCCAAGTCTAATATTTATCTACCGTTGGCACTTGACGTCGCTTTCATTAATTCTTCGTGGTCCTTGAATTTCCTTTGTTTCATTAAATTTATTAAATATCCGGAAACGCCGATCGACGAACTCTCCTAATTTGTTCATTTTTTCACCCTTTCTCTGCGTCTTCGTCTGTTCAATCTCTCCGTAACGCCGCGCGGAAGAATGAAATACATACTTATCATAATTAGTCTTTCTCTATCCGTCTATTTATCGAATAACAAACGTGTTATTGTCGGGATTATAAAAACTACACGTTGGGACTTTAATCTCTCGCGGACTCTCTTCGCGCATCTCACTCTAAAAACTATATATCTTTTTGTGTTTTATTTATTTTCTATTCATCTCAGCGACGCATAAAATACCGGACGTGCTTTCTCACTCTATGTTCTCCACGTTTTTCTCGCACGTGGCTAAAGATTGGCTCGTTTCTTTTTGTTTTTTTGTTTATTTGTTCAATTTATTATTAATTATCTCTTGAGCACCGCTGATCGCGGAGTCTCACCTGCTGAACTCGAGAAGGGGCTTCGCTATTCCCTCGGAGTACGCTTTGTGGACTGCGTCGCACACGAACTTGTACTGACTCTGCAAATTGCAAAAAAAAAGGGTCGAAAAATTGATTATTCATCCGGTTTGGAGGTTTTCATTCATTTTAATGTTTCTTTCATGCTAATTAATTCAAACTTGTGCATTATTTTTCTTTTGCTCAATTAAAATTTTTGTAAAAGTCATAGTTGATCGTAGATCGTTACTAAAAATGAATATCTACGTATTTTATTGAAAATCGAGGGTTTCAAGCTGCCGATAAAATTGGTTGAGTAAACTTACAGCATTCTGTATCATCATCGCTCGTTGATCTCTCATCGATCGGACGATATCCAGTGGGTAGACCGGCTGATTAGCCTCAATAAGACAGAGAGCAGTTTCCATGAGAACGAGGACTCCGGTGCGGCCGATTCCTGCGGAACAGTGGACAACGGCGGGCTCTACGATTCCCGTGCGAGCGGCTCTAACGCGTTCCGTGAAAGTCGTGAATTGTCGCCAATCGCTTGGTACGCCGTGATCGGGCCAGCCACAATATTGCATGTGCGTTATGTCTCTCTCCTCGCCGGTCTGTAAGTCCGAAAAAGGCAAAGTGTAAAAAGTAGGGGAAATTGTGGCCGATAGTTTTTCGCCTTTTTCTCGCTAAATATTCTTTTGGTGGTTTTGTCATTAAACTATGGTGATGTTTGTAATCAGCGGAGAAAAATGCAACCAAAATACTTAGGTACGTGTCGAAATTATGCTTTCTCGAAAACATACGGCAGGAAACGTGCGTTAATAAAAAATAAAACTTACGTTTATGTCGCGGAGAATAAATTCCCGAAAGACAAAAGTATCCTCGATCTTTTCGGAAGTAGACGTCAAAGTTAAATTCCGCAGTGTCAGAGTCTCGTTAAGGGCTGGCCAGTATTGATGACACTTTGCGCGTCCACGCTCCACGAGAGTCGTCAACATGACGACTAAAGTGCTTCCTGCCTCAAGAACCATCTGCCAAAAATCGGCGACGGTCGAGGAAAGCGGACCTTGAGTCGCTATGTAACGGTTTATTATTCCCGAGCCTGGGATCTCCATGTTCACGTAATTTGCGTTAATGTAATCGCCGTTCGAGCAACCCATTAGAATAACGCGGGTTACGTCGTCTAAAAAAAAATCGATGCTTCATTAACATTGATATTTATAGGTACTGATTCTGTTAGAGCGATAATAAAAAAAAGAAAACCAGTGCAACGTAAAACGCTGCCCGTCTTCATTATGATTTAGATTTGCCAAATTTAATTTGATAAGCGATAGTTCGAAAATGTTACAAGTTACTATATAAATCAAGAGTGCAAAGTCGAGTCTTATAAATTTTTTCGTCATTTTACACTGTTTTCAAGACTTAATCAATAAAACTTCGAGTCTTTGATTTAAAATACAATTTTCATCATTTTTTTTTACTAATATTCTACGAGGTTCTAAGAAAGACATTAAGAATTATTTATAATATGAATAAACAGAGCGAATTCACAAGGTAAATTGATAGTTACGATGCTGCAAATTAGAAATTGTATTAGAAAATGAACTCACAAGGCGAGATGTCTCGGTAGCGATTTTTGTTCTGATTTTCCGCCTTCTTCGACTCGAGAGACGCTAGCTCTGGATTTTTTCGGTAAAGTTGTTCGTACTGAGCGATAAGAGCTCCACTCGCGAGTCCGTCCGCGAGCAGGAGCATCGACTGAGCCAAGGCATCGGAGCCGACAGCCGCATGAGGTGCATCTGGTACGTACCTTCAAATAAAAATGTATATAATTTTTTGTGGGCACTGATAGAATTTTTGTTTTTACTTTACAAACATAATAAAAAAGAACATAATAAAACCAGAATTTTTGAGCTAAAAATTAACGCGGAAGCAACGCGACAATTTGAATTGTCAGCTTTTTTAAAACAGTATTTAGAGTAAGAGAAAAATGTACCTGTAGGGTGGCTCCTCCTCCGAAGTCTCGTCCGTTCCAGCCAGGGCGTTGTACAAAGCGTTGGGTCTCACGGTCAACGTGAGCTCGCCGTTTCCCGTGTCACGCGACTGTCTTATGAGATTCACAACGTGCTCGTGAAGCATCCCATTGACGTCGATTCCATTGATGTAAACGACCTGAATTAAAATCGTAAGATTACCGCCGGCATGACGCACACTTTCCCACTCTCAATTTGACCGAAATCAGAATAAATTGATGAAGAACATCACAAAATTGCATCAATAAGTTGAAAATAGTAGCGATTTTCATTAACACACAAGCAAATTACAATTTTTTACCAATGGGTTTAGAAATTTCATAACTAAAAAACAAAATAAATGGGCCTTCGTTTGCGGATCTTGAGGTCGATAAAAAATAATTGGCCGCTGTTGATGAAGCAAATGTGTTAATCGAATTCGAGAGGTATCTTAATTATTGACCAGACACAAAATTATCTTTATTTCAGTAAGATTTGAGATCACGTGGGCGGTAACATTTTCGAGGGATGGTTAATCACTTTTAATTGTACTTTAAATTGGAGGGAAGGACGTTCATCTCCTTTTCTTTTTTAATTGGTTTTAAAAATTGGCGAAACACGCTCGAGATGTTGACAATAAAGGTCCTAAAAAAAGCGACTAGTCAACGTTTGGTTCAAAATTCAAATTGTAGATAATATACACAAAAAAGTACATTGAGAAAAATGTAAACATTACACGCAAAAGTGTACAAATTGTGCACATTGAAGGCGAAAGTGTACAAATTGTGCATATTGAACGCAAAAGTGTACAAATTGTGCACGTTGCACGCAAGAATATACAAATTGTACACGTTGCACGTAAAACTGTAAAACCTTTACGCGTTACACGAAAAAATGTAAAAATTGTGCACATGACATGAAAAAAAAATTCCATGCACGAACTTTTCGGATATTCACCAGCAGCTTCTCGTAATCAGATGAAACGATTGTTAATTCCTCGCGTAAACGCTCCGGAATCAGCGAGAAATGTTGGTGAATCGAAGCAAACCTTCTAAGCGTTCGCACATGACTATAAAACTTATTGCTCACCTGATCGCCTTCGTTCAACTTGGGATAGCAGCGATCGGCTGGCGTGTTTGGTGCTACGCGCGACACCAAGATGGGCAAATCAAGGTCCAGTCCCCCTTTCACGTTGAATCCAAAGCGGCCTTGTTCGTCCGGCGTTAGTCTTATCGTCACGAGACCGTCCTCGAGTATCTGCGATTTTTTTTGTTTTCATTACTCTCAGCTCTTTTAAATGTAAAAAGACGCTTATAAAGATGATAATAATACGTAACAACATAAAGAACGGAGTGGGAGCAGCGGAGCGGCTGATAAACAGTTTACCGATTGAATTAACAGCCGGTGTTTATTATTTAAATGTATTAAGCGGAGAGGAAAAAGCTAATACGAAAAATACTGGCTACGCTCGAGAACTACGAGCGACAAGTGACGACATCGCTTTGCCGCGGAGGCCTCGACGTCTTCGTTCTCGAGAGCACGATACGCCCACGGAATAATTACGTCCTCGCGTTACTCTATTATGGAAATTGGATTCATTGTATTCGTAATGAGTAAGCGTCATTCGGAGGCTCTCGACAGACACAAAAGCCTTCCACATCGCGGCCAGTGTCAATGTGCACACGTACTTAGGTGTTCTATTTTTTTTTCTATGCTTTTTTTTTCTCCCCCTCTTCGGAGACGAAGAAATGACCGGGAATTAATCGAACTAAACGCACTCTCGAGATTGATCTACTTTCCAACTGATTTCTTTGCCGAGGAAAGCATACACGTTTGACGCCCCAGTGACACTATAAAGAACGACTTTGAGTTGCTGCTTTTTTTTTGGGACTATGATCGTTCGTCGGTGGTTATACTGAGGGAAATTTAGAAGCATTCGGAACGATTTTTTAGACAGCGGATTTAAGAATACTTTGGGTACTTTATTTAAAACACTTAAAGATACTTCTGAATACTTTGGGGTACTTTAAAATCCTTAAAAATCAAAAGCATTTCAAGTAATTATGAAATCAATAAATTTGAGTAGGATAATTCAAACATGGATTCCAATTTTTTTCGCCGTCCCACAAAATATATTCATGCAGTTTTATTTCTAAATTTCAATCTTTATTGCCGATATTGCGAAGCTTTTCGTAAAAATATCTCGAAAAAAAAAAAGATAATAATTAGAAATAAGAAAACGATAATAAATAAAATCAGATCTACAAAATCAACTGTAAATTATCATTTTAAATCCTTTAATTTCAGCGAATAAATTATTAAACTTTGCCGATGTTTCATTTTCAGCGGAAAAACCTATTTTTCAAAGTAAAAAAATTTACCCAGAAGATGAAGAAAACCATATACCATTCTATCTCGCCTAAATACATTTGCGCAGAGTTTAAAAAAAAATTGGGGACTTTTGTTAGTGAGATCCTGATGAATATTGCGAACGAACGGAATAAAAATAAGGCGGAAATATCTAATACAATTCACAAAAAAATGCATATAATTCATTTAAAAAATCACAGAGGAAATTAAACTGACCTGAGGAGCGGGTGAACTCGTCGGTTCACTGTAATCCGGAAGATCGTAGATATTTCTCTCGATAGCGGTGTCGTCGTCCACGTAACTAAGGATTCGCGATCCAAGAACCGGCGAAAAAGCTCCACCGCCGACCCCACTTCCGACTTGAGTATGCGAGCCGTTAATCTCATCTCTGAGGGACAGAAAACCACCCTCACTGTGTTGTTTTTTGTCCACAGTAGTCAGAACCACATCGTAGATGGCATCAGAATTTTTAGATTCGTTTTTTTTTTTTTAGAATATACGAAGGCGAAGGTCAGCGTGCAGGGAATCGTCATGCAACATACAGAAATAACGGGAATTGGAGGATAATTACGCTAAAATTGAGATTCGATTCAATACATCGAGAATTATCGAATTAAGGGCTTATATGTAAGCAAAATATGCAAAGAACGTAATTTTTACAACCTGAATATCGTTAAAATTAAATTATTTTGATGGCCATTTTTACCAATATACTGTAATATATCCTTGAGAAAAACTTTTAAAAATGCGTAAAATTGCTATAACTCATCAAATTAATTTTTGTTTCAGGTATTTAGGCATTTTTTAGTGAATTAATACTGACTCGTCGCTCGGATTTCCTTCCCCCCACGCTTGTCGAGGTTCTCGCGAGCCCAGCGACTGAACTTTGTTGTCGTAAGGACGAGGCGGTCGTCCTGGAGGCATCACGACTTTTCCCTTCTCTTCGACCAACGGCCCTTGGTTCACTCCGTGAACCAGACGTTTGCTCGGCGATCTGCCGAAAGAGGAACTTGGTTATTCGAAGAATGTCTGCGGATTTTCGTTGGCCGACGAGCTAAACAATTTTGCGATGTGATAAATGCCTCTGCGATTTTCCAAAGCAACCATTTTAACAGAGTATAATTATCCAATGATCGTGAGATTTGAAAAGTTGAATTCTTCGTTTTTATCAAATGCTAAAAATGAAGGAGGATAAATTGCTCGCACTAACCAAATGCCTGCTTTATATTTTTTTAAATTGTTTTAAAAAAGTTTTCTTGAAAATAGTGATAAGCGAATTTTATTACGGAATATATTTGTAATCTAATTTTTTTTTTCTTTTTTATTAATCTGGTATTTGAGATAAAAATTGAAAGTGTCCTTAATAAAGTTAATATTATTTACATTTTTGCATGAAAATGGCAGAGGATTAGGAGTCAGTTTTGCGTAAATGTTTACCTTATAAAAGTCCTCTCGACGCGAGCTCTGTGCTTGCCATCCTCGACAGTCTGAAATTCAGTTCTTCCGCTGTATGTAAAACGGCTGCTCAGAGTAAGTGGAAAACGACGAGGACGCATT
This sequence comes from Clistopyga incitator, assembly GCA_947507545.1. Taxonomy (NCBI): domain Eukaryota; kingdom Metazoa; phylum Arthropoda; class Insecta; order Hymenoptera; family Ichneumonidae; genus Clistopyga; species Clistopyga incitator. Next base: position 3,162,152 of record OX382188.1, on the reverse strand, counting down.
TTGGGACTGTGAAGCCTGAAGAAAGTGTGATGCTCGACGCAAGCTTTCCACAGATTTTTTGAGCTCCTGTAAGTCTGCATATTGAAGCCCAAAAGTGTATCGTAGTTTTCGGACTGCACAAAGCAATTAAAAACATTTTTAATAACGTCGGTACAAATTACAACATTTTTTTTGTGTAATTAATGCTAATTCAAACAATTTTATATGAGTTAGTATAAGAACAGAAAAAATCGACGTACATGATGGGAATTTAAAAAATGTAATGATCAGCATAAATAAAAAATTATTTTCCGTTATTATAATGTGAACTTAAAAAATGTAATGATCGTTAACACAAACTGACAATTGATTTTTGGATAATTAGTGTGAATTAAAAATATATAATGATCGTCGGTATAAAATAAAATAAATTATTCTTGTGTAATTATTGCGAACGTACAAAAGTTTTATGTTTTTACCTGCTCGCGGCGAAGCTGAATAAAGAATTGCTTTCTTTTGAACGATATTTTAACAATTTTCGACCAAGAGAACACGTTTATCCGTATATTATTGTGAAACACTACGAGTCCTATTGACGTGACTCCCAGTTGAATTTCCTTGTTCGTCGAGTCCTGTAATGCGAAGATGAAATTATTGAATTCTGTAAAATAACTAGAACAACGGTTTTGACGTTTCGCTCGAGCAATATGAACATTTAATCATGGAATTTTGTTAATTTGAAAAACGACTATTCTGTTTCTTCGTTCGATTAACACGAGAATTTCAATATGAAATCCCGTTAAATAATTGAAAGAACGATTTCATTGATACCTTCGATCAATAGGAAGCGTTAATTATGCAACGATGTACAATAAATTGGCGATTTCGTCAATTCCTTCGATTGATAAGAAAATTAAATAATGAAATTTCGTAAAATAATTTGAACGACAATTTTGTTAATTCCTTTGATTAATAGGAACATTTAATTGTGAAGTTCTGTAAAATCAATCCAAAATTTCGTGAATTTCTTCGATTGCTGGGAAAATTTAATTATTGGATTCCGTAAAACAATTAAATCAACTATTTTCTTACCGAAACATTTAATTACGGAATTTTGTAAAATAGTCTAAACAACAACTTCGTTAATACTTTCAATTACTACGAACATTAAATTATCAACTTTTGCAACATAATTGAAACATTGATTTTCAATCTATCAATGAAGCATACGACAAAAAAAATCGTGTGATATTTTTGAAAATACGAGATCGCACGAACATCAAACATGCTCGACAAAAATCACGTTTTTCTAGAACAACAGACAAACAAAACGCAAATGCGACAATGATCACTAAAACGAACGATCAAACGAATTAAATTAACAAAACAGTCCGATGAGATTACAAGGACGACAGCGAAAATGTGCATACCCTTGCCTTATGCAACTCCACGCCGTACATGTCGAGCCGCTTAGCGTGGTCCAGAAAATTGTATTCGGCATCGGCGGGCAACTGACCTCTGCGTCAAACAAAACAATATCATTTAGTCTCTGAGATCATCGCAATTAAGCTCTTCGTCCGTTCTCACAGTTCGCTTTCAAGTGGAGAAAGTCAGACCTAAACTGTTGATATTCATCGGCATTATTTATCTGATAAAGTCATTTTTTTTAATATAAATTTTCGTGCCCTGAAACAATGACTTTTTTATTCTATGGCAAAAGCATTTGACTATTTTAAAAATGTCAAAAATAGCTCAATTTTACGTAAAAATGAAAAGATCGTATTTTCTCTTCATGTTTTAAATAGAATCATTAATTCCAATCAATCAATTCCAATATTTCCTGACCTGTTATTTTTGTCAACTCGCTTTTATGAATTAACTCTGGTAAAATTTAATTTACCGATTTTTATAAGAAGAGAGATCGTTAAAAAATGCATCAATTGCCTATTTAAAAAATGATTATAATGAATAAATAATGAATACTATAAAAAATCTCAGTCATTCAATTTGTGGAGCATATTATACCAGAAAAATGGATTCTTAAACCATTGAAATTTGACCGTCATTCTAAATTATAAAAAAAAAAAACAATTTAAAAAACGGCTAAGCAATTTTTAACACAGCGTTGCAAATTTATCAATGTTTCCGCTCAGCAATTATTTTTTTTGCCGTGAAGTCGTCTCAAAAAAACGTTTCTTTGCCGATGAGAATCGCGAACATTTAAAAAATAGCGCCAGATGTGAAATAATTTTTTACGAACTTGTGCAGTTTGTGAAGTTCGGCGATTTTTTTCTCCATCTCTTCCGTTTGACCGGGAATAAGTTGTAGTCGCGAGAGATAACCCGGCCCATGTTCTTCCGGATGATAGTCACCCAATTCAGCTAAAAATGAAAATTAAGAAAATCAGAGTCCCAAAAAAATAATTAAAAAATAAAAAATGTGGTAAGAGGAGAAGCAGAATGTAATCTTACATTGAACTGTATAGCTGGCGATAAGACAAGCTGTGCTCGGAGGTAATTGTAGCCTGCCCTGCAATATGTCCCTTCTTATTTGAAGATAAAACTGATATCTCGTGTACTCTTCCTGTAACTTGCTCGGATCCGATACGTAGAATTTGACGCGAAAGAAGAATTGTCCGCCTGTTAAAAAAAGTAACATTCGTATCTCGTTTTAGTTCCTCGAACGAATTGCGACTCGACTCTAAGCACACAACGCTATACACACTAATTTATAGAATTATTGTCGAGCCTAGACTCGTGATTTATCAACGAAATACGATCTTTACCCTTACTTCTTATCTGTTTCTTCACGGGCTTCGCGGGATCCAACCAGCGCTACAAACAATTACAAAATTGAGCGTCATTTTCCAAATTTTCTATTGTAATTTACTATGAAATTTCAATTAAAAGCCATTGCTCTTCGAATATGTCGAAATCTATAATCCATAATTGGTGAGCATATCTCGAAAACTTGAAATTACTCAACAAAAATGTAGATACATAAAAGTTGGAGTTTTGCGGTAGCTTTCAAACGGAATATTTGAAATAATTTTTAAAAATTTGACAAAAATCTAAGAGTATTTTCGTTGCACTTTGATATGACCAATTATAGGACAAATCTGAAATGCTCGAATAAAAAAGCGCCTGAATTAACAGAGAATGCTTCATAAACGGAAGATAAATTTTAGCAGATTTAGAAAATTTGTTGTTAATTATTCTCGTACCATGACATCCGGATTTGGACATGTGGAAGCTGTTCCTCCATTTTCGGCGTATTGTAAGCCAAAGTAATCTTTCTCGATGAGCTCCAGGTGCTGAAAAACCAGGTCCAGAAGAGCCTGACCTTTTGCTCGCTTCTAAAATCGATAACCGATAAAATAATTTTTATTTTTATCCTTTGAGTATGCAACATTTTCAATGATATGTCGTACTCTAATCCTATAATATGTTATAGCATTACATTTGCTAAGTTATTTTACCTTAAACATTTTTAAGTGTATTTTTTTCTGTCTGATCTATTTTTTCACATTCAATTGCATGTACATTTAAACTTTTGATAAAACAAAATAGCGCTGTTATTTACCGCGGAATACTTACGTCCAATTGGAAGGTGTGCTGCGTGTCGTCCAGAAAAACGACCGTCGCTGATAGCGATTTCAATCTTCGATCGCGCGCCAGCTCGGCTCCACGAACGTGGTAGCTCCCGCTGGAGCCACTCAGCGCACGACGTGATACACTCTCGATCATGTCAAGTATATGAAGGCGATTCAACCACCTTCGCGGCACCACCTCCCCGCCACGCGGAACACCTGTATAATAATAAATAAAAAATTAAACACTTGTTTTTCGCCTTCAAAAGAATTTTTTCTTCGGCCTATAGGATCAGATTTTTAAGGGGAAAATGGATCTGCAGTTGAATTTTAGCATTACAATTTTTAACATATTAAAATTCAAGAAAGACATATTTTTTAGTATTGTTTTTTTCTTTTTCAATTAAGATTTCATATTACTAATAACTTGAAGCAGTTATAAAATTATGAGTAACACTGTAAATGGTTTTTTTTTAATGCAGAAATGTGTAAATCGTATAAATTTGATGTAGAAAATTGAAATTAATATGTTTCCTTAGTAAATTTAATTGGGATGAATGAATTTTGATGATTGGATTGGAAATTATAATATGTAGTTATGCGATCAATAATTTGTTCAATGAATTAGTATATGAAAATTGTCACATGCATTTTTGGAATTTCAGTATCTGATTGGAAATTCAATTTGGAGTGTAGTTGGAGTAAATGGGAGATCAAAGGAGTGAAGATTTGATGAAATAGTCAATGAGGAAATGGAAGGAAATATTCGATGTGAGATTTAAAATTTCAAGTCTGTGGAAGCAATTTTGTGTAATCTGGAAAGGCAAGAGGAAATTTGTTAGTTAAAAAAAAATAGAATTCTGATTTTGCGTAATAAAAACTCCTTCAATCTACAGGAACACTGGATAGCCAAATATTTGTAAGCAAAACAAAAAGAATTTTTCTAAAATAATATGTGAAATCTCTGTGAATTTAGTTTAGTCCAATTGTCAATTAAATTAATAATTATTCATTTAATAAATTTAAGCTAAAACTTGCTCCAACTTTAATAAACTGAATTCTCATATCCCAAAATTTGCAGGATACTCCATTTACTACATTTTCCTATTTTAATCTGTAAAAAAGTCTGAATTTAAACGATTTATCTAATTAAAAATATGCATTCATTCATTGACTCAACATCTCATTGAATCAAATACTACATCTGATATCAATTTTTTAATCTAACTGAAACTATTTTTATTTCATCGTTGTTAAAAAAAACTTGCTTCAATTTGAATGAACTGAAGTCTCATATTGAATTTAGGATATTTTCCAATAATCTATCAAATAGTCTGAATTTAAGGGGGTATCTTGGCGGAATTTCTGTTCCAAATCCGCTACTGTCCGAAAAAAGTTCCCACAATGTACATTTATATCAAGATAACAAAGTCAGCAGTGTGGAAATAACTTGGCAGCGAAATTTCACATAACTCAAGCCTTTGCTAGCCACAAGCATCTTTTTCTCTCGCTCTCTCGCTCTCTGTGTCTTACTTTTGCCTAGTCAAAGCGTCAAAAGGAAGCGTAAAATGATCAGCCTAAAAGTCAATTCTCTCAAACCCAAGGAAATTTATTTACATTCCACGTCTGTCATGGAGAACTCTGACAGTTGCATTAATCTTGCCCTCTCTTCACGGTCCCTCTACGCACACGTAGTCGCTCGATTACGCAACACCATGGACCATCTTCGCACAGAGATATTTGGCGAATGTGCCAAAGAATAATGTGGACCAGGGCATTCCCAAAATAGTATTTGCTATCGGACGTACAAATAGTTGAAAATTTCATTTCAATAGATATTTCATAATTAACCATCGATATTCTCTCGCTGCTTCTCGTTAATTTAGAAGAAAATTCTAAAAATTGAAGAAAAGGAAACAACAATTACAAGTTTTATTTCTAATTGATATTCCATGATTAACCATAGATTTATTCATCTCTTCGAGCAAATTTGCTTCTCATAATTCAGCAGAGAAAATAAAAAAGGCAATTCTGAAAATAGGAAATGCAAATTGTTGTAAGTCTTATTTCTACTGGATACTTTATAATCGACTATCAATTTTCTCATCAATTTCATAGAAAATATAAAAGGCTATTTGAAAAAATCAGTCAATTGCAAAAGAAAAACCTAATAAATCAATTAACAGGAAAATCTACAAAATTTGGCACTAATTCCACATTTCATTGCCCACAAACATTTCATAACTGACGACCAATTTTCTCTTTCCTCCGATAAAAAATTAACGAATCAAAAAAAGCCAAAAAAAAAAACAACAACAACAACGAAAAAACTTACATTCATGATACGTCGCACCCAGAAGTCCTCTTCAACTTTCCCTGTTGCACAGACGTCTCTATGGTGGCGACTGCGATTCCTCCTCAAAAAAACTTCCAAAAAATTGCCATTCACCCGTTTGCGAATTTTCAAAATCCCAAAAAAAAGTCAGCCGAACGCATTCGATCGCAACGATACAGATTATAATTCGCAAAATGAAATTTGTCCAAATTCCCCCTGTAAGCCTAAACCCATAAAAAATTCAATTAATTCGGCGAAAATTCATTTTTCCCAGCTCCGAAAATAAATTTCGCACTTTTATTAATGAGACACTCCCAAAAGGTGAATCGCCGGGAATTAACGTCACTGAACGACAATGTTTTCGTGTTTAGTTTTGCGGAGACGTGAAAAGAAGGAAAAAACGAAGAAATGAAAAATGCACTTTTTGCACTTTCACTTTGGGGGAAGCGCGGAGAAAATTCGAGAGGGTTGATTGGAGTTTAACGGAGAGACGCGACGATCGACGGTGTCAAAAATGACATTAAAATCGCGTTCACAACCACTGAACACTAATTGACGAATGTCAAGAGGCATTTCATAACTCGTTTACTCTCACTCGCGTGTCGCCAAGTGTGTTAGTGGCTGGCAACCACCACGACCACCGCTTCGATTCCCGAAGGTGTACTTTTTTTTTTTTTCGTTCCGTTTCCTTTTTTTCTTCTTTTTCACTCACTTTACTCTCGATTTCAGGGATTTTTTCCCTTCGGGCACTCGTCAAACGTGTGTTTAGTCGTTCAGCTGTGTGAAAACTCGCTTAAGGATTTTGTCCGAAGGCCCGGAACGTGCGACACACGCGCGAACGCTCTCCTCCTCCATCCGCGCTATTATTTATAGTCGTAAATGCATATTTCTGATGAAAAAAACACGAAAAAGGCGGCGCTGTGGGTGTGAGATGCGTGTGTGTTGGATCGGAGCCTTAAACTGGGTTTGAGTTGGTATAGACGGCGGTGCGCGCGGCAGTTTTGGCTTTCGGCGCGAGCGACGCGCCACCTGTCGGCAAAAACGGCGGTTCCGGTGCCGGGACTTCCCGGGTTTTGAATTTTGGGGATAGCGGATGAGGTGGGTTATCTGGGGTTTGGTGGGGAAAGTGGGTTTAGGGAGGCTGGATAGTTTAGAATGAGCAGGCGCGAGTAGAGATTATTTTTTTCATGATAATTTTTCATCGCCGGAATGTGCGGTTTTGGTGTACATTTTTGGGCACCCATTTTATTGTGCACTGATTTTGTGATGCACTGTTTTCTTGGGCACTATTTTCTGTGCATAAAACTTGTAATGAACGACTTTGGTGCGCGCCAAAGTTGAAATGCACAATATTCTTCGGCAGAAAATTCGTAACGGACAATTTTTTGTCAAGAAAATTTGCAATTCACGAACCGACAGCAGCGCCCTCCTAAGTCGTGGGTGACTACCGGCAACGTAGCTTCCGGTTTACTAATTAAAAATCGCGAATTAACGAGATTAGAATGAAAAAATGAGGGGAAGAAAGGCAAAGAGCATTGAGTAAATTGGTCGATTCAAAAATTCGCGCCTCAGGCAAATGATGAACCGTTCGATGAATCGATGAACCGCTTAACGGTCTTCCATCATCCCCCCTCCCCCCACTCCGCCCTGGAAAATTTCTATAGTAATCCCGTGTCACAGTCACCATTGGTGTTGTGACGTGTAATACTTATATATTATTTTTTAACGAAGAAATTGGTACCATCGAGAGAAATAGCAGTTCGAGGGGCGAGTGAAGCAGGATTCAAGGTGTAGTTGGTGAAGAGCTTTTGAGCTTTTAGGTGAGTGCTTAAGCAAAGGCTTATAGAGGGTGTTTTTTACTTCGGTGCGGACGAGACTTAGGTTATCGTCGGAGAGTTGGGTTAATTGGTGGAATCGTGCGGCCTTAGGTCAGATCTCTTGCTATTCTCTCTCTCTCTCTCTCCCCGTCCCCGTTCGATTTGCCGTTCGGGCAAATGCCACACGACACGAAGGGAATAGCACGAGCTGAGAGACAGTCTAAGATACTGTGCTTGCTTGCTTAATTGTTTGAGTTACGCTCTCCTCTGGTATTACGAGCGCTCGAGAATCTTGCAGCGAGTCACGTTTGCAAGGTTAAAAGCGGAAGGGGCAATTTTTGTACGCGTGTTTTGCGAATCGGAATTTTAAGGTCTTTGCGAGATAGTGGCTTGTGGATGCCGTTTATTGGATTATACGGTGATGATGGCTATTTTTTTTTGCGGTTTATTTTATTTGTTTAATTATTTGTTTATTTATTTGATTATTTATTGTCTGGTCGAAGGGAAAAAACGTTCGAGGTTTTTGGAGATGGTGTTTTGTGAATGCCGTTTCCTCACATTTTGCGTTTTGCATATACAGTCAAAAACACAGTACTCCAAATTACCATTTTTCCATTGTAATGAATGTTACAAGTCATTTTTTCTAATGATGTTTGTCGTGCACATTATGCGATGATCGAAGTACCAAACAAACACTTGATGCACGATAAAAAAATCTAATTCATTATTGTTTGCGTGTTAAAAAATTTGGAAATAAAACCAATGATTTTTACAATAGTTCATTATGATTTTATTGAAATATATTGGGCTAAATAAATTTGCCATATCTCTGATTAAATAGGTAGATAAAATGATGCAAGATGAGGATCTGGGTGGACCATCTAGAAGGAGTGCATTTGTACAGGCTCTGATGAGAATATCTCAGGTTGGTGAAGTACGCATTGTCCCGATTATGGGTTTCCACAAACAAAGAGCATCAAATTACAGCGGCAGAATTGAATGCTTGCCTTTGCATTATTTTTATAGATATATCAGAGTTACCTGGATCTATGGACACCTCATGTTATTTCAAGATGGGTGTGCGCCGGATTACTTGTAGTTACATTCGTACTTCGTATACTATTAACGCAGGTAATAGTCAAAAAAGTAAAAAGGTCTTTGAACAAAATTTCTGGCAAACAAATCCACATTCTTAAGCTTTTCAATTCATCATTTAATGCACCAATAATTTGTTCTTTTTTGCAATGAAAAAAAAAGGAGTCTTTGTGAGATATAATTCACTTTTTAATAATATAAATAAATTTGTTTAATCATTTTCAAAATGAAAAATCCAATAAAAATCTATCAAACAATATTTTGTAATGTAGGTGCAATAATTTTGATACAAAATGCAAAATGCAGCAATATTGAAAAAACAAGATTTGCCGAAAATTTTTTCTTCATTCTACAAAAACGATTATTCGGTCAATGATTTCTTATGTTGTTTTGCAGGGTTGGTACATTGTAATTTACGCTCTGGGAATTTACCATCTAAATCTTTTCATAGCATTCCTAACGCCAAAGATCGATCCGGCGATGGATTTCGATGGTACGTTAAAATGTTTGTCTTCTAATTTTAACATCACTGATCACTCAACCAATAATGTATTTGCAAGAGAAATTAATTTTTTAAACTATTTTTACGTCATTAATCGTTAATTATTATAGAATGGTTTTTGATCAATCGATTAATAATAGTATTTAATATCGCCTTTTGATTGACAATTGATTCGGTAATCAATTAGTTTCAAGTACCGATTACTTATTAGCAATAAACTTTACTAAATAATTAAATTTTATTAAATACACGTCTTTTCTGCAGACGCCGACGGTCCAGAATTGCCGACAAAGTCGAACGAGGAATTCAGGCCGTTCATAAGGCGACTTCCGGAATTCAAATTCTGGTACTCAGTGAGTAAGTCGACAGTTATCGCGCTCATTTGTACCCTCTTCGAGTGCTTCAATATTCCCGTGTTTTGGCCGATACTCGTTATGTATTTCATAACGTTATTCTGCATCACGATGAAGCGGCAAATTAAGGTAAGCAACGCCAATATAACAAACAATTTCTCGAGTAATTTCTTTTCGTTGACGCACATTTTTAGTTTTCCTGCAAACCAGCATGAAATTCTATTCTTATCGTGAAATAAAATCGATTTTTCAGTAACCGGCCAATTTTTTTTTTTCAAACTTCTCATAAATAGCCTGCAATTTTGTAGCAAAAATTTCACATTGATTCAAAATATGGCTTCCAAAAAATTATGAATATCGCATAGATTATTAGCGTAATTTGCGTTATTTTTTTCTGTAAATTGATTTATACAAATTATCATTTACATTGATAAAAATCTCTGGAATTCAAATTGATTTTCGTTTTCCCAATTTTCCCTTTTGAACCATCTGCAAAAAAAATATAAGTTGCCGAGAAATTGAAAAAATCGTCAAAATTTCTTGAAATTAGGATGTGAAATCTAATTCGAATTATCTTGTTTCAGCATATGATTAAGTACCGGTATTTGCCGTTCACGCACGGGAAACCAAAGTACCAGAATCACGACGATGGCGCGCGGTTGACCGCAAAATAATTGAGCGATTGCGAGAGAGAAAGAAAGAGAGAGAGAGAGAGAGTCAGCGAAGTCAAAAGTATGCTTGTTGCTGAGATCCGAGTTGCGTAAATGTGCGTAGAATAAATAATTTCACTAAATTTATAAACTGTGTCGACGAGGAAGAGGAGCAAGAGATAAACAAATCGTACTATGAGAAAACGATCGGCATTATTCGGCAGTGCTGACAGTGAGCGAAAAGAAACTTTCAAAAATCCGACCGAGAGTCTCCGAAAGTTGTAACAAAGTTTTCCTCCCCTTTTCCCCTCATCAGCCAAAATTTTTCTTCTGTTCTACTACGAGCCGAGCCTTATTTCTCTTTTGTGCTGCAAGTCGATGCAAAAAAGAGACGATAGGCTCACTGAAACAAAGCAAATACAAAAAAATTAAAGAGAGAGGGAGAGAAGCAACAGGAAAAACGCATTAAACGAAAGAAAAAACAATAAAAAAAGTTTATGATCAAGGGATATGCATATATATATATATAATAGCTGTAAACCACTTGCGGTATATTATAAACAAAGAAAAAACACCTCTCTTAATATATTTGTATCATAAAACTTGTACAAAGTATTGTTAGGTCTTACATAAAAACGAAAGAAAAAAAAACAAAAAAAAATACAAACCGAGAACAAGAAGGATCTTGTGTTGAATGCGCTACATGAAAGTGGAACACGGATAAACAGACGAAGAGAACAAGATACACAAGAAGAATACACCGAAGAACGGAGCTACACAGTTATTAATCTAATATTAAATTATCTTTGAATGTAAAGAGAAGAAGAGAGTGAGAGAAACCGATTGAGGACAATTATATTATGGAGAACGAACGAATAATGAATCATTGTGAGAATCGTGGACACCATGGACGTATTGTTTATTCCACGTACGATAAATTGCAAAAATTTACTCTTGCCGCGCTTGCGATTATAATTTGCATTCGCATTGTGATTATAATCGCTTTGTGGACGATACTTTTGAGATAGACGCCCTCGTCCTTTGCGTAATTTTAACGTTTATCTTCGGTGAAGATTTTTCTCTGACGATTCGCCTGTAAATTCTGGTGAAATTATTTTCAATATTTCCAAAGGTAATAAGATATCCAAGGAAACTCGACTGCGCGTAAACGTTTCGTCGTTTTTTAATTCCTGCATAAAGTGAGAGGTGCTTATAATTTTTTCTCTGAAAATATGTGCGTAATGATATTGCGAGGCAAAGAAAGTATTATCGTGACAAACGTCAATACGTTTTTTTTTAAAGATTCCAAAACTGCAATCGCTATCAAAAACTGTAATCGTTTTTACTCGAAGCTGCTAGATATTTGAAATCGAAGCAAATTAGCTTTCACTCTGTCTATTCAATCTGCAGTGAAAGCTGATTTACTTTTGATTCAATTATTAACTAGGTCTGAGTAAATAGGATTACAGTTTTCTGTACCGACTGCCGAAAACTGTTACGTCACCCAATTCTGCAATACTTCCGCACATTCTATCAAAATTTGAGCTATTTCTGACGAGTATTTTGCGAGAAAATAGGTTTCAAAACTCCCCCCACCACTTAAAAAAAATTCGAAACCTATTTTCTCGCAAAATACTCGACAGAATTAGCTCAAATTTTGATAGAATGTGCGGAAGTATTGCAAAATTGGGCTAAGCTTCGGGATTTTCGATATTCAAAACCATTTGTTTAAGAGGATCGATAAACCAAAAAGTGGGGTGAGGTGCGAAAGAGATAGTCCTATAGGCGTTTAACATTGGGCGAAGAAATTTTGGTCGGTGTATCAGTGAGCGTTAAGGTGATATGAAAGTTCAAAGAGAGCGAGAGAGATAGACCTAATCTTGCAATCCCAAATTTCGCCGCTACCGTTGATCTTGTGGATGACAGACGAGAAAGTCGTTCTGCAAAATTGTCAGGCGGAAAGTCCCTTTCTTATCTTTTCTCCGAAATATTAATCTTTTCGTAGAAAAATGGATTGCAGTTATCGATACCGATCGAGTAGTTTCACGTCACCTTAAGGGGAAACAAAGCGGACTCAGTCGGTAACAAAAAAACTGTAATCGCTATATCCGGAGTCGTCGAATGTTCGCAGACGGTAAAAAAGTTTCGCATCATTCGTCTCTCAATTCCGCATGACTTAAGAATACTTTTTTCCCAAAAAGAATTGAGTTTCCAAGAATTTTTTATCCGAAAGTCGTTTAAAACATTTGAAAATGAATCCTCAGGGCATGGCACTTTTTAAAAACTTTTTGTTTGATTTTAATTAACGATATAAAATTGACTTAAATTTCACCGATATTTTACCAATTTGGGTCGAGAGTCCTAAAATTTAACTTAAGTACAGGAAAACTTATTCAAAAAACTTGGACAAACTTTATATAGCATTTCGTCAAGTCCCGTTACATTTTTTTATTGTTATTAACAAAAGGAACAATTAGGTAAAAATATTTCGAGGCTGGTATCGTTTAGAAACAATAATAATAATACACATTTTTATTTATTAATCACATAAATGCGCATAGATTTGTTTCTCATTTTTTCTTCTTTTCATTTTTGCTTATAGCATTATGTTTGGTTTATGTAAACATTGTCATACAGGAGGAAGAAGGTACATCAGTATTAAATTGCAATGATTTCGAGGCGTTTCACTCGTTGAGATCTTCGGATATCACGGGTTTCGTTCGATCGTGGATGGAAGTCGTGAGATTTGCCCCGATCACCGTCGTCGTCGTCGTTTCGCTCACCGTCGATTCCCTTTTCCTGTAGGGATGCGTCGGCTGACTGTAGAGCCTGCGATTCATCGAAAGATGAAGAAAGAATTTCAAGGAAGCGACTTAAAACTACTTCCGGTACGATTTTTCTACTCTGGCTAATTTTTTTTATTTAAAAAAAATTATTTTGTAATTCTTTAAACAATATATATATATATATTTTTGTAATTAAAAATTGTCACTTTTTCTATGTTTTTCTTTCCGTCTACATTATCTCTGTCTCACAATTCAATTTCCTTCTGATATTGACTCATCTGAGCTCTCGGACCTTATGCTCTCAGTTCTCGAACGCGGCGACCAATTGTTGTAATACTTTCTGTTCATTCTCAGGTCTCGGGCGTTCGTCCAACGCGAAATGTGATGCCTCATCGTGTTCTGCACTTCGGTATTTAGAAAACAGTAGAAGAGCGCCACCGAGAGACCCTGCAATGAAAAATCTCGGTGAATAAACGATCCACATTTTTTTGCGGTCTTATTTCCTGTTATTAAGTAGAGGAACTTTGGTGTCCTCGTGACACGTTTTTTTTTTTTTTTTTCGCTCGTTAATTTGTTATCTTTCTGGCACATTTCCCATGAATGATACTAATGAGTGTCTAGCTGCAGCACTTGAAATAATTCTAGCAGTACAATTCGGTCAAACGTGGAATTCAGACATAATTCAAAGTTTTTTTTTAGAGTTTCAAATTAAGCACGTTGAAGGTGCTGAAAGAATTGATTATTTATCATGATAATTTTAAAAGATTATTACCAAATTGATTAAAAATTATTTTTCAAATCATCCGTCAACTTTTCAAACTTTTTCAAATGAAGGTATACATTTTTTTTTCAAAATTTAATCTAAATCATTAAAAAAATGGTCAGTGATTAATTTGCTGGATAGCTTGATTTTAATTCGTCAAAATGAGTTTGAAATTTTCAAGGAACCTTGAGTCTTGTTTGGGTTTAGAAAATCGTTTGCCAAAAGGGACCCTGACCATAAAAACGCTAGAATATGAATATTTCATGATGGCCTGAATATATCCAAAATCCGCCTCTGGTCGGTGGTCTTAATATTCTAATTAAAATGTTAATATCCCTCGAAATTAATGCAACCAAATGGAATGCAAGTTTTTGTTATTTCTTATCGCAGTCCGTGAGACAGTGGAAAAGGGAGTCGGGTGATTAATTACCTGTGACGAGAGGAGTATCGCTCGAGCGTAGGAAAAAACGTTGGCCACATGGCCTTCCGTAGGTCCGGCCAGGACGAGAACGTACGTAACACCCAGAAGTGGTATTAGCACTAAAAGTGCTTTGCTCGCTTTTCTGTACTGCTGAGTTTCGACGTTGTTCGCCGATCGCAGTTTCGTAATGAGAACCTGTGTAAAATATTAACTTTTCCTCATAAATTCAATCATCGAATATTCAATTTGCCGACTATAATTATTTTTCGGTGACTCAGTTAAAAATATTTCGCGAAAATCACGCCAAAACGCGGATGAAATTAATAATATTCGTGGTTACAAAATATCTAGGAAAACTTAATATTTTCATTTTTTAAATCCAATATTTAGTTCTTTTTTTGGCAAAAATGATTTCTCTACGGAAAAACGGGGGAATTATTTTTTCTATTCAAAAGCGGATGTTTTGTTTTCGACCTTATTTCAGTGTTATCTTATCCTTTTTTTTCAGATAAAATAACATTAAATACGAAGCTTATATATCAATTAATTAAAAGAATTTGCACCACTAAAATATTATAAAACGCAAGTAAGTTTGTAAATCGAAATTCACGGTCTGATATCTGTGTCTGTACGATCCTTACCCACATTATCGTGAATAAAAATCCAACGTTGACGACGAGTACGGCAATCGCGGGCGCTTGGTAAAACCAATCGTATGCATGGGTAACCATCCACGGACAGTGTTTGTAGAGTGCGGTCTGTCCATGGCAAATTCCAAATAGATCCATGAATGAAACAAAAAAAAATGTATGAATTATTTTAACGGTTTGCCTTGGGATAACAGCTCGGGTGGAGATATTAATGAATGAAGAATGGCGATGAAGGAAAAGGGAAAAAGAAGGGAGGGTCGAGGGTAGCGGAAGACTCAATTAGTTAATTGTCCTTGCAGAGGCTATTACTCGGAGAATTTATAACCATCCCATAATTTTCAATTTTCTCTACTAAAAAAATTGTTCCATTTTAATACATAAATTAATATTCTTTGAAGAATCGAGAAATAAACATTTATATAACTAAAATAAAATATGGTAGAATAGGATGAAATATTCTAAAACAAGGAATCTAATTATTCAAATTAATTCCTCATTATTTTCCACTATTGACAAACCTATAATAAAGTAATTCTATAATAAAATTCTCAACGACCTCGGCTTTCTAATGAAGAAATTTACAAATATTTCGTTATTTAAAAAATAAATAAACAAAAGGGTTTTGTTAGGAAGTTATTGAGTGGTGACAACTTGAATTAATTTTTATGTGGATCTTTGCCTAAGATCCTGAAAATCTCACCTGATTGCCTTGCACGTTTTCAGCGACGGATCTAGCGATTCCCCAAATTGCTATGACTAGCAGTGGAACGCCTGAAAAAAGAAGAAGTAGAAAGTGTCAGACCTGAAATTGCTATTGAAGGTGTAACTTTAGAAAGGACTTAATTAATGCGCAATCGCTTAAGTATTCTCCGCGCGTCTTGGCGTAGCTTCATGGTGGTTAGTTAATTACAAAAAGGCAATCTTACCCCAGCCAATAACCAGGCACAGTCGAAGCTTAATGTTGTCTCCAGTGAAAGTTTTAACGACTAACAGGTACAGATATAAGCCTGAGAAAAGGAGGATTATTTAAGGGTTTTATTATTAATTCAATGATCGAATGTCTTGTATAACTAAACTGTTTTATTTATTTACCTTCCACGAACATCCAGAAGAAATTGGTCAAATTGAAGTAATGCAGAAGCGAGAAGAAGATAATGCAAGTTGGAATGTCGGTCTGTGTGGATACCTGAAACATAAGTGAAACATGAGAGCTGATGTTTTTTATTTACAAGTGGCAATTTCATCTGAAATGAATTTCGGAACCAAGAAGAGAATTTATTTCATGTAAGTGAATTTATTTGTCTCATTGCATTTATTTTTATGATTTTTTCCCGAGCTTGGAGTGAAATAAAAATGTCGTTAATTTAGGGAACAAATATCCCTAAATTTTGATTGATGTCGGCGCATCCTGCAAATCAAAGGACCCTTTACTTCCACCGTATGCAAAGCCCAGTCGTTTTTTTTTTGCCGCGGCTTTGCGTATTCACTGATATTAAAATTGATTGGGAGGCGTTTCTCCGCGGTAAGCAAGGGATTGGAGGTTCAAGGGATGAGAGACCACCACCGTGGTAATCCGCCTATCCACGACAATGGCGACGTTTGCGAGGGTGAGCTCGAAAAAATTGAGGTAAGCTGGAGGATTTATGCGACTTCAAAGAGGACTAATTAATTAAATGTTTTTATCACGACGATTTTTCGATTAGGGCGTCATGGGGCAAGGATTTAAAGGGGATATTTATCTATTCATTTGCAAAAATCCCATGAAAACATAGGCCCCTCTACGGGGAAACAAAAACACTTCAATCAGAAAATTGCTTCGTTTAGGGTCTCATTGGCCGAGGATGAAGGACCGAAGGGTGCGATCGATCTTCACCCTGGTCCAGTGAACTTTCATCGCAGCCACAGGGAAAGGAATTACGGTTTCTGAGTGGCGATGCAATATCATCCCCGGGCTTTTTTGCCGGTGCTTTGTATTCCTTGGAACCCGGAGGATAAACGGCATCAAAGTAACACGCTGAAACGCTTGCCAGGAATAAAATACACGGAGGATCACCAGCAGCATCTTCAGCTTCTAGGCAGGACAAATATAGAACACTCGTACGTATCGTCGGCCGTGGCTTCGCTAAATTAATGGACATTTTCCTGACGCTGTCTTTCCAAGCTTTTTTTCCCCCCTTTTTCTCTTGATGCGTTTCTATTGGCACGAAGAAAAAGGTCAGAAAATAATTAAAGCTCACAAATGATAGAAGCTGAAGAAAACAAAGTTTACCTGCATCGAAGTGGTCAGTATCCACATTAGGTCAGCCAGAATGTAAGTGAACATCAGGTTGGTGTGTATGTTGTTTCGCAGGCATCTCAACTCCCTGAAATCAAATTAGTAGCTTGTTAATAGCCATTTAACGATACCGAGGGGAATTTTCAAGGGACTACAATCACTGTAATTAAGACTGTGCGCTACAGGATTATTATATTCCCTCTCTCGCTTCATCCTAGTTGCTAATTGGCTGTTTCGCTCACACTCTAATGTCTCTCCGAGTGGCGTTTTGTCTTGAGGGATTATTTTGGCGAATTAGTAATATTCGGTAAATTGTTATTAGTGTTGTTATTATTATTAACGAATTTATTGGCTTTACATAATTGTGAGGTTTCTAAAAGTAATGCGATTTCAATTATTATTAAATTACATCGTTCAGTTTTGAACTTGTAAAATGAATTGACTGTAATTTTAAAACCTAAGGTTGAAATTCGGAACGTATATCACTTTTCTTTTGTACTATTTACCCATTAATTAAAAATCATTTTTCGGTTTTATCAGGTTTTGAATTTTTATTTTTATTCATCGAATGGTTTTTTTTTAATTAATAAAGAAATCTTCAAGAACAATGAGATTTAGAAGATAATAATGTATTTTCTTATTATTATAGCAATAAATTATTCCTTGTGGATTTAAATTTCGGTAAACTTTAATTTGAAAAAAGTGAAAATTTATCATCTTTTTTTTGCAACATATTAACTAAGTTGCTGTTTTAATTAATATGTTATTGATTTTGCAAGTATTGAATTAATTGAAAATTTCCAATTTTCATATTAAAAAAATGTGTAAATGTGCAGACAGAATTACGAGTTAAAAGCTTCTTCTTTTTCAGTGTTCATTATATTTTCCTTCGTTATACCAAGAATGCGAATGGAGGTGATGATATCGTAATATATTCATCAGTTTAAGTGGTACAAGAAAAAAAGTATTTTACTCTCACCCACGGCATGGGAAAATGATAATTACTGAAGTGACACACCCTCCTCATGGCCATATCAATTTACTTAGAGACGATTGGTGTTTGAGAAGAAAACACTGCAGCATAGACGAAGCGGAAGAAAATTTGCTTTTGTTTGCAATATTAATTGTGGCTGAGTACTGGATAGTTGAAAAAGGAACATTTCATCACTGATGAGTTTTTCTCTCTCTCTCTCTCTTTGCAACTGAACATTTGAAACCGCCAGAAAGTAGACATTATTTGATATGTTTTCAGTTATTATAAAAAGGCAGTATAAATTTAGCTATTATATATTGTACAATTAATGTACAATTTAAAATTTTGTAAAAATGAGAAAATTAAACTGGACAATTTTCAGAGGCTGACATTGAGCTCTATTTTACAATCATTATAATATTGCAGATTTAGTAAAAATTTTACCTCACAGGTAGCTCAGACGCTGTGAATATTTTTTCAAAAGTAAAAGTAATTGATTCTTGGTGAGCGATAAAATCCGATAAAAAAACATAGTAATATTTTGAATCAATTTAATGTCTTCATGTTTTTAAAAAATACGAAAAACCATTTGTCAGCTGTATTTCTTCTTTCACTGCGGGCATATAAAAGCCTTTTGAAATTATTCGAAACAGGAACGTAAAATCATTTTGCCATCTGAAAATCCATTTTGCCTCTTGATATTATCTCGCCAAATATTGCTCTCACGTATCTCTCCCGGCAGATAGTATCGTGTGCGTCATTCGCGACGAACCGTTAAGTGAAAAGGTAAACTGAACGATGTTGTACGGCCCGAAGGCGTAGCAAATGCGTCGATGCCACCGTAGAATCGCCGTAAGGTTGATGGGAAACCGTCCAGATGCGTTCTTCCTTTATACAGCCGAGCTGGACATGTAATACTAAAAATAAAGGGAGAAAGGTAAAAAATGAACATTACACGCGCTCTTTCACGTCAACTCGGCACATATTCGACTATCAACCCTTCCGATCTGCTGCATTAATTTTGATGTGAGTTTTCCAATCCAGAAAAGCACTCGGAATTTTCCCCAATTTTTTCGACCGGCCAATTTATCAAAATTAATATATTCCTTAGAGATCTTCCCATTTTTCCATTTTCCCAAAAATTCCCGGAAGAAAAATTCCTTTTTTTCGAATTGACCATTTATCGAGACTTAAACGTCCAACACGCAATGTTATAGATTCTTTTAACGATAACAGCCATTCTCAATGTAAACTACATGCACACGTTTATAGTCAATTTCACACCCCCATAAAGAGCCCATGAAAAATGGGTTGAATGACGACGATCAACGACCCATTAACCGTGGATATACGCGAAGGTGGCATTTTAACTTCGCCGTAACGTTATACACATTTTTTGCTTCCTCATAGAGAAAGCTTTTTTTTTTTTCATGATAAAAAAAATTCTGAAATTTTTATGTCAGCACATTTAGAACGGTCCAAAGTGCCCAGAAAAGGGATCTAGAAAAAAATGTCCATATTTATATAAATTTTCATGTTAGGACCTTCAGAATGGTCCAAATTTTCCAACAGATTGGGTGAAAGTATTTGGCGAGTTGGCATGGAATACCTAATATACACTTGTGCCAGGCTCTTTGGTTGATCCTTAGCTGGAGCAACGTGCGTTTTTTTTTATCTGTTCGCCTGTAGGAAGCCGAAGGGACGTGTAGTAGGTTTATACGACGGAATTTTATAGGTCCTTGGCGTTGCTGAGGATAAGGTCGTCCTGTATTCGATGCACGCCGTCGCCTCTTTTCATTTCATTCCATTCTCGAGACGAACGTAGCGAGAATCCACTGGTAAAGAAAGCAGAGAGAACTGGAAAACGAGGAGGAAGGGGTTGAGGGTCCTAGTGGTTTTAGAGTTACTCTCATGTATTTGCATCTCGTTGCACTTGAGGCTTATAGTCCTGTCTCTAACTCACAGGAGCTTCTGATATAAAATTACGAGTGTGGCATTTTTTTTTTTTTTCGCAGGGGCTACGTCAGGAGCAGCTGCTTTCTTTTGCATCTTCCGGATGTCTACCGTCCTCAGGGTTTTCCGGTAACGCCACCCAATGTACGTAACTTCTGCATGCGGAAGAAATGTGTTTTTTGTTTTCTTTTTTTTTCTGTGCCGTTACGTATGCGGGGCTTTTTGTTTCCACTTCGTGGAGCTCTCGACAACTTCTAGCAGCATAAGAATGCTTTAGACGGGGTCGTAAATTTTTTGGAAGCTAAGGATTATTTTCTGTGGGTTCTGATAGTTTTCATGGGAGCGACTGTCCAGATGCTTTAGTTACTTGCGTTAGTTGAATTGACTGCTAAATTTTATTTTCCTTTGAATATACTTTTTTTTTTTTTCATTGAGGTGAAAAACTTATCGGGATATCGGCACCGATTTAATTTCTGGCAATTCTGCGAAAAATAAATTCTTTAGTTAAATTGTTTTATGGGTTTTGAATTAGAGCAAAAAAGCGGTTTTTATTAATGGAAAAATTAAAAAATAAAAATTCAGCTTCTGTCACTTTTGTCTAATTTTTTCGGCCATGAAATAATCCGGACAGAATTTTTTTTTCTAAAATTATATCAATTTTATGGTAAAATAAAAGATAAATAATTGACGTCGAAGCATGAAGGTTTTTATTACATCTCTGCAGAATTTAAAGTAAACTTGTAGCATATTTAGGATAAATGGAGTAAAAATTGCCTGATCGACTGCAGCATCCCCTTAAGTCTGATGTTACAATCGCGCAAATGGTAAAAAAAAATGAAGGTACATTTAAAAAAATGCAAAAATAGCTTGAGTGATATGCCTGTGATTATTGCTGGTATACAAAGTAAAGGGTGAATAAAAATCGAAGCCGGAATCCTATTTCGCACCCGGACTCGAGAATATGCCTTTACGCTCGTTTAGTTTCGCTTCTGCACGCGATTTCAGCCACAGCAGCTTGATAAAGCGACCACCAACACGCGATCCCTTCTCACTTCCATTTCCTCTTCCACCTTTGACTGACCGTTTCCACTCTTTCAGGATTAAATTACGTGGCTTCCTTCAATCGGACGATCCATCTAGAATTTTTTTTGCACTGCTTGATGACTTTAGACGAAGTGGCGAAGAGTGCTCTTCGTAATTACACGATTTACACAATTAATACCCGGAAATTAATTACCGCACAATACTGAGAAAAAAAAGTTCCTTCAGTTCATGATCTATAAAGTAGGGAATTCAGTTTAAGAAGATGAGTGCGCATTCATGGTAATCAAAATGATCGGAAAAATATTATCTACGAGGATGTTGTTGTGGGCCCATTGAGGGACTTGAAAAAAATTCAAGCTTGGGGGTCCATTGAGGGACTTGAAAAAAAAAATTCAAGCTTGGCGGCCCATTGAGGTATTTGAAAAAAATTCCAGCTTGAGGACCCATTGAGGGACGTGAAAAAAAAATTCAAGCTTGGAGGCCCATTGAGGGACTTGAAAAAAACTCAAGCTTGAGGACCCATTGAGGGACTTGAAAAAAAAAATTCAAGCTTGGAGGCCCATTGAGGTATTTGAAAAAAATTCCAGCTTGAGGACCCATTGAGGGACGTGAAAAAAAAATTCAAGCTTGGAGGCCCATTGAGGGACTTGAAAAAAACTCAAGCTTGAGGACCCATTGAGGGACTTGAAAAAAAATTCAAGCTTGGGGACTCATTGAGGGACTTGAAAAAAAATTTATGCTTGGGGACCCATGGAGGGACTTGAAAAAAACTCAAGCTTGAGGACCCATTGAGGGACTTGAAAAAAAAAAATTCAACCTTGGGAACCCATTGAGGGACTTGAAAAAAATTTAAGCTTGGGGACTCATTGAGGGGCTTGAAAAAAATTCAAGCTTGGGGACTCATTGAGGGGCTTGAAAAAAATTCAAGCTTGGGGACTCATTGAGGGACTTGAAAAAAAAATTCATGCTTGGGGACCCATTGAGGGACTTGAAAAAAACTCAAGCTTGAGGACCCATTGAGGGACTAGAAAAAAAAATTCAAGCTTGGGGACCCATTGGGGGACTTGGAAAAATTCAGGCTTGGACGTTGTAGCGCAAGTGGGTTAATGAAATATTAGTCCATCAATAAAGTGACTCACTTGAAATATAAAAATATCGACACAGCAACGACGAGCGTGGAAAGTGACAAGCTGTAACCGATGAAATACAGCATCGTCGTTATCTCGATTCCAGACTCTACGACCGGTGACTTAAGGTCGTGGCAGAGGGAGTAGTTGGTGTAGGTGTCCCATGTCCCGTTGTCCCAACACCAGCGGCTCGCATTTTCTGAAACACAACGTGATAGGATTACAAGTATGTACTTTGGTGAATTGTCCGTGCCTACAAGCGTGTCCATTTGCCCGATAGTTCCAGTAGTCTGTTGCGTCTCGTAAGTCAATTATCATCCCACCCTCTCTCTCTCTCTCTCTGTCCACTTTCACCCCCTCGGTTAATCCACTTTTCCGTCCTCCCACGTTTTCGTCGCGTGCACGCTTCCAACTCGAAACCTGCGTTCTCCGCACGAAATATTGCCGTGAAATTTGAAATTCATTCGATAAATTTGTTAGCGAAATGCCATGAATTTATTTAGGCAAATGAGAGATTCCAAATTTCAGATAAAAATCAGAATCAAAAACGTACGTTCACGTACTTTTATTAATAACTCGGTTGGGCTGTATGTATTCGATTCTACCACTTCTTCAGGATTCCCGAATAACGGGAGATTTTCCGAAAGATTCTTGAATTACATTTAACTTGTTTGATACATGAATTATATTCAAGCTATCAAGTTCTGGAAAAGGATATTTTTATTTTTTTTTATACAGGATATATTGTACGTGGAATTTTACAAATATGCAGTTTTGCTCCAGGATTTTACATATGCAGAATAAAACTGTCCTTTTATAAGTTAATGAAAATTCCATGGGCCATTTATTGCCTGGTACAAAATTTAGTATTTTCAGGTTTTTGCGAAAAATGATTAGAAGCAATCAGCGCTTTTTGCTTAGCTGCATATCCACTGCTAATTTTAGTTTCATATCAATCTCGATGCTGCAACCAATTTGCCAGAATTCTTTCTGTATTCAAGGCGAAAGATAGTGTTTAAAAATTTTTTTTTTTTGTTAAATAATGGTTTATCGGTGAGTAACGATTGGCGCATGTGGCATTGGCTTTCTGCGTGCCTTTCATATTCATGTCCGCGATTATAATTTCACATAGTCACCGATATTCTCGCCTCGATTATCACCTGTGCTCGCCGGAATTCCCTTTAGTCGCTCTTTTTCGTTATTTTGTTATCTACCCGTGGACATTTAATTGGAACGAGCGGATATCGCGAGTTATATACACGAAAAAAAAAATGGAGTATGGGTAGCTAAATATAAATAATTATGTACAAAGGATTAACTATATTTTTCGAGACAATATTATGAAATATCGATAAAATAATGAGCAATATACATCGTCGAACAGTCGATATGTACATTTTCAATATCATTACAAAGTTGTCCAGTGTAAATAGTGATTATGTTTGAAAAAATTTATTTAGCTTTGCATTAACACGAAAAATATTTGGACTTTATATTGAAAATAAATTCGTTTTTAAGAACAATTCAGCGATCGCTGAAATATGTATAATATATACAATATATCCTTATATATTCGTCCGGTACATAAATAAATATATACAGGATATAGAACCTTTGGCCCTTATACATTGCCTACATAAAAAATATATTTTTCCATATATCTCAAGTATATATTTTTTTCTTCCATGGGGGCATCCTCGTTAAAGGAACTATAAAAATAGTAACGACGACTAAAATTAATAGTCGCCGGAACGATTCCGATTTTACTGGGGCACGAATATCGGGCCATTATAACGAGGAGAATCGAAACGATCGTTACGAAGAGCTAATCTGGACGATCGTAATGATGTGTCCGAACAGACGCGACTGACACACGGTAATGTGTTTAATGCCTTTTAATATACCTGATAGGTACGAGGCGTGAGAATTTAATTACGACGATAGGCAAGCGTGTTATATCCGCTCGTCGCCGTCGAGTCGCTCGATGACGCGTGGTTATATTACCCTTATAAATATAGCGACAATAGGACGGGGGGCTACGAAGGGTTGTTTCTAGCCCCAGGGAAAACGACTCTCACAGAGATCCCAGTACCATCAAATTGTGTGGATTACTCTCGACGTTGAAACGTCGAGTACCACTGTGCATGTGTATCTTCGTATCGAGAGCACTTCCGTCGGGCTTGCCACCACCCACGCTGTCTGCCTCAAGCCCCATACGCGGTCCGCTTTCCACTCAGCCACCTCTTCCTCTAAAATCTATAATCGAATCACATTTATCGATGCCTCGCGGGCTTCAAACGTCAAGTCATAAATAACGTATCGGTAAACGCGCTGAAATTCCCGAGCGGTAAATTATTTTCACCAGATTTCATCCCGGATTCATCTGTCAATTTCGACCGTGTCGATGGGATTTTACGTTGAGGAAGTACCGCATCAATTGTCAATATTCGGTGACGATAGGTACACAGTTTCTTCATCATTTTCGGGGTTTCAGATTTTTTGGAATTTTTTATTTTATTGTTCAAAAAAAAAAGTATTTATATTATTTTGTTATTTTATTATTAAAAAGTAAAAATTTGCGCATTGATTCGTCATTATTTTGGGCTTTTTACAATATTAATCTATGAGGAAGTCAAAAATAATGAGGAAGAAATTTGCCAAATTCTACTTTGCCCTTTTTTTTTCTATTGTAAACGTCAAAATTTGGACATACCAGCAACAATATTTTACAAGCCTCACAAATCACAAAAGTCCAATATGTCCAGCGATATATCAATTTCTCAAGCAATTCATTTTGAATTTTAATAATCAGTGGCTCTGATAAATGGGCCGTTGAGATTTGGGTCACATATGGTATGCGCACATGGATAGGGCGGAAAACGAGATCAAGGACACTGCAACCATCCAGTTTCATTTAACCGCTGAATTACGAAACTCCAGTGGTTTCCACTGAATATAAACTGTACTTTGCATTTCCTCTGTTCGCCGGCTCCCCGGGCCAGATTATTTTTCAGCGTCCTGTTCGATCCATACGAGCAATAATCCGATCCCGGCGAGACGGGTATTACAATTTTTTCCTCAATTTTGTGTCCTGCTCGCGAAGGACACTCTCAGATTTTATCCATTTTTTGCTCGTCCACCGGTCTTTCCACTCACCCGACAATTTGTGAACCCGATGCACAATCCGCTTCAGGTATTACCAATTCTTTGGTCATCTCCCATTCCCTTTTTCTTTTGGCAACAAAATCCTCTGGCGTTTCTTTTTTTTTTAATCTGTATTTTCCGAATAACTCGTTGATCTGAAATCTTCAGGGACGCAGCATCAGTTTGAAAATGTGCATACAGTAGAACCTCGAACAACTTACCCACTCTCTCTCGTGGAGTTGTCCAATCAAAACGTTCATTGGTGCCCCTCCCTTTTCCGATGTAAGTTAGGTGAAGATAAATTATATGAGTCGCCACTGTTACAAACAGCTGCAAAATTGAACTTTGCAAATAGTTTCCTGAGGCTCTATGCCACTGAGTAAACGGTATTGTTGTGCCAGCCAGATATCCAGCTGCTGGAACTATAATTCGGATTGCTGGTACAGCCGTGCTGTTGTTCTGCTACCACAGCGGAACTCCAGCGTTGGATGTCGTTCCCTTGTACGTGCAATACAGTCTAGCTGTGGGAGCTATATAGATCTCTGTGGGACCTTTTTGGTTTTGATTCTCCTGAATAAGCGGCTTCGAGTATCGAAAAACCTAAACACTAGCTCAATACTGCAACACTTCTGCACATTCTATCAAAATTTGAGCCCTTTCCGCCTAGTATTTTGGGAGAAAATAGGTTTCAAAATTTTGAGGTGGTGGAAAGTACCACTGCCTTTCAACCGCATTGCTGCCACAGCTATTCATATTGTTACTACACCGAGAAAAATTTATGGCGACAGCAACAAAATAAAGTATTGCTGCGTCTATATTTCTTTTTATAACCATGAATTTACTTACATAACCAATGCGTATTGCTCTAGCAGCAATATCGTTTTGCTAGCATTGTATTCGTTACTATATCTATGCGAGAGCGTACTCAGAACCGTATGCTTTAGTTACTGGAGAAATTTTGTTAGTTGGTGCAGGAGCTACACGCTCAATTGGAAGAGCGATGCGCGGACGCTAGAAACGTGGGTGGCGACGACCGGCAAAAATCGCGTAGCTCGATCGTGACGCTGGCTATCCTTCGTAACCTCAACATTTTTTCGATCGCTGGAAGTTAGCCATCGTTCAGTTCCTACAGCTATACCGTTTCGCTTCTGCAAGTGGACGACGTAAAGCGGAAGGGTTCAGCTGTTGGAAGTGGGCAGTTACACTGCTGTGCCGACAGACTTGAAAATAGCTCTACACTGAGAAAAATGTATGGCGACAGCAACAAAACAAAGTATTGCTGCGTCTATATTTCTTTTTATAACTATGAATTTACTTACATAACCTATGCGTATTGCTCTAGCAGCAATATCGTTTTGCTGGCATTGTATTCGTTACTATATCTATGCGAGAGAGTACTCAGAACCGTGTGCTTTAGTTACTGGAGAAATTTTGTTAGTTGGTGCAGGAGCTACACGCTCAATTGGAAGAGCGATGCGCGGACGCTAGAAACGTGGGTGGCGACGACCGGCAAAACTCGCGTAGCTCGATCGTGACGCTGGCTATCCTTCGTAACCTCAACATTTTTTCGATCGCTGGAAGTTAGCCATCGTTCAGTTCCTACAGCTATACCGTTTCGCTTCTGCAAGTGGACGACGTAAAGCGGAAGGGTTCAGCTGTTGGAACTGGGTAGTTATACTGTTGTGCCGACAGACTTGAAAATACCTCTAGCAGTCAGATATTCGGTCGGCAGAGCCGTAAATTTTTCTCAGTGTGCTGTTGTTCAGCTACCACAGCGGAACACCAGCGCTGGATGTCGTTTCCTTGTACGAGCAATACAGTATAGCTGTGGGAGCTATACGGATCTCTGTGGCACCTTTTTGGTTTTGATTCTCCTGAATAAACGGCTTTGAGTATCGAAAAACCTAAACACTAGCTCAATACTGCAATACTTCTGCACATTCTATCAAAATTTGAGCCCTTTCCGCCTAGTATTTTGGGAGAAAATAGGTTTCAAAATTTTGAGGTGGTGGAAAGTACCACTGCCTTTCAACCGCATTGCTGCCACAGCTATTCGTATTGTTACTACAACTATACCCATAGCTCCCATAACTGAATTGCATGCAATTGTCAGTTAGTTAGTTGTGAGAACTATACCGTTTTCTCAGTGTGGGCAAGTATTTTGATTCCCCATAAAACCATATCCTCAAAAAAAAAAAAAAAACGAGCTCATACTATTTTTTACGGCAGTCGTTTTTACGGTCGTTACGACCAACTTTAGATTTTTTGTTGTTGCAAAAAACTACCCGGTCGTATTAACGGTAGAACGATGGGGTTTTCCACATTGCTAGTGCTACCATATGAGCTGGTAATTTTTGCTGGATCCTTCACTGCCTGTACCGGACCCCGTGATAAATCGTAGATCGAACGAATTTCCCGCATCGCGACAATTTCACCGGCGACTGTTCGTCGAGTCCTTTATTAGAATTTCGAAAAAAACAAGGGGGGTATCGTCGCGTTCATTGGGTGGGACAGAATAGAGCAGCAGCAGCAGCAGCAGCTTTGTGTATCGGTAACTCGCACCACAGCTGCGCGTGAGGCGATCGTGTGCAGCAGCGCTGGGGTGAAAATTGATTGAAAACAATTGATCAACTGTCGGTGGATATTCGATTTAGCGAGCTGTCACAGAATTCTCGTTATCCGTGTGCGAGAGGAGGGAACATCGTCGACGAGCATCGCACAGTACAGAAGTCCTCCTCTCGTCGCGTTCATCCCTCGTCTCATTTTCCTCCTGGCAGCTTCCATACCGTCGCTTCTGTTATCCTCCGTTTCTATTGCATCCCGCGAGTTCTCCAGACCGCACGTGCGTTCTCCGTTTGTCTGCCGGTGACACGTTTCTGATTTTACGCTCGCTGTTGGTCCTAGCGGTGCTGTGTGCTCTCTTCAGCAAAGCGATATAACTCGGTGGCTCTCGAGTCTCGGCGATTCGTGTCTATAAACCGGATATACGATTTCGCTTTTCGGTCTCGTTTCTGCTTCCCCGCGTATTCCGCATTCCACTTCCGTGTACTTCTCGTTCAGTGGTCTCACGTTCTTGGTCCCCTGGAGAACGGAGAGAGTGAGAAGTATTTCGTGGTCGGGAGTCCTGAGGATCAGGGACTCGAGAATAGAAATCGTTGCGGAATTTCTCAGGTTGATAAATCAATCGTTCGGGAATCCTGGGAGATATCTGTTGGGCAAAGGAAAGACATTCGTCTGTGACGTTCACGGGGTCTGGGGTAGATCATCGTACACATCAATGCACTTAAATGTAACGCACTGCTATTTGCAGTGCATCCCAAATGTTCATTGTACCTGAAGAGATCCATTATACCTCATTGGACTATTATATCCCAGATTTCCATCGTAGCCCAAGACGCCCATTACCCTCCAATGAGTCCAAGAGTTCCATTTTATCTGAAAATGTCCACTTTCCCCGTATTATTGCATCTGCTTTCCTGCAGTCGCAAATGTGCGCCATAAGAATTCAGCTGCGCTCGCCTGCATATTGCCCACTTACTTTCTCTCGTACTTTCTCTATTCACGATTTTCAAAACTTATTCTGTTCCAGATTTCGTTTATATCGCTTTCCGTCTTCCCATTCTCCCAATATTCCTGCATTCCAACTTTCCGACTCCTATTTTTGCATGGCTTACGGAATTTTTATCTTTCAATTCTACTTCAATTCAGCTGGATTTCCCGGTCGGTCTTGGAGAATTCTTATCCTGAAGAAAACATTCCTCTCAACATACCCGAAAATCTCTCTGATATTCTGAAACTTCGTTCGATTTACTTTTGCGAGGTGATAATTTTTCTCTTGAACATTTAAGATGAAGAACTTAAAACGTCTAGGATGTAATTTTCTGTTTTTATTCAAGTTTATTTTTACGACGATTTTACTGAAGAAAATGATGAAATTCTTGTTGAAATATGTGAGAGTTTTATCTTAAAATCTCTTCTCATGCTGCGTCTCAACTTTTTCCTTCGGGCGAAGGTTCAACTCTTCCCGTTATAAGGTACGTTTATTTTATACGCGTTTATTGTATAAGTTTAACACCGGCGCGTTATGGGGGCTCGAGTCGTAAAAGGGTTGGAGCTTCCGGAACGCAGCAGCCCCGCATTACTGCTCGTAACGACGGCTTACAGAACGAGCGACGTGGATAAGCCGCAGAGCCTCAAGTTTCTCATCTCGATATTTTCTATATGGGTTTACCCAACGGCAATATTTTTCGCAATTCCATCCTTCACGAATAATTGTCACCTTTCCTTCAATTTGCGATGATGTCGATCGCTAAAATCTTCTTTTGATCGTTCCGAATTTTCGTGTGGACGATCGAAAAAATTGGAAAGAAATAACTGTTTGGACGTTGTAATAGATAGAATACATTTCGAAGGTAATGACCATGCTCGAAATTGTTTAACACGGTACAATGTAACGAAATAACGTTCATGGGTGGAGCGAATAACGTCAGAGGAAACAGCAAACATCGCCGGGCGGAAGCATAACGGTCTGACGGCCATCAGAGGCTCGACGGGTTCGTTTCGACGCGAGATATATCGACCATTAGCTTTGATTAGCCTTCCGCTATGGGGAAATCTCGGGAGAGTCCCACGGGAGAGGCCAGGACCGAACGAAGTTAACTCGTTCCCACAGTGTTCCGCTATAAACGAGTTAACGTTGCACTCGAGGGCGCGATGGGCCAGCTTTTCCCGCTGAAAAGTCCGCCTCGCTCCGAACAACGTTGCTGTGTTCACCGGAAATGCTTTTCTCGAGCCCACGGGCTTTTCCTCGAGGAAACGGCGCCTACTTTCCCCGGCTACGACCGCAAATTTTCTCTCTCTTCTTCATGCTTCCAGTTTCCTCTCCCGACGATGTCAAACTTTCTTCCTTCACTCTTGTTGCCCTTTTTTCTCATCCGGCCACTCTTCAGCTTCGTTCACGCAGTTTCCCTTCAACTTCGAGGTTGTGAAAACGGTGAAGAAGCTTCGAGGCTTCTTTGTCTTCACTTTCTTCCTTTCTAGCTCTGCAGGACAGTGGAGAAAGGTCTTGTCCCGTCGTTTGTTGTCCATGAAGAAAAATGGAAGTTGGATGTTCCAGGCGACAGACTAAAGATTACGTTCCTAATTGCGAGAATCTTGTTCAGCACGAATTATTGTTGGACGAAATGGTTATTTTATTTGAGATTATTATGGGATTTTAATTCAACGGGAAATTGCGCTTCTGGCCCCTCGTTAATAACGGGAATTAATGAGGGGCGAGGGCGTGAGATTACGTTAATTGGCCTAATTGGAAGGGAAGCTCGCGATGATGGCTCGCCAAAGAATCTTCTCCTTTTTTTCGTATTCATTTCGTTCTGACCATTTTATTTTTGTCACGTCGCGCTATCGTTATCGCTTCGAACGGCCAAAGAAAATGTCGGAGATTTTCAAAGGGGCTGCTGGAGTGTCGACGTCGACCGCACTGCAATGTCCATCATTTCTTTCGATTTTTTGTTCATGCTTTGGGTGCGGTGACATTCGTCACTTTTTTATACGTCGACAGTACCTTTTCCCCCGGTGACGAAACTATTCGAAAAAATCGATAAAGCAAACAATCAACCACTGGCGTATTCGCATAACTGCTGATCATTATTTTTATTTATTATTGGCGCAAAATGCCCACCGTGAATTTAGTGAGATGTGGTTGGGAATTTGGTGGATCGAAAATATGGGATTTCGGAAATTAAGCCGAAAATCATTTACGTCCGATTTTAATGAAATTTTTTACAGCGAATAGAGAAAAGCGAGTCGCATCGATCGAGGTCTTCCAAAATCGAATTGACCGTTCTGTTTTTGAGATATTTATTTTCAAAATTAGGCCATTTAACACGGGTTGCATAGGGCAACCCTCCGGAAAGTCGAAGAAAAATCGTTTTCCTTGAGCAATTTCTTATCGATGCGAACAAAAAACTAACATAACGTGGATTGAAGTTTTCCGAATATATTTGTAAAAGAAAATCGTAGTTCGGAGGTCGGAAAATAATATACTTTTGGATTATTCACGGCGTTTTCTTTTTCACTTTTTTCCGTTCATTTTTTCCGAACTACCGTAATATGTCCAGATTCCGTTATAATAATTTTCGTTTGCCATAATTGCGCATCACATTGCCTGCAATGCTCTTCGGAGCGATGGAAAACCATGTCTCCACAATACCGAGCACTTTACCCTTTTTTTTTGCCCCCACTTTTCCGATAACAAAAACCTCGCGTTTTTGCCTCCTCGTGTGCATCCCTGGCTTCGGTGCACCCAATCGATCGAGTCTCAGTTTCCGCTTTCCCGCTTTTGTGAAGAGCTGCTGTTATCGAAACGCGCGAGACCACTGAACTCGAGCCCCGTGTGAAAATGGAAATACACAAGCGAACGAGGGAGTAAGGGAAAAGTAGCAGAGCTGGCATGCGTCGCAGAGGCAAAATAGAGAGGCATTTGACTAAAGAAAAATGCAATTCGGAGTTATAGTATTACAAGGGAGGCACGGGGTGGCTTTTCCATCCCCTCCGCACGACGTCGCCTCGAAAGAATCTTTTCATGGCTCTCTAAACTTTTCTCACGCGCTTCGTTAATTATATACACCGAGTTCAAAGTTTGGATTAAAATCATGTCGAATTTCATCACAAGTTTCAACAATACGTTGCATTTTTACTTTTTTGATTCTGGCGAAGCTCTACATTTTTGGGAACTTAAACATGTACTCGTTGAATTATTTCTTCTTTCTTGATTTTTAATCTGATGATTTTATTAGAAGAGGGCGATGTAGGGTTGGACAGCCTCCGTGAATTCTCACCATCCGCGTACACATCTCGTTTGATTAATCCAAGCTTAATTATACGCGTCGCTGGATTACGGATTCATGAGCGTATACACGTCTCCCCTTGTTGGCTGTCGATGCTCACGCTAACACGACGTACACGTGATCCCTCGTTCGGCTTCCGGTACGCTGAGCGCATTTGCACTGCCTTCCGGTTGTTCGATGAGGAACTTAGCCATTCGCTCGGTCATATCACGCTGAAGAATTTCGTCGATCCGGTCTGGTCTTCTGACTCGTTAATCGAGCTCCAGACACCCATGGACCATGGAGACTGGAGGTAAGGAGTACCAACGACTATGGAAATCGCGGTACTCAATCGATCGCCCACTCGGGGAAAATTATTTGTATTACTCCTATTACTTTCTTTTATTCTTCCTTTTTCCAATGTATGGCTCTCGTCTTTTACGGCTTTCCCTGTTTTTCCTATCACTTCCTGTCCGCACTTCGCTAAGCTAACCGAATCTCCGATGCGTCCGCAACCGACTTAGCTACACTGTATCGCATTTGCCATGGGTACGGGGAAACTGCGGAAAACCTGCGCCGATATAGGCGGCTGTATATTCTTCTGACTTCCCGGTGTACGCACGAAAGTTGCTTACTTAAGAATGTTGATTGTTGCTTTAGCCGTAATGAAAATGGATAATTGGAAGGTGCTTCGGCGAGTGACGGCTCATTGAGTTTTTGGTAAACTTTACTTTTCGCCCTGATCAGGGCCTCTTCACAAGTTTATTATAAAGTTTCAGTGTGGAGATTTTGTGACCTCTTTTGTTACCATTTGTGTGTTTGTTCGTTGAAAATTTACATGTTTAGTGAGGATCTTTTTTTGGAGTACAGTTGTTGACCAGACTCTCCGGTCACATAGGATAAGTCTGTTCTGTTGTTATTTTTGCTTCTTTTTTTAAAATTCAATATACTTATTAGAACTACTTTTTGACCGGAGAGTCCGGTCAGCATGCGGTCACATTTTACATTTTCATTGTACCATGTTTTGACTCCGGTCAAAAACTACACGGTCACCCATCCAAGTAATGGCCACAAACAATGCTGCTTAACTCGGGGGATCGCCAGAGCCGTACACCGACCGCACAACCACCAGTGTCGATACTACTATTACTATTACTACTACTATTTTCGTTTTCGAATTAATATCCAGTTGTTGTAGACATTAAATTTGGTGAAGATCGGGAAGTAATGGCCACAAACAATGCTGCTTAACTCGGGGGATCGCCAGAGCCGTACACCGACCGCACAACCACCAGTGTCGATACTACTGTTACTATTACTACTACTATTTATGTTTTCGAATTAATATCCAGTTGTTGCAGACATTAAATTTGGTGAAGATCGGGAAGTAATGGCCACAAACAATGCTGCTTAACTCGGGAGATCGCCAGAGCCGTACACCGACCGCACAACCACCAGTGTCGATACTACTGTTACTATTACTACTGCTATTTTTGTTTTCGAATTAATATCCAGTTGTTGTAGACATTAAATTTGGTGAAGATCGGGAAGTAATGGCCACAAACAATGCTGCTTAACTCGAGGGATCGCCAGAGCCGTACACCGACCGCACAACCACCAGTGTCGATACTACTGTTACTATTACTACTACTATTTTTGTTTTCGAATTAATATCCAGTTGTTGCAGACATTAAATTTGGTGAAGATCGCGAAGTAATGGCCACAAACAATGCTGCTTAACTCGGGGGATCGCCAGAGCCGTACACCGACCGCACAACCACCAGTGTCGATACTACTGTTACTATTACTACTGCTATTTTTGTTTTCGAATTAATATCCAGTTGTTGTAGACATTAAATTTGGTGAAGATCGGGAAGTAATGGCCACAAACAATGCTGCTTAACTCGAGGGATCGCCAGAGCCGTACACCGACCGCACAACCACCAGTGTCGATACTACTGTTACTATTACTACTACTATTTTTGTTTTCGAATTAATATCCAGTTGTTGCAGACATTAAATTTGGTGAAGATCGGGAAGTAATGGCCACAAACAATGCTGCTTAACTCGGGGGATCGCCAGAGCCGTACACCGACCGCACAACCACCAGTGTCGATACTACTGTTACTATTACTACTGCTATTTTTGTTTTCGAATTAATATCCAGTTGTTGTAGACATTAAATTTGGTGAAGATCGGGAAGTAATGGCCACAAACAATGCTGCTTAACTCGAGGGATCGCCAGAGCCGTACACCGACCGCACAACCACCAGTGTCGATACTACTGTTACTATTACTACTACTATTTTTGTTTTCGAATTAATATCCAGTTGTTGCAGACATTAAATTTGGTGAAGATCGGGAAGTAATGGCCACAAACAATGCTGCTTAACTCGGGGGATCGCCAGAGCCGTACACCGACCGCACAACCACCAGTGTCGATACTACTGTTACTATTACTACTGCTATTTTTGTTTTCGAATTAATATCCAGTTGTTGTAGACATTAAATTTGGTGAAGATCGGGAAGTAATGGCCACAAACAATGCTGCTTAACTCGAGGGATCGCCAGAGCCGTACACCGACCGCACAACCACCAGTGTTGATACTACTGTTACTATTACTACTACTATTTTTGTTTTCGAATTAATATCCAGTTGTTGTAGACCTTAAATTTGGTGAAGATCGGTGGATTGGTTCACACTTCACAAGGTATTGAATTTTTCAAAAAAAATTCGTGTATACCCCAGCTACCGCAATTTTTTAGTTAATTAGTTAAACAATTATTGACAGATAGAGCAACGGTAAGTGAAGGTCTGAATGTTATTGAAATCCATAAAGCGCCTTAGATTTGACAAAATTATGAATTTTCGAATTATTAGTCATAGGGATTATTATTAGCGAATTATATAACTCAAAAGCCATAAATAATGAGAAAGCTATTTGCAAAGTGTTACTTTGCAGCTTTTTAACAGCGACGCCGATATGTTGGACATCACGTGACCACCGGAAATTCTCTTTTGCAGCCGTACGGGTTTGCCGGTGTAGATGCGGGCCCAATTACCGCGTCCCGAACATGCGTTCCAAGTCCGAAAATGGTGTACACATCGCGTGAACTCCGTTGATGTGTACGACAAAGCGCGGCCAGCCGTGCGCTTCGAACGTGTGGCTCGTGTTAAACTTGTCACCGATTCGATGTCGCCGTTGCTTCCATTGAATGTCCAACGCGCAACAACGCAGCGCCAGAAACGGAGCCTACTATGCGGAAACTGTATGCGGGATCACGTACCCGGTGAATTAACCGACAGACCAGTGGCCTAGCCAAAGCTGCAGCGCCTGCTATATTTCCAGCTCTCCTTCTGCTTGCGCTCTCGAATTTGTAATTCGGCCGTGTGTGTAATTAATCAGGGTATTAGCCGTCGCGTGATCGCGAACGATATAAAGCGCGCCACTTGGCTGAGTTGAACCGTGAAATAACGATGAACGTCGATGCAACGCCTGATTTCTTCTTTCGTATTGCACTTCACGGTTCATCGATTTGTTTAATTAATCGAGTTTAATTGAACATGGTAATATCCGCAGTACAAAATTTCCATGCATGCAAAATCACCGTATTATTATTTCTAACTCATGCACATAAAGTCGCACATTACGTGCCTGTAAAGCGTGCGTAAGATGGCGCGTTATGCTGACATAAACGTAGATAATTTTACGTACGCCATCTGGTGCGTAAAGTTATCTAAAGAATTCTAGATGGCGTGTGTAAAACAAGATGATTTTACGCAATGCTTCGCAGGCACGAAGATGTGCGACGGAATGTTGTCATTCGTTACAAAAAATAGTATGTGACACTTGTACGACGAAGCGGGCATTATCGTACTAGTATCATAATATACTATTATTATTTTCATCCCTCGAATAATTCTACGCCAGTTCTGTGTAAAAAAAGTATACTTGAGATATATACGTATATGGTTAATTAATTTATTGATAATTATAAGCTGTTATTTAAAGCAATAAATAATCGAGATGATTGTTGACGAAAATTTAGTGAAATCCAAGAAGTCGAGTTGGTACGGAATGCCGCATATATTTTAATAATAGAGGGAGCAACAAAAATGACGCTGAAGAGTCCCTCAACACTGGGAACACGATTTCATCCGTTAACGGGAAAGCACCAGTTGCACCTGACAAGTTCCCGGAGGGTTTCCCGGATAACGCGAGCATTCAAAAGGAGAGCAGTTGATTGACATTGAGTATAAGTTGCAAGTGTTCATGGCATGCGCCAATATCTTGTTTCCGTCAGAGGCCGGAAGACTAATGTCTCCGCCTCTTCTCCTATTTCTCCTCGTCGAACCTGTTGGGCTTAACCCACCGGTTATTCCCAAAAACTTTCAGATACCAAAGTTAGTTGCTAAAGTTTGAGAGCACTGCATGTGGTCCCCCAAGAAGAATCATGGGTAGCCTGGAAATGAGCTTATGAAACAATCTCCGTCAATTCAGCCTCTTTCTTTTTAATCACACACGTAAAGAAGTCTATGTTGACCACTTTCTCTTTGTTCCAAGCCAAAAATATTTGCAAAATATCGACAAAATGGAACATGGCGAGATCAAATGGCCAACACGCCATGACAACGTTACCATGGCAACAATTGCTATGGTTGCTATATCTCTCGGTACCATGGCAACGGTTGCTATGGTTGCTGTATCTCTCTATATTACAAAAGCTCCCGACGGGAGCGCGCAAACCAGAATAACATCCTAGTATATATATTAGGGTGTGTCATTTTTGGGCAATTTTTTTTTTTCGACTCAGAAACAGGTTGTATACTTTCAGGAAGGTAAAATAAGAAGCCTGTAAAAATTTTAGCTCTTAATATTAATATTTAGATGCGCCTCATCGCGAATTTCTATTTCCCATTTAAATAACATGGGAAAAAAATTTTTTCATGTTTGGAATTTTATACGTTGGCAATGGCATATTGTTCGATGGAACGCATAACATATTTTATAGAGAATCGCACGCTCTACAAAAAAGATGTCTTGTATTTTTTCGATAGACATAGCCATTCTGATCATATTTGAGTTCAAAGTTCAAAATATACGAAAATTCATCTTTTTGTTAATATTATAGCGAAACTATTGACTCTATTGAGAATCTTCAATCAACTTTTATGTAAATTATTAAATTTACCATGAAAATTGTCTCATCCATGATTAATTAATATTTATTGGTGAATTGTTCAATGCTGTAGAGACCTGTCTTCTGTCACGAAACTGGTTCTAATGGGCTGATACTTATCATAAATAGTTACAAAAAAAATCGACAAAATACTCACGAAAAATATCTTTCGTTATTTCCATTAATAGTTAAAAAAAAATGTTTATGTTTATGTTAAAAATTAACAAAAAGATGAATTTTCGTATATTTTGAACTTTGAACTCAAATATCATCAGAATGGCTATGTCTATCGAAAAAATGCAAGACATCTTTTTTGTAGAGCGTGCGATTCTCTATAAAATATGTTATGCGTTCCATCGAACAATATGCCATTGCCAACGTATAAAATTCCAAACATGAAAAATTTTTTTTCCCATGTTATTTAAATGGGAAATAGAAATTCGCGATGAGGCGCATCTAAATATTAATATTAAGAGCTAAAATTTTTACAGGCTTCTTATTTTACCTTCCTGAAAGTATACAACCTGTTTCTGAGTCGAAAAAAAAAAATTGCCCAAAAATGACACACCCTAATATATATGTATACATATATATATGTAGAAAGAGGGATAGAAAGCTCTCTGGCGAGTCCCTCGAGCGATGCACCACGATGATAAGTTAATTCGCCTCGGCGGTATGCACGTGCACGCGATCGCACTCTGTGTGCGTTTGAGTAACGAGGTAGCCGACGAATGATTAGCAGGAAGGTTGGTGCTGGTGCTGGTTGTGGCTCCGGTGCGGTGCGGTACCATGAAGCCGTAGCTTGCTTCATGCGCTTTCAAGGGTCTGGGTATCGAAAGATAGCGTAGGACGGGAAAGTGGGAAGGAGCACCAGAAGCGGTAGCTACAAGACACCGGGAAAACAGCGAGGAGATAGAACGACATCAGGGTCTGGGCTCCTCCGTGCATATCATGGGCCCCTACTCCTTCAGGGTAGTCTCCAATTTGTTCCACTTTCTCAAAACTTTGTTATCACAACGGCTACATACTTGACGAGAAACGCCGTAGTGTGTACTTCCTCGTGATAAATTATTAACGAGACGAAATTGCGGAGTCACTGGATACCCTGTGTTCCGTGTTTCCTATTTTCGGCTCAGGGAACCTGAAAGACTCGAAATGTATATACTTAACGCGCCACAGGTTGAAGTTTCGCTGCAAACACGATGAATTATGAGGATGAAGATTCGATATCGAGAGGCGTGGAAATAAAATTAGAGGAGATTTGAGTAACTTTACAGGGTTAATAAAGTCTTGTGGCTATGAAGGACAGGCAGATGTGTTCGAAGTTTCGGTCCGGATGAAAATTTCATATCCCATTGATTTGTTAATCAGGGTCAAAGATTGAAAAAGGTTTGGTTGGATCAAACAAGGTTGTTATTGGTCGGATCAACCGAGTTATTTCATGTTGTGAGTTTTCATTTATCGTCACTTCGTAAAAAAAAAAAATCATTTATAAAGCTCGACTACCCTTTATCAGTTGTCCAGCGGTAAAAAAATTACATTGTCGGCCATATTTATTATTTCAATAATTTTGATGATTTTTTTTTCGAAATTAAAAAAAATTGTTCCCGCCCCACCAATCAATTTTTAAAAAAATTGTTTTATCTCGAGCAATACTTTCAAGCGAAAAAAAAACACCGTTCACCTTTTTGTCGTATAGCACCTTAATTAAACTCGATGGTAGCTGTGAAGCATTCACCTTATAAAAGACACTGCGCTTCGATTTGTAATCTCGTGTTCAAGTCTCGTGATGATGAAAAAGTAGTGCAAGAATGTTTACCGACTGCAGGCAGTAAACGTAATAGACTGCCATGGTGAATCATTAACTAAGCGAATTACGCGTGCAGGTACTGAAAGCTCGCCGAAAGGCGGCAGTAAATGCATTATTACGTTGGCAAGAGAATGGAGGCGAGGAGTGCATCGCGGTGTGCGTTTACTCTGCGCCGTATTCCCATTTCACGAGCGCGCATTTAAATTATAGAGTGAAGAAGTAGAGATTCACTAAAGCGCAGCTATTGAGCTTAATTTTTATAGTTTCCGCTTTGTCTGCCCTATTCGTTAAGGATTTTGTGAATATTGGGCTTTTTTGATGCCCCCTAAGGAAAACGTTGTTTTTTGACATTTCAAAATACTTAAAACTTTTGAAATTTGAAATACAAAAAATTGAAACACTTCCTCTTACGATGCAACTATAATAATAATTAAAAAACGGAAAAACAGAGTTTTTGCAAAAGCTAGAAATTAACGAGAAAGCAAATTGACAATTTAAATTGTTAGCTTTTTGTGGACGGTATTCAGTGCGTTTCGATGTTTACTCCGTCGGATTTTGAGGTACAGGTGCCATTTGCCATTTGCCATTTACCATTTTCCATTTGAATTTAGCCTTGATTTCACTTGCGTAGAATCCCACGCGCTACCCAGCAACACCCTCGTCCATATTCACTGCAACGTGGGACCTATTGTCTGCCGTACGTATCGCGTTCCCGTTTACATAAAGCCTCGAGGGGTTCCCTCGCTTTCGCAGCTCGCTCAGCTTTATTAAGGAATATTTCCTTTAATTACTATAGCCTGTGATGGCTCTTGGGCATCAGGGGTTGAAACTGACGACATTCGCCGGGCGAATTTGTACACCTGTGACTAATTTTGTCCTCTTTCGGGCTGGATCGATTGGGTGAAACGTCAGGACGGTATAAGAGACAGCAGAGGACACGTGGAAGGGCTATTCTCGTTTCGAATGGTGCCTCCAGGCTGGAAATAAATTCTTAACTCAGACATTTCCAGAGATTTCAGTGTTTAGCGTGTTTAAAGAGGCTAGACACTATCATGAATATTTCAGGGACCCAGATGTCATGATGAAGAGACCTTGAAAAAAAAAAAAAAAACATATAAAGGTTTACATTTATTTTCGATAGGAATCCAATGATTTCACTATTAACTTTGTTATTTTCATTGTAATCAGATTTACCATTTGATTTTCGCACTCCTTTTTCTTCTTTTCTCTATTTACAGATATGAAAACCCGATATCATCTATTTATTTCGGTAAAGAAAAAGAATTTGAGACCCACCGGAATTCCGTTGGACTGCTGAGCTACAAGGGAACCGGAAGTGCATGGCAATTTCGGTGCAAATTGCACAGGAAAACCGGGAAGAACAAAGCGACGAACTCCACCTTGATAAAGGCCACATTTCCATTAAATCTCAATGTCAGAGCGTCTCTTGTGCTCACGACGTCTACTTTGTTCGTCGCAGTATCTCTGACGCTTAAGCTTATATTTTTCCACGCTGTTATTCTTGGCTAAAGTTGAAGGACCAGGTGTTGTTCGAGTGGAGAACAACTGGCGAACGTCGACTATTTGGCGAACGAATTCTCTGCAGGTAGTCGACAGAGAGGATGATGAATTTCCCAGCGGTGCTCGCGCATTGTGCGAACAAGGGATTACGCGACGCGTGAGATACAAGCAGAGAAAACTGAGAGGCAGTTGATTAGAGGGATAAGAAGGAAAGCCGAATATAGTGAAGCGGATGAAAGACTTGGGGCTGCAAAGGCGAGCAGTTCTTTGTTCCTTATTCGCCTTCTTCTTGTTCTTCTTCCTATTTTCTTGTTTTCGCTTTCTCGTCCCAAGATCCATCGCATGATATTTAATCGCGGATTCCCTCGTGGAAACTTTCCTCCCTGCACCATTTATCGCAATCCCTATTCTCCAACCGACCACCTTAAATTTCTATTTCCTACCCGTATATTCCGTACTTGTGGATACTCTTCGTGTGTGGACATTAGGTCCTATCACTCCCCAGGTCCTGTATTACACTTTCATGTGCTTATGCAGGTCCACATTTTATTCCGACTTGCCCTTATTCCAAGAGAGTCCAGAAATAAAAGGTTTTCTCCTTTCGAGATAGTTTATCGGTTGAAATATACTTTTATCTGTGATGGAGAATTGTTCGGACATGATCTGGACATGTCCATTGAGGTTTTCTTGAAAGATATTGCAATTTCAATGATCCTTGGAAATTGCAATCAATTGTATTTTCTTTAGTTGTATTTTTATTTCAAATTCGCTGAAATAAAACATGGGCAATTCTAGCGCTTCAAGTTCTATGCTTTTTTTGTAGAAAACAAAATAACTTTTGGGAGCCATAACATAACGAGTTATTGCAACAGGACCGTCGTGTAATTTCGATAAGTATACCTATTTTACGTATGCAACGCTTTTCCATTTTGGCATTCAATGAAGTTCGAAAACCTCTGGTGTGTTGTAGAGAATATTGGAACGGACAATAAAGAGAAAAGCGATGATTGACGGGTAACGAACTAACTTTCCGATGTGAAAATGAAAATGTTATGTAGGGCTGCGAGGGCAATTTTATACTTCTATGTTTAGAAATTCCGTGAAACTGAATACTACGCTTTATAGAAAAATAAAATGCTTTTCGTATGAAAAAAAAAATTTCGGCGATTTTTTTACGTCGCCAATTCAAATTCCTCTCATTAATTCAGATTAATTTTGTTTTCGATTAATCGATTAATTAATTTATTCAAAAATGAAGTTGAAAGTTATTCTCTCCGCTTATTTCCTGACATTTTATCAAAATTATTAGTCATTAAAATTACATTCATTGAAACTCCGAATGTTTTTTGTTTTGATTTATTAATTTATGTGTCTCTGAATTGTCTTTATTTTGCAGATAATTGCAAAGCTCTTTTAATCGAAAAATGTATTAATGTAAATACAATATTTTTGCGGAACGCTGCTGAATCATTGACTGAATTTCGGCGATTTTTTCACGTCGCCAATTCAAATTCCTTTCATTAATTCAGATTAATTTTGTTTTCGATTAATCGATGAATTAATTTATTTAAAAATGAAGTTGAAAGTTATTCTCTCCGCTTATTTCCTGGCATTTTATCAAAATTATTAATGTCATTAAAATTACATCCATTGAAACTCCGAATGTTTTTTGTTTTGATTTATTAATTTATGTGTCTCTAAGTTGTTTTTATTTTGCAGATATTTGCAAAATATCTTTTAATC
This sequence comes from Clistopyga incitator, assembly GCA_947507545.1. NCBI lineage: Eukaryota > Metazoa > Arthropoda > Insecta > Hymenoptera > Ichneumonidae > Clistopyga > Clistopyga incitator. Next base: position 3,119,614 of record OX382188.1, on the reverse strand, counting down.
GAAAAATGTATTAATGTAAATACAATATTTTTGCGGAACGCTGCTGAATCATTGACTGTGGGGATTTCCCCCACGATGCAAACGAACCCGATCACATTCCGGAAGCGACATACAAGCGCAATCGAGAATCGATTTCAACTGCTGCGATTACCATGCAAATTCTACAAAATTAATACACGCCCTGTGCATCGAGCGCGAGTTGAAAACGGTGGACAACTCTTGGACAAGGATTCGGAAGGCCAATACGCCAGTGGCTTATCGGGGATGCGCGTTCGCCAATTTATATGTATTACTATCGCAAACAAATGGCCACTGTTTCGTTCTCTCAAACGCGACGGGAGAGAGTAAGAGAGAACGAAAGAGTTTCCGATTTTGCGAATATCCCGAGGCCTCGTTTTTCACCGAGCTTTGCTCACCGCTTCCGCAATTCGCTGTTCATCGTTGCGGTGATACGTGTATGCACTATTTCGATGCGGTGCAGTTTAAAATGCAACCGGTGCACTTTGGCTGAGGAAACGTGAATATTGCGTCCCGAGCCAACGAGACAGTGGAAACTGATATATTTTTGGGAGTTCTTGTTCGATTAAGAGTTGAAACTCAGATTGCCAATGAGATTGTTGATGCTTTAGCCGTATATTTGAGATTGTTGTCTGGAGCTTCGGCGAATGACGGTTTGTTGGGTGATTATTCCTTTATTATTGTATTTGAATTTTTTTGGAGAGGAAAACGGAAAATCCCTTTTTATTTAATGTTTCACCCTGATCAGGGCCTCTTCAGAAATTTTTATTAAATTTTAAAGGAAACAATTTTTTTTAATAACGGTGTTTATGGATCTCTGTATTACAGGTTATGTCTGCGATGGTCATTGTGGTTATTTTAGTCAGTGTAATAAAAGAAAGTTGTTAACCAATAACACGGAGAGTCCATTAGCGCATGCGGTCACATTTTTCTAGATAGAAAAACCAGCCGTCATTCGCCGAAGCTCCAGACAACAATCTCAGATTGCCAATTGCAGGCGGAAAAGGATCTAGTAAAAACTACGATATATCGGGTAAAAATGGCCAGAAAACTTTAGGGCCCATCCGATAAGTTTCACCAGGCCTAACTGTTGTACCAATGGTAATTTTTGGTAATTTTTGTTGTACCAATTTTAGCTGGATGGTAAAATATTTCCATAGCGTCTTTGAATTTTTTGCCAATTGCAGGGGGAAAAGGATCTAGTAAAAACTACGATATATCGGGTAAAAATGGCCAGAAAATTTTAGGGCCCATCCGATAAGTTTCACCAGGCCTAATTGTTGTACCGATGGTAATTTTTGGTAATTTTTGGTAATTTTTGTTGTACCAATTTTAGCTGGATGGCAAAATATTTCCCTAGCGTCTTTGAATTTTTTCCCATATCGCCGGTGGTGGCGCTGGCGTACCACGTCACCTTGGCAATTTCTAGCACATGGCTTGGTAACTTTTGTCAGGTCCTTTTCTCTGTATATTGATTAAACCTGCCTTATTCACACAATCGACAGTTCCACCGAATAAAAAATCGTCAATATCCAATTATTCGCGATTTTTACTTCATCTCATTCCTGGAGGGCTGCGCCCTTCCGTCTTTCCCTTCTAATAAAAATACGCTGTCAGTACAGACGAAAAGCGAAGTATATCACAGAATCTCAGTGTCTATCGAGAGGAATTCAATCAATCCATTCGTCGCTCAAACATTCAATCTGCTCTTCACTTTCCCCTCGACTGTCTGGTTTTTCTTATTTTCACATTTCCGTTTTGGCGTCTGTCTGTCTTCCTGGCTGAGTGGCGGTATTAAACCGTCGATTAAACTCGTGAAACAGAATAAACGCGCGAAATAAGGAGCAGGAAATATCCGAGGTGCTGATGTTGCTTCTTGCGAAACGGGAAACCAAAATAATATGTTTTATTCAGTCTCGAGAGGTCGCTGATGGTTTCCGGCTTTTTTTTTGGCGCAAATCTCTGCACAACGGTAACCTGTGAACATAAAACCCCAAAAAAAAAAAAAAACAAACGGCAAATGTAAAAAAATGGAGACATACCTTATTTTTCGGCCCCGAAAAAGGCGGTTTTATAAAAACTTAGAAAGACGTACAAAAAGTTGTGAAATCTCGAGGGATAATAATTATAGCACATGTTGTCAAGTATATATTGTTATTCGTTTAGGATTCGAAATTGGGAACAAATAACATTATTTGTAAAAACTAAAAAACGAACCCAAAGAACCGTCGGACTTGTTACTTTTTTTATGTGCTAGTGACATAAAAATCGAAGATAAAATCCAAGAGGTCGAGGGTCAGACCGAGATTGAGTTGATAAGGAATGTCTCATATGCTCACCTCTCTTATTCACACAATCGACAAAAGCATCAAATAACAAATCATCAATGTCAATTACATGCGATTTCCGCTTCGTCCCTTTCCCAAAGGGCTTCGCCCTTCGGTTTTTTCTTCCAATAACAAAAATGCCGTCAGTACGAACGAAATAGGAAGTATATCCCAGAATCTCAGTGTCATTTGAGTGGATTACAATCAATCCATCCGCCGCTCAAACTTTTCTTCACCTTTCTTCTCTCGGGCATCCGGCACTGCTTATTTTCACATACCGACTACCGGTTTTATCATCGGTATCACCGCGTCGATTGAATGCACGAAAAAGGGGCAACCGCGAAAAATAAGAAGCATAAAATACGTGAGGTATTGATGTTGTCCTTCCGCGAGACGGAAAATGAAAATTTAATATTTCATTCGGCCCCGAGGGGGCGCTGAAGATTTCCAAGCTCGGCTGTTTGCGCGTGGCTCTTGTTGCCAACGTTAACTAGTGAATATAAAATTGCCCTGGGGTGGGTTCTTTGTCGAGCTGTCGAGAGTTCATGGCAATTTTTCTATTGTGATAGAAAACACGCGGAGGAAATATAGTGAGCGACGATTTAACGGCATAGCGACAACTCTATTAGTCCGTTAAATTGGACGATGAAAAATCTATTGAGCCCTGACGAGGTAGCGAGAAAACAAGCCCTCGTGTTACCCTGTCTTTATTTACGGCCTGATTATTACACTCGGCTGGTAACTTCCGGTTTCCACGTGTGTATCGGTGATCACCAGGAAAGTCTATAAGTTGCACCCCGGAGAGTCGCAGTTTCTCTTCTTCGTGCCTTGCCACACGCTCACCAGTCGCCATTTGTACATTTTCCTCCTTTTGCTAAGTTTTTTTTTTTTTTTTTTACGACACCTACGCCTCGGAGGTTAGCAGTCGAGGACGTGCTATCCGGGTTTATATTTAGAGCTCGGTTGGGTACAATGACACGGTATAATACCTTGAGGAGCTGTCGCTTCTTTTTCCTCCTCGTGTTCCTGTCTCTCTTCATCTTACCTAGTTCGCAATCTCGCCGCGCGGACAGCGCTTCTCGGGGAATCCTCGGAGTCGACCTTTCGCCACCGTAAACGACCACCTTCCATTCTCATTTTCATTTCGTCTCTCGTCACTGCGCGATAATCCCGGTCATAACCACTCTAAAAGGGCAGCCAGCTGAGCTCTGCCATTTATTCAAATTCTCAGCACATTTTGAGCTTGATTTGGAGGTGGAATTTTTTTTGTTAAGAACGCAACGGAGAAATCGTCGTGAAAAACGTGAGAAATTCGAACGAGGTTTATTTTCAAGGGATGTCTGGCGGTTGTGCGTCTCCTTGTTTATGCCGGCGCTTCTAGGTCTCCATTGCTCAACCGCGAGACGTTAATTCTCGCAAACTGTTTGAACACTAGACGCCGAGCCGCAAATCGCAAAGGAGAGAACAATGCGATAAAGGTGCGCGACGATGGGAGAACTGGATGAGAAGAAATGCTTGGCGGATTACTCGTTAAGATTGCTCGCCGAGGACGATGGAATCTGATACGTCAGTGAGAAGAAGAGAACCCACGAGGATATAAGAGTCAGAAAGAAGAGAAGAAGAAAAGGAGTAAGGGGAGAGAGTGACGAGGGCGCGAAGGCGAGTTGTGTCTTCTTTGGAAGAGCTCGTCGTGATGGAAAAAAAAAAAAAACGTGTACTTGAGATATATAAAAAATATATTATTCACATAAGCAATATATAATGGCAAAAATTCTATATCATGTATATATATATTTTTGTTATATATCCGACGAATATATAACGAGATATACTATAGGGATATATTTCAGATATAACTTCACCATATAATATGTTTATTTTTATGACAACATATATTTCTTGATATATACTTTTTATATATGTTTATTACGTGTAGATATATATTCGCGAGTATACTTTGTTCCATGGGGGTTCCCATTACCTCTCGGGGAAAGTAACGTAAAAGGAGGGGCGAAAGCGGACTGTGAAGCAGGCTTAAAGGTATAGGATATCGCTAGAAGTAGAAGACGTTAAAGCTCCACTTTAGGGGCACGTGATACCGAGGGGGATGAAATCTGTCGGGCTCCACTATCGCGCGTCTATTACTCGATAGTCCTGCCGGGATTCTTTCCTCGGATTTTTCACACGGCTCGTTGTTCATTGCGGAATCGGAAGAAATGTCTCTGTGGGGACGATAGGAGGGACAGCAATCAAATCTGGAGAGAAAAGTTTGTCTGAGGCTTCCGCCGGATGTGAAAATATTTGAGAATCCACCCATTCCTTTGACGCCAATGAAATTTTTTTCCTCGGCGCATTTTTTGTCACCCGGCTTGGCCGAAATGACTGTGACAAATTTCAAAAGGTAAGGAGACTCACAAAATTTTAAAAAGGTTTTGTTCTTCCCACGATCAGGCAAGGGAACCTCGAAAAAAGCGAAACCGCGAAGAAGTCGAGTGGGCGCATATGTGAAAATACGTCTCCTGGGGGATCTCGTTTGAGCCTTTGAAGAATTCATGTATTCACGAGGGATAAAACCATGGGTGAAGGGGGATGAAAGTATAGGGGGGAGATGAGAAGGTAGTCGTTCTGGTTGGATACCTACTTAGGCCCTCGGGCTCTCAGCGGAGATCCCGAAAGAAGTCTCGAGGAGTACACGCGATAACGCAAATTTCCCCATTTCGTAGGTGGGATTATGGGAGCGAGTAAAGGATTCGCGACACGCACAGTCGGAAAAAAAAAGTGGTAGAAAAGTGTGTGTGGCGAAGACGAAGTGTTGGCGAAATTCGTATTAGTGGTTTTTTTTTTTTTTTCTTTGTTTCGACGTGAAGCATCTTCTGGGTGAAGGTGCTTCTTGAAACGTTTCTAACCATTTTACGGCACCGCTGAGATCCCTCGGGTTCACATATAGAATTTTACTCGTTTAACTTCGTAAATCTAGGAGTCTTGGGACTGCGGACGATCCGTTTTTTTTTTTTTCTTTTCTTTCGCAGGCTCTTTTCAAAGATTATTACAGTCAAGTTGTCGCTCATAGGGCATCCATTTTTTTACCTCGCTGCTCGGGGGATATCGAAGATAATGTTTCTACTAATTGTCAGACGTCTGCGAGTTGTGGAAAGTCAAATTGTTTTTTCGTAAGTCGGTGGTATTTTTGTTCCAAGTGCAAATCATTAAAGCAGGACTATATTCTTTTGTGTCACCAAATTTTACTGGATATTAATGCAGTGAAATTACCTTCTAATTCAATTCAATCTTCAATCCAACCTCTTCTGAATATTGTTTTACGTTTTAGTTCACTTTGAACAAGGTCAATTGAACCTTCGATTGAACTAACACTTTAATAAAATTTAACAACAAATTGATTGAATAAAACAAGACCTTCATCATTCAGAATTCGTTAAATGCTACTCAATCTTCAACCTTCGCATCCTCGAGTCTTGAGCGCTGTCGCTGTTTTGTTAGACGTCTGCGATTTGTGGAAAGTCGAATTGTTTTTTCGTAGGTCGGTGGTATTTTTGTTCCAAGTGCAAATCATGAAAGCAGGACTATATTCTTTTGTGTCACCTAATTTTACTGGATATTAATACAGTGAAGTTACCTTCTAATTCAATTAAACCTTCAATCCAACCTCTTTTAAATATCATTTTACGTTTTAGTTCGCTTTGAACAAGGTCAATTGAACCTTCGATTCAACTAACACTTTAATAAAATTTAACAACAAAATTGATGAACAAAACAAGAACTTCATCATTCAGAATTCGTCAGACTCTGTTCAATCTTCAACCCTCGGATTCTCAAGTCTTGAGCGCTGTCGCTGTTTTATTAGACGTCTGCGAGTTGTGGAAAGTCGAATTTTTTTTTCGTAAGTCGGTGGTATTTTTGTTCCAAGTGCAAATCATTAAAGCAGGACTACATTCTTTTGTGTCACCTAATTTTACTGGATATTAATACAGTGAAGTTACCTTCTAATTCAATTCAACCTTCAATCCAACATCTTCTGAATATTGTTTTACGTTTTAGTTCACTTTGAACAAGGTCAATTGAACCTTCGATTCAACTAACACTTTAATAAAATTTAACAACAAAATTGATTGAACAAAACAAGAACTTCATCATTCAGAATTCGTTAAATTCTACTCAATCTTCAACCCTCGCATCCTCGAGTCTTGAGCGCTATCGCTGTTTTCCATACGGCCGAAGTTTCTTGGATGAACAAGTGGCGAGTCGAGCGGTTACGAGGTACCATAAACAAAATGCAAGTAGCCCCATATATCGTTTTATATGTGGGGGAATAATAAACGGCAACTTCTCGCAGCATCCTTGACGATGCTTCACCCCGAAGATTGATCGATTGCCTGTGAGTTGGCGGTCCTCTCCACTTCCTCCGTCGCTGCCACTATCGTCGCTTCTACACATACGTCGTTGATGCTACTTGTCGCTCAGCCACAGCGTCAAACCGCAATTCCCTCATGCGACACCAACTTTTCGGATTAAATTCTGTCGCAGGATGCGCCGATGTACGTGATACCAGACTGCGGAGCATCGAGTATCTGCGCCGAACTATTATAGGGACGAGTGTGAGTTGTAACCCTACAACGTAACGCGGTTTTGCGGTGTGTGAATTGGAAAATTATTTTGGGGTAAACATTTTGCCTAGGGAAATTGCAATTTACCAGAGTAAACAAAAATTCCAATAACCGATAATTAAAAATTATGAAAAACTATAATTGATTTGAAACCCCTCCGAAAAATGTGATATTCTATCTCACTTTTTGAAAATCAGTAAATGGTTAAAATACTAAATAGCAAATGGCAAATATTAAAAATAGTGTGAATAGTAAAAAATAATTCATAATGATGGCCATTCTAGATTCAGACGTTTCTTATAATGAAATTCGCTATTTTAATAACTCGTTATTTTGGTAATTAGCTATTTTGATCTCCGCTCTTATCGCATCTTTTATTGGATTCATCTCTCCTGCGTTTCTGCAAAGGAGCTTCTTACACTGTGTGGTAATTTTACCAATGTTAAAAATATTTGTAGCTGCACTATTTTCAAATCGTAGACCTCGTGTCACTGCTGGTAAGTTTGTCGAGTGGACTTCGTTTTATCGATTACACTAAAAACGTTCGGACATCAAAATTCACCTCCCGAGTTCGCTCGGGAAGCTTTCCAACTTCTACCACAGCTTCTATTTTATTTAATCTTTTTCTCCGTTTCTGGCACTCTTCCGCATCGTTTATCTTCCTCGAACTAATCATGTATGAATTGCTTAGGGGAGTAGAACTCGCAGATTTTGTTTCGTTCTTTCTTTATCCATTTGCCTAACAGACTTCGTGAATTCATTCAACGAGTCTCGAAACGATTACCAATAGAATTAATTTTCTCCAAATATCTGTACTAATTTTTTTTTTAATTTCAGTAAAAAATGAAGTTAACTACTGCAATCCAATTGAGAAAAATTGAAACAACGATATTATTTTTAAGGAACCTTGCAGCAGATCGAAGTCCATATTAAATATACCATAAATTAAATTTCTCGGAAACTGCGGCATTTAAGGCTTCCGGTTCCCAGGTAGTACCCAGTAAATCACGAGTAGAGTGCAATTGGCGGTAAGAATGCGTACAAAAAAAAAAGCAAATGGAGAAAAAGAAGACTACGAAAGAATCGCGTCGAGGAATTCTATACATTAATGGAAAAGGACTTTACTAGAATTCGATTACTCGACTTTTTAGTTCTGTCTTATTCGAGCGTGATAGAAGTCCGCTAACTTCTGTCTCGATTCTACTGTTCGAAGCAATAAAGAATAATGCCAGAACGAGGCCTCGGGACGATTGACTTTTTTTTTTTTCTTCTCTTTAGCTCTCACTTCCACTATAAAAAGAGAGAACGCTCCGAAAGAGTGAGCGAGGAACGAGAGTCCATTTGTGGAAAATGCTGGAGAAGCGAATCTCCAGTACCACTGCTGACAGTGAAGAAAAAAAAAAAAAGTAGAGGAACTGAAGCGAACGAAGGGTTAGAAGGAATTCGCACAGGAGGCGAGTCTTCATGTCCAACGTATGAGACAGGATGTTCCTTTATGGAACAAAATGTCCACGTGGATCAAAAAGAGGAAAGCAATGGGTACATAGGTACATTCGAGAGGGCGAAAAAAAAAAAAAAGAGAAAAGATGAAAGGTCGATGATGGAGAGCTCGAGCAAAGATATACCGTGGAAACGTGGCAAGACCGAGAAAAACGAAAGAGATAGGATTGCGTGTTGAAGAGCTCGAATAAATTCTCCCCAACTTGTCACACGGAGATCTACGATCTCTATTAAAATGGCATACCCCGTGTATTCGCGAGATTCAGAAACCCAAGGATAATTCATGACACATTTCCCGATGTCTCTGTCGTTATGTATAGGCACCTTACCTTTTTTTGTCCGCGTAAGCTACGTTTTGGGATTTACTTGGAAAAGAGACACTGAAACCCGCGTACACTCGGATACATTGTCCGGATGTGCGGATTAAGGGTGTGAATTCTGAATTTAATCAGAAATTTTTCGAATAAATTGCGTTAATTATGGCGTTTCTTAATCAATTTTATTACGATTTTTTAGATTAAAAATCATTTAGAAAAAAATTTATTACGAATTTTTGGAAACAAAAAAGTTTATTACGAATTTTCCAAACTAATTAATTTGATTATTTAAAAAATCCTTCGCGGGTTCTGATAACAGTACCTATAGGATTTTCTATCTACGATCTCTATTAAAATGGCATACCCCGTGTATTGGCGAGATCTAGAAACCCAAGGATAATTCATGACACATTTCCCGATGTCTCTGTCGTTATGTATAGGCACCTTAGCTTTTTTTTTGTCCGTGTAAGCTACGTTTTGGGATTTACTTGGAAAAGAGACACTGAAACCCGGGTACACTCGGATACATTGTCCGGATGTGCGGATTAAGGGTGTGAATTCTGAATTTAATCAGAAATTTTTCGAATAAATTGCGTTAATTATGGCTTTTTTAATTAATTTTATTACGATTTTTTAAATTAAAAATCATTTAGAAAAAAATGTATTACGAATTTTTGGAAACAAAATGTTTATTACGAATTTTCCAAACTAATTAATATGATTATTAAAAAAATCCTTTGTGTGTTCTGATAACAGTACCTACAGGATTTTCGTATGAGTGATGCTTGCAAAATAATTTATATATTTTTTCATTATTATTCCAGAATCCGGAGCTTGGTGAAGAATATATAACAGTGGAATCTCATTGTTACGGGGGATCTTTCCGCTACTTTATTAAATCACGTTATATTCTCCCGGCTCGTTCAACCAAATTAGTCGAGAAATTTTCAAGAAGAGCTTCATCACTCTCTAATTAACAAGTCTGAGAGGTAATCGAATAATGGAGGGTGGACTTTTCGCTCGTAATAAGTGCGGTGCGCCCTTCTTTAGTGCTCCTCTTCGTGTCACTTGCAACCGACCAAGCTTCGCTCTTCTGCATTCTTCAGAAGGAGAGAGAAATTGGAAACGGTGCAAACTTCCGGCTTTATCTAATCTCGTCTCGCACAAACAACGTTGCATTGTTGTACAAATCTCTCGGTGATCTCCACCGTATCCGTATTAAGGAAGACGATACACTTCTTCATGTTCCTCGTGTTGCAGTGACTTTTCGCTCTCTCTCTCTCTCGTTCTGTAAACAAACGTATTCATAGGAGTACAGCTCTTCAAAATTTAGGCCAGCTCTTAGTCATAATTGAAACAACTGAGATAACGAGACACTAAAAACACGTTTCTCTTCGTGGTTCGTCTTACACAAGTTGAACGTCACATTCAAAAGTAGGTTCTCTGAAAATTGTTCTGACGGGAAAATCGTAAGAGAAAAAAATGTTCTAAAAACATCATTCCATGAGATAGCTGAACATCTTGACATGAAAATCATGAAAAGAAAAAAAAATGTTCTAAAAACATCATTCCATGAGAAAGCTGAACATCTTGACATGAAAATCATGAAAAGAAAAAAAAAATGTTCTAAAAACATCATTCCATGAGAAAGCTGAACATCTTGACATGAAAATCATGAAAAGAAAAAAAAATGTTTTAAAAACATCATTCCATGAGAAAGCTGAACATCTTGACATGAAAATCATGAAAAGAAAAAAAAAATGTTCTAAAAACGTCATTCCATGAGAAAGCTGAACATCTTGACATGAAAATCATGAAAAGAAAAAAAAAATGTTCTAAAAACATCATTCCATGAGAAAGCTGAACATCTTGACATGAAAATCATGAAAAGAAAAAAAAATGTTCTAAAAACATCATTCCATGAGAAAGCTGAACATCCTGACATGAAAATCACGAAAAGAAAAAAAAAATGTTGTAAAAACATTCTTCCACGAGAAAGCTGAACATCCTGACATGAAAATCATGAAAAGAAAGAATGTTTTGAAAACATTTTTCCAGGAGAAAGCAAAAATGGAGGTAATTTGTAAATGCGTTAATAGATTGAAATGTCGAAGGTAATCCAGGGCTTACGTTGCGACGCACAACAGAGAGACGAGAAAGCGCGCAAGTATGCCGACGGGTTTGGTGCTGAATGAAGCTACTGCCTTGGCTTCACTAAGATTTCGGTAAATCCCGCAGTCTCAATCTCCTTAGACAAATAAAATTTGCTTGAGCTCATGGTGGCTCGGTTCTGTTTTGTCGGTGATGCCTTGTCTCGTTACTGTGCCAGAGACGATGTAACAGTCCTCGTTTCTGCGGAGATTGCACTCCCGGGATTAAACAAGGGAGTCCCAAGGGAGACGAAGAAAGGTGGAGTTAAATTTCTGAATGCCGCTCGGAATTCTTCAGGGATGTCGAAGCTATTCTACATCGGTTGAAAAATGTTCTTTATTCATTCGCCCAAAGTTTCGTGCGTATTTGTCGTACAGTAGAAACATAATTATCTCTTATCCCTATCCAATTACCGGGCTTAATTAATCTAGTTACTGAACTTTAACAATATTCGTGTGTTAGGAGCATAAAAATCACATTTTCGTTTATGTTTAATGTTCAATGACTTGATCGGGATTGAAAGTTCGCAAAACATCCCATTACTTACTCGCTGCTGGCCAATTTCACTGTAACACTTGGTCGAATCCACTGAGAAATCGTAAAACTTACAATCGATGAAAAGTCCCTCAAAAATATGTTATTCCTGGAATTCATGTTGAAATCGATGAAAAATAGGATTCAACGATCGGGAATATACGGAACAACGATTTTGTCGTAAAATTTCGTGGCTCTAAAGATTGGACAAGTTGTGGATGCTTTCAAGCGGTTGGCGCTCGATAAATTCCCGAGGGACAGGACAATTGGGGAAATACATATATATATATAACCGACTTTACTTTGGAACCATGCTTGGTTTATGCGTAGTGGAAATGGGGGCAAAATGGACATCTTCTGAATTTTATTAAAAACTATTTGTCTCCGTGAGGAGACAAGTGTTTTTTTTCTTTCATTAATAATTTATTTCACTTAGTCTAAATAATAGTGATATGGTTTTTAAAAAAATTAGCTCTTCAATATCTTCGAAAAAAATGGGAGGCAAAGTAATTTATTTGAACCTCCCCATCAAGACTTTTCACTGCATAGACTTTTTTGCAAGTTCTACTTTGAGCTTTTTATTTATGAGGCTATAAGATGATATTCCAGTGGCCATTCTGTGCACCTGGTTCAAGCTAATCCGTGTTATCAGTGCTAACGTTCAGAGGGAAAGCTTGGAACACGCCCAAGCTCAATGTAGTCTGCAGAGTAGTTTGTATTAATTGCTATTTGGCCTCAATGCACTCGAAGCTACATGGCCAACGTTCCATCATCGGAGCCTCCCTTAAGGACGTCAGGTACAACTTCGTCGTGGTGTAACTGGCTTCGTAATCGAGGGAACAGCGGCATAAGCGGAGTGGTCGACCCATTGTCATGAAACCATTATGGGCACTTCACCAATATTGCGCTGCTATTTCGAAGTCAATATTGTTGATCTTGTGATTGTTTGCTTTACCGTTTTTACGGTAATGGACTGTAATCTTAAAGTTCTCTACTAAAATGTCTCTACGATGTTGAAAGTGCTTTCAAGGGACGAGGGTCCAAACGAAATGTTCCAATTTTCTGTACGCTGCTGTATGTATGAAGAATCTATGAATTTATCCCACGTAGCGATCGTCCCTCGACTTGAACTCATTATCACTAGTCACTCATATTGCGACACTCAAACTTCCAATCACTTTATCGATCCAAATATTTATCTACACTGAGAAAAATTGACGGCTCTGCCGACCGAATATCTGACTGCTAGAGCTATTTTCAAGTCTGTCAGCACAGCAGTGTAACTGCCCAGTTCCAACAGCTGAACCCTTCCGCTTTACGTCGTCCGCTTGCAGAAGCGAAACGGTATAGCTGTAGGAACTGAACGATGGCTCACTTCCAGCGATCGAAAAAATGTTGAAGTTACGAAGGATAGCCAGCGTGACGATCGAGCTGCGCGAGTCTTCTTGCCGGTTGTCGCCACCCACGTTTCTAGCGTACGCGCATCGCTCTTCCAATTGAGCGTGCAGCACCTGCACCAACTAACAAAATTTCTCCAGTAACTAAAACATACGGTTCTGAGTACTCTCTCGCATAAAAATAGTAACGAATACAATGCCAGCAAAACAATATTGCTGCTAGAGCAATACGCATTGGTTATGTAAGTAAATTTATGGTTATAAAAAGAAATATGGACGCAGCAATACTTTGTTTTGTTGCTGTCGCCATACATTTTTCTCAGTGTAGAGCTATTTTCAAATCTGTCGGCACAGCAGTGTAACTGCCCACTTCCAACAGCTGAACCCTTCCGCTTTACGTCGTTCGCTTGCAGAAGCGAAACGGTATAGTTGTAGGAACTGAACGATGGCTAACTTCCAGCGATCGAAAAAATGTTGAGGTTACGAAGGATAGCCAGCGTCACGATCGAGCTACGCGAGTTTTGCCGGTCGTCGCCACCCACGTTTCTAGCGTCCGCGCATCGCTCTTCCAATTGAGCGTGCAGCACCTGCACCAACTAACAAAATTTCTCCAGTAACTAAAACATACGGTTCTGAGTACTCTCTCGCATAGATATAGTAACGAATACAATGCCAGCAAAACGATATTGCTGCTAGAGCAATACGCATTGGTTATGTAAGTAAATTCATGGTTATAAAAAGAAATATGGACGCAGCAATACTTTGTTTTGTTGCTGTCGCCATAAATTTTTCTCAGTGTAGAGCTATTTTCAAGTCTGTCGGCACACCAGTGTAACTGCCCACTTCCAACAGCTGAACCCTTCCGCTTTACGTCGTCCGCTTGCAGAAGCGAAACGGTATAGTTGTAGGAACTGAACGATGGCTAACTTCCAGCGATCGAAAAAATGTTGAGGTTACCAAGGATAGCCAGCGTGACGATCGAGCTACGCGAGTTTTGCCGGTCGTCGCCACCCATGTTTCTAGCGTCCGCGCATCGCTCTTCCAATTGAGCGTGCAGCACCTGCACCAACTAACAAAATTTCTCCAGTAACTAAAACATACGGTTCTGAGTACTCTCTCGCATAGATATAGTAACGAATACAATGCCAGCAAAACGATATTGCTGCTAGAGCAATACGCATTGGTTATGTAAGTAAATTCATGGTTATAAAAAGAAATATGGACGCAGCAATACTTTGTTTTGTTGCTGTCGCTATAAATTTTTCTCAGTGTAGAGCTATTTTCAAATCTATCGGCATAGCAGTGTAACTGCCCACTTCCAACAGCTGAACCCTTCCGCTTTACGTCGTCCGCTTGCAGAAGCGAAACGGTATAGCTGTAGGAACTGAACGATCGCGAACTTCCGGCGATCGAAAAAATGTTGAAGTTACGAAGGATAGCCAGCGTCACGATCGAGCTGCGCGAGTCTTCTTGCCGGTTGTCGCCACCCACGTTTCTAGCGTATTGCTCCCACAGCTATACTGGGATTCTTACAACACCCGACTAACAAAATTTCTCCCGTAACTAAAGCATACGGTTCTGAGTACTCTCTCGCATATATATAGTAACGAATACAATGCCAGCAAAACGATATTGCTGCTAGAGCAATACGCATTGGTTATGTAAGTAAATTCATGGTTATAAAAAGAAATATGGACGCAGCAATACTTTGTTTTGTTGCTGTCGCCATAAATTGTTCTCAGTGTAGATCACACAACTTCATCAATCGTGCCGAAAAATTCGCATAAAAGTGAAATTAGTCACCCTTGATTATTCGTCGATATTTACCCAAACACGAAAACACCTGTTCAAATTACCTCCCGATTTTTCCGAGAAAATTACCCTACCACCTTATTGATCGGCAAACTTTTGTTCCCCTGCTCAAAGCCCGGTCCTCGTACGTTGAAAAACAGTGTCATCCTCTTTTACTTTTCTGCACCTTCATAGTTTCACGAGAGTTCTCAAAGTTAAGCTGCGGAAAACTCGATCCGTCCAAAGTGTGTGAACCGTAGTCCAAACTCCGGCGCTTTTTGTCCCCGAGTCCTGGGAAAATAAGTTGGATTCTGGTCGGGAAAGTCTCGAGGAGAGAAATAAGGGAGAACGTTATTATACCTAGCGACGTCCGGGGCTGAAAAAGGGGGTGGAAAAGGCATTAAAAACAAAAAGTGGCAAAAAAACGTACGTGCGAGTTTAGGAATTGATCCAATCGGAGAGTGCGATATTATATGAGCGGAAGCCACTTTCTTTCTTCATTTCTGAAGCAGGAATTGAGAGAATGGAGTGGGAGAAGGACCGGAAGTCGAGGGTAGAAATGGTGCCAAGTCTCACTCGCTCAATTGCACTCCTCTCATTTTCTCGGAGAGGTCCTTGTGGCGTTAGTCGTACTCGCGGTGAAACGCGTCGAGAGCATCCTCGAGTTGTCCTAGCATGACACTCAACGTCATCAGCGTTGAAGGTATCCCGACACTGCAGCGGAGAGAGAGACTAGTAGAGACGGACTCCGACTGTCGGTGCTACTCGATTCGCAGCAAATCCAATTACGATCCTCGGGCTCGAGGGCCGAGTGCTCTTCCGCTTGCTCTCACCTTCGCCTTCTCTTCCTCTTCTCAACCTCTATGCGTTTACTATATTCCTCTGGCTTTTCTCAATTTGCCTACTGAACAATCGTTTTGGAACTCGACGGTGAATAAAGGATCTGAAACATACCGGATGACCTTCCCGGCTTATTCGCAGAAGTTGCACGAGGAGCATTTTATGGTGAACACTTCTGGTCGAAGAAGTTGAGCCATCGTTCTTATGTTTCGTACAGTGAATTCAGTTTATTCTGCCCGTTTGGTGTTTACAGTGTTTGCCATAGAATACATTAAACGCGAATTTTTTGAAAATCACCATATTTTACTTATGGTGTTTTTACTTTAAATTATAGTTATTGTTATGTCCTGGCTATTTTTCCTAATATAATTAATACACATTTCAATTAATTCTACAATTCCTAACGCTTTTCCTAAACTCCATATTTCCACAATATTCTAATTTCATTTCTTTATATAAAGAACACCTTCAAACGCTGACTATCCAGTCGCGCCTGATAACCAATTTCTGCCAAATTGTATCCGCTACTCTAACTTTTTGTCCCATTTTCACTTTTGTGCAATTTCGCTATCCGCACGTGCAGTGCATGGTCCCACGATTCCCAAAACCCCCACTTAAAATCTTATTCATACCCTTCTTCATTCAATCAAACTTTTACTTTAACAAATAATTGAAGGCTCAAGAGCCTAACTCTTAATTATAAACCTAATTTATAGTATTTAGTAATTATCGTAAACGGCGATAAATAAGAAGTTTTTCCCCTGTTCAATTAATTAATTCAGTGTTAAATTTGGTTCTTCAAATAAAGATTAAACGCGTGTATCAATCCGAAATTTGAGTTTCAACTCTTAATCGAACAAGAACTCCCAAAAAATATATTCCATTCCAACGTCTCGTTACCTCGGGACGTAACAGCTATTAATTTAAAAAATATATGCACTTTTTAATAAACACTTGCATACACCTAGTCAATTTAAAAAAAATGTGATTCCCGAAGGTTTTTGTATCCTGAACTCATGGACATTTAAATATTTAAAAAAAAATGGTCATTCCAAAGTTTCCTCTATTAGTAAGTCAAATATGGTAGCACATTGTTGTGCTGACTAAATTACGAATTATCGGAGAAAAATGGAATATATATCGTACTTTTGATATAATGGATAAAGTTGTGGCATGCTCTTTGAGGTATTGCAGAAACTGCTAACATAATTTATATAGTGGAGCTCGTGGAAATGACGTAGCTCATTGTTGGTGTAACATACTACATGTTTGGCGCGCCCCTGGGGCGGTTAACTCTCCCTTTCCCTTCCCTGTAGTGCTCTGGAAACCGCACATCCCTCTTGAAATGCTCTTTGTCTCCCTGGACTCTGAAGTTTGTGTACCGACATTTAAAGCATGCTTTATTAGCTATGCGTGGTCTATCATCCTTTGCCCAAGGCTTGTACCAATTTTTACCAACACTAGACGAGGCTCGTAGCATATACAGCATCAACCAAATATACGAAACCATGTAAATGTCTCTATTAGGGAGGGAATATCACTAGTACAGCAGGAATTCTACACAGGATTAAGTCTGCGCAATATTAATTTCACACAGGATTGGCTGTACACAGCATTAACTCTACGCGGTATTGACTCTACATAGCATTAACTCTACGCGGTATTGACTCTACATAGCATTAACTCTACGCAGCGTTAACTCTCTACGCGGTATTGACTCTACACAGCATTAACTCTACGCAGCGTTAACTCTCTACGCGGTATTGACTCTACACATCATTAACTCTACGCGGTATTGACTCTACGCAGCGTAAACTCTCTACGCGGTATTGAATCTACACAGCATTAACTCTACGCGGTATTGACTCTACACAGCATTAACTCTACGCGGTATTAAATCTACGCAGCGTTAACTCTCTACGCGGTATTGACTCTACACAGCATTAACTCTACGCGGTATTGAATCTACGCAGCGTTAACTCTTTACGCGGTATTGACTCTACACAGCATTAACTCTACGCAGCGTTAACTCTCTACGCGGTATTGACTCTACACAGCATTAACTTTACGCGGTATTGAATCTACGCAGCGTTAACTCTCTACGCGGTATTGACTCTACACAGCATTAACTCTACGCGGTATTGACTCTACGCAGCGTTAACTCTTTACGCGGTATTGACTCTACACAGCATTAACTCTACGCAGCGTTAACTTTCTACGCAGTATTGACTCTACACAGCATTAACTCTACGCGGTATTGAATCTACGCAGCGTTAACTCTCTACGCGGTATTGACTCTACACAGCATTAACTCTACGCGGTATTGACTCTACGCAGCGTTAACTCTTTACGCGGTATTGACTCTACACAGCATTAACTCTACGCAGCGTTAACTTTCTACGCGGTATTGACTCTACACAGCATTAACTCTACGCGGTATTGAATCTACGCAGCGTTAACTCTCTACGCGGTATTGACTCTACACAGCATTAACTCTACGCGGTATTGACTCTACACAGCATTAACTCTACGCGGTATTGACTCTACGCAGCGTTAACTCTCTATGCGGTATTGACTCTACACAGCATTAACTGTACACAGCATGGCCATGAATTATTTTTATGATCCTATTTTTTAAAATTAGATCTATTTCTAATATCGAATGAAAAAAAGTAATAGTAAAAATTCTGATTGTCATAAACGCGACATTCAAGTGGCTCGAATGGAACCGAATTTCTCCTCACCATTTTCATCGACCGTTAGATTACATTTTATTACAGCCCAAACGCACGTAATATCCGGCAGCACTGGAGATTCTTACGAGTTTCTACGTCGTCGTAAGGCGCTTATTCATAAACGGGTACCGAACAATCTCACCTAATATTCCGGGACCCTTTGCGACTGCAAGTCCATAAAAACAGTACGATGTTGTACGCGATGCTGACGCGATACCGACTTTATCGGTATATATGTGTGTATTACATGACTTCCGTTCCTTTTATAGAATTTTTTATTGTCATACTTTTCTCGCTGTTAACACACTGACAGTGAAAAAAAAAAAAAAAACCGCCTTCTTCCTCCTAAGAAAAGTCAGCCAATAAAAAAGAATTTTTTTTTCATTGCCTGGTTTATTGTTTTCGCACGTAACAGTCAAAAGCTCGTGGTATAAAAAAAAGCTTTGAAATTTTCCCTCCAGAGAATTTTAAACGGAGAAGAATAGTCGCCTGAGGATTTAATGACGGCGGAGGTGCTTTTACTCGATATTTTGTTTGCCGAAAGAGCCAATTTCCGGGCCACCAACGAGAATGAGGAAGAATGAAGAATCGCTGGTGGATGCGGAAAGACCCTGAAGAACGAGAGCGCAGCGACTGAGCTGTGATACCACGAAACCGTAAAACCGGGTTGGTTTTACCCTTATCTCGAAGCGACGGTGAAACTAGCCAACTTTCTATCGCCCATGGAAGCCGCTCAGCGAGCACGTTTCGCTGGAACAGCCAGTAACGCTCCGCCAGTATACCATCAGATTTTCCGTTTCCCGACAGTGAGGCAGCGGGCTTTACATTTTTCGCTTTATTTTCATTTGGATCGCGACCACGACATGCGTTATGAATCCTCGCCTCTCTGTAGCCAGAAATACGTCGGCAGATGCAGGACCTGTCGTCCACAATTTACCGAGTCACCGGCAAAAGCGGCTCCGAATAAAGTCGAGTGCGAAATGCGGATTGGAGCAATTTTTGTACCACTGTTATTACGCACTTTCTCCCAGATATTTATATCAGAATACTCTGAATTGTTCAGATGTTCGAGAGGAAAGTGGTTTAGCAAAAATGTGCATGTGCATGTGCGTGTTTATGTGTGCGTGTGTGTAATGCGTGCGTGTAATTCACTCTTCCGTAAATGAAACAAATAACTTTTTTTGCAATCTAATATATAATAAACAAATTGGACTTTTCAGCCCCCCTGAAGACTGTGACTTTGAAATGTCGGGAGAAAAAAAAAACATCTCGACGAAAAATTCATCAGCCAACAGCCAGGAAACTGTCAAATACTATTCACCGAGTCACGGGGCGAAAACGGCGACGAATAAACTAGAAAACGACATGCGAGATGCGAAAGGGAGACTTTTTCGCCCCCCTGGTATTACGCGCTGCTCTGTCGAACACTGTGCGTTGCATGCTATGGAGAATTTATACCATCCATACTCGAGTACTTCTTCAATCACCCCCCCGCCAACTCCTTCCTCACAGGCTCTCTCGCTCTCCTGTCTGTCTCCTCAACATATTTCCAATATTATCCGATATATTCAGTCCTTTACTTCGTAAGCAATATCCTTTTCGGAATATACACGACCACCATGCCACTCAAGTACCCGAGCATTTATGACAAAATGAAACGGTGGATTCTCGTTTCATTCGGATGTCTATACGTTCCCTAAATTCACTTGCTACTTTGTAATGTAGTTTAATACTTTTGGCTTTGGGATTTATGCTGAGAAAAAAAAAGAATTTCGATATTAATTGCTGACTATGTATTATTTTATTAATTATATATATTCGCGATTTTTTTTAGAAATAAATATAGTAATGAAATTAAATGCCAAAGGGTTGTAATCCATCTCGTCATTTTTTGGGTCTATGAAAATGTTAAGAAATTGTTCATTGAATGTAAAATAAAACGTAATAAATAAAATGTATACTTTTTATTAGAATTATTTTGATGGTGATTATTTTAATATGATTGTCTGCTTCAATAGAAAATCTTTCTATTATTCATTTTTTTAATAAGAATGATTGGACCGTAAAATTTCATTTTTAAAGTCGAAGTAACTTGCATTTTAATTAAAAACGAACGATATGTTTTGACGTAAAAATGATGTAGAAAAGGCCACAAAAATTTATGGATATAATCAAGGGCTATTATTTTTCTTATTACCCATTATCCATTATTAGTCTTTTTTTTATGGCCCTTAAAAATGTGGGTGATTCTTTTCGTTACGCTGTTCATACATTTTCTCGCTAATATAGTAGAGTATTTGAGATGAAATTATGAACATTAAATTATTTATTAAGTGAATCAACGAATAGACGTAGTTAAAAATTAATGAGATTGTTAGAAATCATTTTTCACGGGATAAATAAATAAAATATAAAGTCGACTTGCATTGAACCATTTAAAATTTTTTTTCTCTATGTGCTCGAACATGTTTTTTCATTTTCGATCCTGAGAAGTTGTTTTTTTTCGTTCCTGGGTTAAATTTATTCCCTAGCTAGTCCATTATCCTGCAAAATTAGATCAACGGAAACGTCATAGACGAATGATAAATTTTAGTTCCACAGAATGTTCTCAAATTTTTATCTCCGCAGTTTTTTTTATTTTTTATTTGTTAAATCTGTGCTATTGTTAATTCGGAGAAACGATCAGAGAACATGAAAAAAAGATAAAATTCATTTTTCGCGGAGGCTCCAATGTGTAATTCAATTTATTGAATTACTTTTAACAACTCCCACACGAAGAGTTATTTTATCATAAATTGAACAACGAAATAATGATATTTATAACAATCTCGAATCAGATTCTGTAAAATTGTTGTAAAATAAATTGTAATTGTAAATAAATTGTTGTTGTTGTAAAAACGTTTTAATTATTCCTTGACTTTTCCTAGTATTTTCAAGAACACTTTAAAAATAACAAAATAATTAAACGTCATAAAAATAAAAATAAAATAAAAAAACTCCGGAATGAAAAAAGTAATCAACAAATTGGGTAATTAAAAAAAATAAAAATGGCAATCATTCGGGAAACCTTGCAACAAAAAATGCGAATCATTTCCTAATTTAAAAAATCCTATTTGTATGTTCATTGAATTTTATTTCAATTAATCGTCACGTATTTTGTGCACTCTCTTATAATTTACTAATTATCATTAGCGAATTAGCATTTACCAATAATCATAAATAATTGTTATCGGTCCCATTAATTTTCTTGCTATTTTTATCCCTCACATTTTGCTCCCCATCACAATAAGCATAATTGCGAGTATTGCACCGCCAACTGGATGATTGAATACCGCTTGAAGTCTGCACTTATCACTCGGACTGACCGACGATTCATCAATTACACAAACTACCTCAGCAACATCTTTACGTGGCTAAGGTCGTTTACCGAATAGTCTTTTGATGCAGTGTCATAAAAGTGCCACTTTACTTTCCTATCCACGAACAAAGAACCCAATAATACACACGGGACAGAAATATACGGGAGTCCCCAAGGAAAAAAAAAGTATACTTGCGAATATATTTCTCGATATACCAAAAATATATTTTTGATATATCTATTGATTATATCAAATAGTGAATATGTATCTCGAAAGCATATAAATGATATATAATTGATATATTTGAGATATATAATAAAAGTATACTTGCGAATATATTTCTCGATATACCAAGAATATATTTTTGATATATCCATTGAATATATCAAATAGTGATTATGTATCTCGAAAGCATATAAATGATATATAATTGATATATTTGAGATATATATAAAACATATTACATCATATATATGTATATAAATTAGCAGGTTGCCCGGGTGAAAGGAAGTATATATCACGAATATATTTGTAGATGTAATTTAAAAATATCGAAAAAACGAAAAAAAAGGATGAGTTAATATTTTTATGGGTGATAATATCTCTTCATAAGTCTTGGCATCCAAATTGCTTAAATGTACATCGGGTCGTGTTGGTACATGTGCCGTATCAAACAGCCATATTATCAACTGGAATTCTGCCAGATGAATATTAAATTCCTCATGCAGCACTTTCGAATAAAACCAGCGAACGGATTTAGCTTTTGTGTGTTTTACTCACGTTATTCCGTTGCTTTTTAATTAAAATATTCCTTCACTTATTCGAATTAATTAATACATTTGCTAGAAAGGTTTCGAATTAAAAATTCCATATTTTTAGAAAAAAATATTGCAGCTCAAAAAAAGTAAAAACCTCAAAAAGTCATGTTCGTTTAATGGTGTGAAAAAATAACACAGGGAAATATTCACATTTTTTTTCGTACATTTTTTTCTCTCTGAATTGGAGCAGATTCGATATTTACGTTTTTTTTCTTTTTGTTTCTTTTCCGCTGTCATCTCGAAATTTAATCAATGCTTCGATACTCCAATTAATACAATTTATTGTGCACGCCAATTAAATGTTATTTTTCTTGCAAAAAAAACACGGGTGCTAATTGATTTTATTAAAAAATCAATAGTATCATAAATAAAACGTATATCCCAATTTTTCAATGACTCACTGTGTCTTTAATAATTAGCAGAATTATAATGCTCAATTGGGTTTAAGTGCAAAAAAAAACTATCATCTACACAACTTTTGTTCTCACGACTTTTTCAACGCCCAGTCATTAAAACGGTATATTCCTTGCCCGAGAAATAATATCTGCTAATCGATGTTTTAACACTCACGTGTATTGTCGTAGCGTATGCCATGAAGTTGTTCGAAGCACGGCAATTTAACGAGGGTCCCTGGAGAGCTGTTGGGCCAACAGAGCAACTTGTCCCAGTCGACATCGCAGCCATCCTCGTAAGCCCTTCTCGTTTCGAGATGTTTGGCCGTTAGGCACTCGAGTTCCTCTCGAAGTAACGAGTCGTTGAGATCGTTTATATGGTTGAGAACATTTAGGATGTAGTTGCCCTCGAAAGGCGCTGACCCATTTACGGAAACACTCGCCATTGTCCAAATGGCCAATAATCCAAATATTTATCACTTCGAACCTCCGGATGACTGCTTTTCGACTTAATTTCCCCAACAGTCGCCGAAAACGCGACGTTTTCACGCGGACAAGTGCACAATCACCACTTGGACCGACTGCAACAGGTCCGAAGCTGTCCGAGGGCGTCAAACACCATTCCCGATTGGCCGTCGCACTGAAATTCGATTGGCTTCCGTTTCCCGTCGAGCCCTCGACTCTGTTTTGTGATTTCCTAATCGCCCTTTTATCGTCAACGTCTCCTTTCACCATAAAACCCCTTCGGACGTGATTCCGACTGGTACATGTCGCAAACAGGTTCGAGATGGTAAACACGACGACGAAGCTCGCACCGCAAAGTCTCTGGCAAACACTGCTCGAGTCCCGGAAGAGTTTTATTTGTCCGAAGTAATCCGGGGTTAACCCTGTTAATCCACTGTTAAGCCACAACCTCTCCTAACCCTTCGTGGGGTTATCGCTGAAATTTATTCGAACCCCTGAAACTTAGTTTTTTTTACACATCACTCGCGAGGCCAATCGACTCGCCGGAATCCACGTGTTGCTTCTCCGACACCGTGTCACCTCACAACTCGTCCGAAAACATCACTTTCCGCTCACCAAAATCATTCGAATCATCAGAACCAATTTTTTGATCAAAGTATTTGTTTTTTTGTTTATTTATTGTGTGATCAACAATATTATTGATATTGGAGAAAAAATTATCGCGGCCAATTTGAACATCGTGCAATTTCTTAAAAATTTTGGGGTTGATCACAGGGTTAAGAGTTATTTTTTAAGCGTACTTGGAATTTTTTTATTTTATTTTTTTCCACTTTGATACCTTGGATTTTTCACTCCTTAGAAACACTACCGAGCCAGGCCGACGAGTGCGTGCTCGCTGCTGGTGATGCTCTGGGATAACGGGGGTGGTTCGACGTGTTTCAGCTGCAGGACGAAGAGCATGCGCCAGCCGAGACTCGAGAGGCTCACCCTCGCTACGTGCCCTTCCTTCTGTCGCTTTCTCTCGGCCGTGTACTTTCCTCCGGTCCGTTTTTCTGTAATACACCAACGAAAGGTACAGTGGCTGTTGCATAAAGGGGACTTAATGCGCGACGGGCCGACGTCAATGATGAAAAGCTCGACTTTCGCCGTCTGCACTTAGCGAATTAATCGTTGAGTTCTCTGTCATCTTTTTTTCTTCTTTTTTTTTCGCAATGTTTATTATCAATTGGGCGGATAAAATGATATAAAAGTGAAATTAGATTTTGGGACGCGAATATTCGTTGAGGCTTCAGGTTCTTAGGGATGAAATATATTTTTAAATGATTTTTGGTATTTGGGCAATTAGAAGCTGGAAATACACACCGCAACAAAATTATCGCAACAAAATTTATCATCGAAAAATTGTCATTTTTTTTTGTTTAGTAGGGAATTATGTGTACTTTCAGAAAAAAATGATGTCCGATAGCTGCGAGGTAATGTCACATTGCTATGTCTTAATCCGGCTTACCAACTTTTTTCCTAAAAAACGTAATAGTTTGCAAGTTTACCTGGATTACCAAATTTTTTTTCCAAAAATCACAAATACTATCTTAGAGTACACTTTTCAACGAGTATTTACAAAAAAAAATGGACCTTCAACGATTTTTTTTTACCGAGTTATGCCATTATAAAGATATTGCTATGTTTTAGCCAAATACCGCCGCAACATCAGCATTACCCGATACGTAGCCCTGAAAAATGATCAGGTTACATTTAACAAATTCGTGCCCCGGAAGCTATCCTAAACCCTCATAAACCAAAGAACCACATTGCTAGTCGTAATTTTGATAAAAAAAAATTAATCCATGAAAATTGTAGCTTTATTTAAAATGACACTGCTACCACCTGTTTCTTCATACGACTACAGTCCTCCTTCTTTAGTCCTACGACTAAAAACGCGTGATACCGTTGACCGAGTTACAAGAATTTGAAAAATTGCAATTTTTCGATGAAAAATTTTGTTGCGATAATTTTGTTGCGGTGTGTATAAGTAGAAAGTCGGAATATTAGTGAGTTACGTGCACCGGTTCGTCTTTGGAGTGGTTTCAGGTTCGGCGGAACCCGAGGGTTGTTATTATGTAAATTTCGGAAGCTTCGGCACTTTCCCTCTCCCTTTCTTCCCTTTGCTATCAATCTCGGTGTAATATTCGATATGATAAGCCCTCGAAAGCGAATTCGGTACAACCCGGTGCGTGCGGGCC
The DNA here is from genome assembly GCA_947507545.1 of Clistopyga incitator. Classification (NCBI taxonomy): domain Eukaryota; kingdom Metazoa; phylum Arthropoda; class Insecta; order Hymenoptera; family Ichneumonidae; genus Clistopyga; species Clistopyga incitator. The sequence goes on along the minus strand of OX382188.1, from coordinate 3,094,108 downwards.
TGCGGGTTTTGCTGTTTGGGGGAATATGTGCAGAAGGGCATATCGCACATGCACCGGTGGTAGTCACAAAGGGTCAGATTCGAAATCCCGCGTAGCTTCGTGCCCGTAGGTTCGCCCGATCGGAAGGGATTAATCTCGATTCACCAGATGCAGAAGACAGTCAATCATCTGCCCGGCTCTCCTTGCCACCCTCTCCCGTTATGCCCTCTCAACCCTCCAATCCCTTCGCTCGCTCTCCTTTACATCTCCAATGTTATCGTCGAGACCAGAGAATATCCAATCACGCCAAACCGGTTCCCAGGAACCTGCTGTACCGAACGATAGCTAATAAAACCGATAAACGATCTTCGAGCATGATTCTGAAGAAATTCTTACAAAAATCCCGGTAATAAGGGCTGCTGCATGGAAGTATCCGTTTATTACAGAGGCAAAATCTGACATATTCTTCGTAATTTTTTTCCTTTTACAAATTTATATCCTTATGGTCTTCATGAATCCTGGATTTGTGATAAGGGAAGTTTTGTAGGGAGGAACAAAAATAATGTGGAAGCAATTTTTGTTTAAGCAAATATGAAAAATTGAAATTTAACCGAATTTTGAAGAAAAAATCATTCAAATAGTGTGAAACAACGACGAGAATGCAAGACACGATATTAAATTTCGAATTTTGGACTGCCAGGAAAATTTCAAGTTTAATGAACAAATTTTCTAAATATCATGCTTGCCCAATTTGTTCATTAATCATTCCTTATTCATTTTTAAAAAACTGCAAGTCCAACAATTTATAAATTGCTCCCTCACTATTTTGAATTTTTTTTTTCACCAGGCAAAATAGTTTGTAAATAAAAACCCAAAATAATGAGAAAGCAATTAACAACATTTAATTTAGGACCTTTTTCATTCGGTAAATGTGTCTTTCTGTATGACAAATGTCCTTGTGATAAGAAAAGACCTTCTTGACTGACTCATTGCCCTTAATTGTAAATAAAAATCCGAAAAATAATGAGGAAGCAATTAAAAACATTTGATGTAGGACCTTTTTCATTCGGTAAATGTGTCTTTCTGTATGACAAATGTCCTTGTGATAAGAAAAGACCTTCTTGACTGACTCATTGCCCTTAATTGTAAAGAAAAATCCGAAAAATAATGAGGAAGCAATTAACAACATTTGATTTAGGACCTTTTTCATTCGGTAAATGTGTCTTTCTTATGACAAATGTCCTTGTGATAAGAAAAGACCTTCTTGACTGACTCATTGCCCTTAATTGTAAATAAAAATCCGAAAAATAATGAGGAAGCAATTAAAAACATTTGATTTAGGACCTTTTTCATTCGGTAAATGTGTCTTTCTGTATGACAAATGTCCTTGTGATAAGAAAAGACCTTCTTGACTGACTCATTGCCCTTAATTGTAAATAAAAATCCGAAAAATAATGAGGAAGCAATTAAAAACATTTGATTTAGGACCTTTTTCATTCGGTAAATGTGTCTTTCTGTATGACAAATGTCCTTGTGATAAGAAAAGACCTTCTTGACTGACTCATTGCCCTTAATTGTAAATATAAATCCGAAAAATAATGAGGAAGCAATTAACGACATTTGACTTAGGACCTTTTTCATTCGGTAAATGTGTCTTTCTGTATGACAAATGTCCTTGTGATAAGAAAAGACCTTCTTGACTGACTCATTGCCCTTAATTGTAAATAAAAATCCGAAAAATAATGAGGAAGCAATTAAAAACATTTGATTTAGGACCTTTTTCATTCGGTAAATGTGTCTTTCTGTATGACAAATGTCCTTGTGATAAGAAAAGACCTTCTTGACTGACTCATTGCCCTTAATTGTAAATAAAAATCCGAAAAATAATGAGGAAGCAATTAAAAACATTTGTTTTAGGACCTTTTTCATTCGGTAAATGTGTCTTTCTGTATGACAAATGTCCTTGTGATAAGAAAAGACCTTCTTGACTGACTCATTGCCCTTAATTGTAAATAAAAATCCGAAAAATAATGAGGAAGCAATTAACATCATTTGATTTAGAACCTTTTTCATTCGGTAAATGTGTCTTTCTGTATGACAAATGTCCTTGTGATAAGAAAAGACCTTCTTGACTGACTCATTGCCCTTAATTGTAAATAAAAATCCGAAAAATAATGAGGAAGCAATTAACGACATTTGACTTAGGACCTTTTTCATTCGGTAAATGTGTCTTTCTGTATGACAAATGTCCTTGTGATAAGAAAAGACCTTCTTGACTGACTCATTGCCCTTAATTGTAAATGAAAATCCGAAAAATAATGAGGAAGCAATTAACGACATTTGACTTAGGACCTTTTTCATTCGGTAAATGTGTCTTTCTGTATGTCAAATGTCCTTGTGATAAGAAAAGACTTTCTTGACTGACTCATTGCCCTTAATTGTAAATAAAAATCCGAAAAATAATGAGGAAGCAATTAACATCATTTGATTTAGAACCTTTTTCATTCGGTAAATGTGTCTTTCTGTATGACAAATGTCCTTGTGATAAGAAAAGACCTTCTTGACTGACTCATTGCCCTTAATTGTAAATAAAAATCAGAAAAATAATAAGGAAGCAATTAACAACATTTGATTTAGGACCTTTTTCATTCGGTAAATGTGTCTTTCTGTATGTCAAATGTCCTTGTGATAAGAAAAGACCTTCTTGACTGACTCATTGCCCTTAATTGTAAATAAAAATCCGAAAAATAATGAGGAAGCAGTTAACGACATTTGATTTAGGACCTTTTTCATTCGGTAAATGTGTCTTTCTGTATGTCAAATGTCCTTGTGATAAGAAAAGACCTTCTTGACTGACTCATTGCCCTTAATTGTAAATAAAAATCCGAAAAATAATGAGGAAGCAATTAACGACATTTGACTTAGGACCTTTTTCATTCGGTAAATGTGTCTTTCTGTATGACAAATGTCCTTGTGATAAGAAAAGACCTTCTTGACTGACTCATTGCCCTTAATTGTAAATAAAAATCCGAAAAATAATGAGGAAGCAATTAACATCATTTGATTTAGAACCTTTTTCATTCGGTAAATGTGTCTTTCTGTATGACAAATGTCCTTGTGATAAGAAAAGACCTTCTTGACTGACTCATTGCCCTTAATTGTAAATAAAAATCCGAAAAATAATGAGGAAGCAATTAAAAACATTTGATTTAGGACCTTTTTCATTCGGTAAATGTGTCTTTCTGTATGACAAATGTCCTTGTGATAAGAAAAGACCTTCTTGACTGACTCATTGCCCTTAATTGTAAATAAAAATCCGAAAAATAATGAGGAAGCAATTAACGACATTTGACTTAGGACCTTTTTCATTCGGTAAATGTGTCTTTCTGTATGACAAATGTCCTTGTGATAAGAAAAGACCTTCTTGACTGACTCATTGCCCTTAATTGTAAAGAAAAATCCGAAAAATAATGAGGAAGCAATTAAAAACATTTGATTTAGGACCTTTTTCATTCGGTAAATGTGTCTTTCTTATGACAAACGTCCTTGTGATAAGAAAAGACCTTCTTGACTGACTCATTGCCCTTAATTGTAAATAAAAATCCGAAAAATAATGAGGAAGCAATTAACATCATTTGATTTAGAACCTTTTTCATTCGGTAAATGTGTCTTTCTGTATGACAAATGTCCTTGTGATAAGAAAAGACCTTCTTGACTGACTCGTTGCCCTTAATTGTTGGAATTGTGTGTCACAGGGACGTTCGATGCAACGCTTACGGCATCGAGCTCTACAAGGCTTCGTGATAACGGGGTCGATGTATCCTCGAGGCTGCTTATCGCGCGAGTGGCACATAAGGACACCTAGAGAAGCGGGCAAACGGGCGGCAAGTACGAACGGTGAGTTTACTGTGCTTCCTGTGAAGGCGGGAGGGTGATGGTCAGGGAGGAAGTGAAGAGGAGACGATATCCTATAGGAACGCGCCACGATCCCCGTATACGCGTGGGCGGCCGATATAGAGTGGACTCACGAGGGGAATTTAATTGATGAACGGACAGTTCAGATGGGTTGATACATATTAGGTTGAGGCACTGATCGACGGCCCGAGATGGATCTGACGACAGCGTTGATAACGCGCATGTTAAACCCACTGGTACTGAGATTATCGATAAGGTTTGACGGATTGGACGAGAGTTGGGTCTATAAACCGACGATCCTCGGATTAGATTACAAACAATAGGATTTTTTTTCGCTGTTATAATAATAATTATTTTATTTATTGCATGGGTACGTTGGGATTTTGCAAATAAGGCTGTACAATTTACTTACTGTACTTATTATAAAGTAGAGATCATTGTAGATCGCTTTATATCGAATTGAGTTTTTATAATCACATTGCCAATTGGAACCATTCGCTCAACATTCTATGGCCTACTCGATTTTCTAAGGTTTCAAAAAAAAAGACAATTGCCAAAATTTTATAAATGTAGAAAATTTTGGAAATCCATATACCAACTTTCCAAATTTCATATTACCAGTCACAGTAAATTTGCAATCTTTTCAAACAGTGTAGACATGGATGAATTTATTACCAGTTTTCTCGGAAGCCCATCGCCCATGATTTTGTTCAAAAGCTTAATATCACTTCACAAAACTCCATTACCGATAAAACTTTTTTTTTTCTTTCTCTCTCTTTCTCTCTATTATAATTCACCAGGTTATTACGAAACGCGATAGCGTCTAGACATCAAGTATTTTAAGTGTACTGGGACGAGTTAATACCTCGAGAATTACTGCGAATGGGTGACGAAGGCGATAACGCGAAAGCGTGAATTTCAAGCGATGTTCCACAAAGATAGTAGTAATAACACATTTAACCAGTTGTTATTTCAAACGTGTCCTTGTTATTTCTTATTTTTTGGTGTGAAAAAACTTTCCCTCGTGCTTCGGTTATTAATTTTCCTGCGGGAGCTAATTACCCACGGGACGACTCTCTTTCCCCGCACCTACTTTTCTCCCCGTGAAATTTTCAACAGGAAAATCCACGGGCGTGAAGCGAATGCCCCAAGATTAATTGCCCGGTTGTAGACGAAGTAGAACGCGAGAGTTAAGCGGAAAAGGAAGGGAAGCCACGGCTGGCGGAATCCCCGGTGCAAGAGGGTGTCTGGATTAGAGACATTCGATAGAATCCGCAGTGGATCATTTGAAAGAAAGAGGGAGAGAGAGAGAGAAAGTGAAGACCAAGGCGAAAGCTCCGCGAGTGACGAAAGCGCCTCTGAAAGATAAATGAATGTAGCGCAAGAACACGAGGCAAACGATAGATGATTTATCATCGTTTTATTTTTTTTTTCATTTTTATTTTTCGAAGCAACAAGCGTGAATATTCTGTCAGACAATGATCTGAGAGAAAGTCCATAACGAAAGAAAAGATTTCAATGACGCCAAAGAAATGGGTGGATTATTGTTTTTTAAATTGATTTCAATGAAGTAGTGTAAGGTAAACGTACCAATGGCGGGACAGGTCCCAATTGAGGGACTCTATATGAATATTTGTATATATCAAGAATTCAATTAAGAAAATATAAAAAATAACTCTCACAAATACTCTTATGTGTCCACCGATACGCACATTTCACGTCCCGAGATCGGGACATGTAGAAAAATACCCGTCCCAGCATTGGTACGTTCTACATTTTTCAGCGTTTTAATTAATAACTGTTTTTCGCACAATCAAAAATATTTTTATTGTATGCTTTTCGGAAACTAGAAACTCTAAGCTTACGATTTTTTACCACCATTTGCTAAAATAATAAATATATGGATGCGAATATTGGTATACAAAACAGACATTGCCTTAAACGTCCCGCCATTGGTACGTTTACCTTATATGAAAATTCATATGGATTTTTGTTTGGATTTTTTCATTTCAAACAGTAGCTTCAAAAAAAAATTCCTTTGGAGCAAAAACTCAATTTTCACGGTTAAATCATCTTCAAAAGCTTTAAACTCTCAAGCTCTAATTTCAAAAAAAAAAACTATCTACACGATTTTAAAGAACAATCGATTTTCATTTAAAAGCGTAGGTAAAAATAATTAATTTTTTTGTTTGTTTCTTTCGCTTGAAGCAACATCTAACTTGTCTGAAACGTCCAGACGCAAACATGTGCAAACAAGTCGGTAAGCAATGCATTATCGTTTCCTTTTGAAGCAACAAGTTTGAATTTTCTGATACATTGAATCCCGAGACAACTCCCAAGCAAAACGTGGGCGAAACCGAGGCTAATCAGGTCGAAAGACAGACAGAAACTCGCGGTTTGTGTTTCAGGCGAGAGACGAGACTGTTGGGAACTAATTCGGACGTTTGCTGACACGTTTGCTGAGGTCAGAAATTCACAGACGAAGGAAGGAGCGTATATAGCGGGCCCCCCACTCATTGACAAAGGCGAAACTTGATAGTCGTCTCGGGGGATGAAAGCATGGGCCGTGCCATTTATGCTGGCGAAGCTGCAGTCGAGCTTCCGCAATACCCAAAGGAGATAGTAGGGCGTCAGTAGTGCGAGTCGTGTTTGGTCAGACGGCGTGGAATAATAGTTCCCTGGTCGATGGCCTCCGGGAAACTCCGCCTGAAACGTTTCCCTGTGACAACACACTTTTCCCTTCTATTTTAGGACTTTCTACCGAAGCTCCCCTCGTTCGGATTTTTAACAGAAAAAAAAAAAAAAAAACGTCGAGGATAAAGGTACACAGGAGGGCAATGACTCGCGGTTTAGTCCTTCGGACGTTGTTTTTTCGGGGTCAAATAAAAAGAGAAGAGGGTTTCAACCTTATTTACGTTTGATAGTCGTTCTCCAGTTTGCGTTTGTCGCTTATAAATGCCTGGCTAACATTGAAATTTCGCTTAAAGCGAAAAGAAAAATTCACTCGAAACTACTCGTTTAAATGGACATTATTTTTTTTTCGCCGAATGATTTTTAACGAAATACGGATTTTTATATTTGAAAACTTATTAATAAAAGTAGAAAGAACCCTACAGGATATAGGTTTAACATAGGGCGACGATATTCCTCGAGGTGTAGCATTGTCTGTTAACGGTAGTCGTTGGAAACACGCGCAATGACGCAACGTGACTGTCAGTTATGTGACAGTCCCTCGCGTGACAGCGTAGAGAACATGACATTGACGTTATCGCGACAACCTATCGTCGATACACGTCGTCGTTGGTGAAACCGAGAAAAACTTTGATCGCTCTCGTATGTCCAACGAGGCATGCCTCTCGATAATCGCCCTCTAAACCCATCAACATTCCTCTTCAGGATTACGAATTTACAGTCGAAAAGAAAAAACCGAAGGTCCTTTGATCTCATCGTGGTTGCATTTGACCTTTCCACGTTAAAAAGCAACGAGGAATCGATTCAACATCCTCAATATCCCTTGATTTATGTTTTTTCATAGATCGTATATAATTACCTAATAAGATATACCTATCATCCTGAAGAAGAATATATACATTCCTTCACCTCTGAAAAAAATCATGAAGATCGACGAAAATTTGACGTTTAGGTGAGACCCAATTAGGATAAAAATTCAGGCAATTTATGTTTCATCATTTGTGAAGATGAAAAATTTCATTAATCTTGATGTTGGCTAACATCATTTTCACGGGGGTCGTTTCAGGGAAGGTGACTTAAGGTCACACAAAAATTTTCGAGATTGGCGTCACGTGTTTTACGAATGGCGCCTTGTGGAGAACAAATTTTGTGTCGATGTGTGAACGATTGGACTTGCGTGTCATTAATGGTAATATCAAAGTCGTCCAGTGATGACTTCAGGTTCGCAAGATTGCGAAATAGGTGGAAGAGCCTTGGAACTAGGAATTCGAGGCGTCGAGAGCATGTCCCTAGTTGCATCCTGGAATTCACATTAATTTCCCCTCGCCGGGCAATGAAAGCTCTTGGCGACCTTCTTCAGCATCGACGATTCTATCTCCTCGACTCGTTCAGTCCAGAAAGCAGCTATTTCGCTAATTCACTATCTCTGCATCATCGCCACGGACTCGGTGAAGCTACTTCTCGAATCGGCGTTTCATCGAACCTCGGCTAAATTGTTTTCTCAACCTTTCCCATCGCGATGGAAATTTTTTACTTCCTGCATATGGATCAAGAAAGTCTTCTTCTTTTTTTCATCTCAAATTTCCGGCTTTCATTCTCGTTGCCTCCTTGACACAAAAGTCTCATGATTGTCGCTGATCGATCAAGAACTGTCCGAGTCTCGTGTTACATTGTCTCTTACATAAGCACTTTCCCTTCTTCTTCTTCTCGATGTTCGGGATAAATTTCAACGAGGATAGATCTATCCGATGAGCGATCGAGTCTTGAAACAATCAGGTATGATTGTCGACTCGATCGCACGCAAAATAGTCCATTAAGGTTTTTTGTATTCCGCATTTTCTCCATCAACGGCAACAATTACTGCATGTTCTTCAGCATCTTTGTTTTGTTCATCATCACTCGTTACCAGCGTGCAATTGTTAGTAAAGTGGAAGGTCAGTCAATGACCACTGGCGAATTGATCTTGAAAATATGAGTAAAGTGATTTCTGCTGATACATCGATATGGGAAAAAATCATAAAAGTAAAGTGACTGATGAGAGAAATTAAAAAATAAAATTTAGTCACGAAAAATTCAAATTTTAATGTCGATGGTAAAAAAAACCGAACTTCATTGAAAATTTCAAATCATATGATAAATCGCCAAGAACCATCGCTCAACTTTTTGGATAGTGGGTACCAGAAAATTCTCTTCGTGTACAAAATCGCGGTGATAAGTCTTCGTGTTAAATGTATTGTTGAGGAAGCTTCGCCAGGGACAGTGAGTTGTTCTTGCACTGCATTTCCATCGGGGTTTCCATTGGCTCATCCCCTTGGCCGTCTCTGGTGCTTCATCCCTTCCACTTTTTCTTCCTTTCAATTTTCCCGTAACTCTCCCGTTGGTGCGCTCTTTCGCGAACCCAAGATGTACCTGTCCCTCGGGAAAATATCCCTTTCCCCTCCAACGTTCTCCATCTATTCCTCGTAATTCTCGTCTCAATCTCCGTACCACCTACTCCACGGACTACATCCTTCTTCGTGGTAACTCGACACCTTCACTTCGGTATTCTATTACAGAGAAGCTGAAATGGACGCGGGGTCCATTCGAGGTTCGCAGATGCATGTACCAAGGGTCTTTGTCTTCAAATTCCACACATCATTGAAATGTTATGCATAATTAGGTAGATAATGTATTATTCTTTAAATATTCGATTTAGGTTGTAATATCTTTAACATATACGTACCCCGGAGGTACTAAAATATGGTTCATTACGGTACTAGTGTGATAAAAGTGGCAGTTGTCTTTTAAAAAATCACTTTTACAAATTCGCTACAAAATAGAACTAAATTTGCTTCGAATCGTGTTGAATTATATCGAATCATGCATTACAGAATTGAAAAAAGAAATGTTGATAACGAATTTGATTTATTTTTCGAGAGCTCCGACTAAAGCTCTAGTGCGGGAAAACTTAATTATAACTATAGCCCGTTATATGAAATTGAACTGTCGACTTTGGTAATCTTTTTCCCAATAACTTGGAGGTGTTCACCGCCGTTATATCGATTGAATGGTTATAGCTTGCGCCGTATTCGTCTCGACCTTGACCCCTCAGCGGGGATTATCCGCAGAGAGCGATTTTCTTTGAATTGGTGGCGCCCGATGATCACCAGAAGCAACGGAGCCGAGAAGAAATGTGGTAAGTACATAGTGGAGAGCCAAGAGGAGCAGCAGTAGCAGCAGCAGCAGATGATGATCCGGGTTTTGGGCATCCCAGTTACCGAGTCTGTGGGAAAATGCCGGACAGAAGTGGCAGGAAAAAAGAACTGAGTGGAAAATAACTTTGCCCTACTTTTAACACGTCCAGGTGGGAATCCACCTAGAAATCCATCTAGGAATCTTCGTGGTATTTTCGAAGGGATTTTAATGTGGATTCCAAAGTTTCTTAGCGACATTTTCCACTTCGATTCCATGGATTTCCACGATAGTTTCCTTATTTTCCCACGTCAATTTCCCAGTTGGATCCCTAATTTTCCGAGGTGAATTTTTAGTTGAATTCCTAATTTCCCTAGGTAGATTTTCCGATTGGATTCCTCACTTTTGTCAAGTGATTTTTCCAGTTGGATTCTTACTTTTTTCCCATGGATTTCCACTTTTCCCAAATCAATTTCCCAATCGGATTCCTACTTTCCCCATGCGAATTTTCCAGCTGGAATCCAACTTTTCCCATCGAATCCGAATCATTAAAATGAATACGAAAAAAAAAAAAAAAAAAAACATTTCACCCCAAATTTCAACTAATTACTTTGCACATTTCAATATCTTTCCAACTACATAATATCCGAAGAAGAAAAAAATGGTATTAATAATTCCCTTCACAATCCATTACGTCAAATGTTTACAAGGGGGAAAGTTCTCCTTATAACACATTTTTTACTGACTAGCCCTCCTTAAGTGCTTTACACTCCAGAATGATTTTCTATGGTGCCCAAGCTCCTGGATGATAACCAGGACGGTCTGACAGCTTCTTTAACTCCTGGATCAAGCTCAGACGATGCAGGGAACAAGCATAAAGAGCAAAATAGAAAAACGGATCGCGTCCTCGTTGAAACGACGTCGGGAAAAACCGAGACTCCAGCGAGAAATAAGGGTAAAATGGAAGGTTCCCTATCCAGAGTAGCCTGTTGAATGCATAAATTATGCCATAGAGATGCGCAATCGATATTCCCCACATCCGGCGAGCGCCGCCTAGGAATAATACATCCGTGTGATGCGTCCTCGTCCTAGGATATCGACGGTTTTCAACATCGAACGAGAACGAAAAACGTGACTTGGAAAAATGAGCGAATTTCACGATAAACATGAAGCAGTGACGAGACGGAATAGGCGCGTTTCATGTATAATACATGCATGTAAAATATGCATCATTTCGCAGTACACCGAGAAATCTGAATAATTCTACGTCGATTAAGGGCCAATATATTATCCTCGATATCGAGTTAGGTATCATTTACGATATATCATTATTTCAATGGTGTTTTGGACTATTTTGAGCTTATGGTTTAGAGCCCATGGAAAAAAGTAGACTTGAGATATATGGACAATATATACTATTTATATATGCAATATATGACGGCCAAGAGATCTACATCCTGTATATATATATGTATATATATGGGGCATTCCATTACATATCGGACACTTTGAAATGTTTTTTTTTTGTTTTGTAATTTTTTTATATGTTTTAGTATCCATTATAAAAAATGCGGGCATTGATTTAATCTTCCACAAATTTCTTGTATTTCGTCTTTTCTTCACTTTCCCTTTGCACTTTGTACTTTGAAGATTTTCTTATTCGTTTCGATAATCGATATCCAATATTAAAATGATTCCGATTTATTGAATTTACATTTTTTTCGCGCTTCGTCAAGTATTTTTCGATCATCATTTTTACTTACAAAATTCTTCATTATTGTTATTATTATTAATTGTCTATTTAACTAAGGTGGAGAATTTTTCTTGAGGTCTTCGACAAATTTCTTAAATATTCATTTATCGATTGCTTCAACATTGGGCGAGAATACCACCCAAAAAGGTAATAAATTAAAGCCCAAACACGATTGGCTGCTAGGGAAAACCTTAAGAAGTCCGTAAATCAGTAAAGATTCGACATTTTTCAGACGAATTCCAGATGGGACCATTTTTTTTTTTTTTCTTTCGGGAATCGATTTGAACTTCCACAAATTTCTTGTATTTCTTCTTTTCTTCACTTTCCCTTTGTGGGGGTGTATTGTGGTCTCTCGCTCGAGGTACCAGCATTTTTCTCCACTCTTCCCGTAAAGCCTCCGACTAAGCCGTTTGCGAAAAGCTGTTTGCTCTTTCGCGGCTGGTTCGGACGAGGGGGAACCGCGATCTCAAGTTTCACCTCACAGAATCTCCATTTTCCATGGAAAATATAGCCTCACGTATTTTCCCAACCCTAGCACACTCTCGACTCTATTTCTTTTGTGTGATAGGTGTTACATGTCGGACGATGTGGATAAAGGGGAAAAAAAATTCATCGCTGATTTCGAGAAGATTTTATCCAAGGGCATACACGTCGTGTAATAAGTCTATTCATGGGAAATTCATTATGGATTTTCCTGAGGGTCGAAGTGTCCAATTTTTGGAAGGTTGTTTCTTCGCATTTTTTTAAATATAAAAAGAAGAATTGTGTCTAAGGAAATTAGAATCGAGAGAATTGGTCTTCGGTAGAAATGGCCCCCGAAGATTGGCCATCAGAAAAAACAGCTCCCTGAATAATTTGCTTTAAAAAAAAGGCCCTTTTTCGTTCTTTTCCGCCAAATCGAAAAAAATCACAGTTCCGAAAAAAAAAAAAATTCGGAAGTTCGAAAATCCTGGCCAAATCACTCGTTTATTTTCCAGTCGCGACGTTACATTGCCACGTGAGTTGAGAAAGAAATGGAGAAGGCTCACAGTGGGTTTAGCCTCGAAAATAAAAAGAAAGATTCGTCGAAGAAGTTTACACGACTCTTGGCGAGCTTTCGAATCGTTAAATATTCCCAAAGCGAACGAGTCATACGTGCAAAGGTCCAACACTTCCGGACTTTGAATTCGCACCCTATTTCTCATCTTCTCCTGTATTACTCGAGGTCGGTGGATCGTTATTTGTAGGCCAAGGGAGTCGAGCGAGGTGAAAAGCAACTTAAGGAGGTTGGAGAAGAGCTTCGCTCGTTAAAGCTGGAAAAACGCTCGGATTTTTTTTTTTTTTTTTTTCGTCGGAGGGATGAATCCGTGTGAGTTATCTGCAGATACATGTACACTCGTTTATTTTCCGATCAAAACGAGAACCCCTGAGCCCGTTAACTCTTTACCTTGTTTCTTTCCGTTTTCAATCGGTCATAAAGACAGGAATAGATATTTTGTAGCTTTACGACTCGACAACTCTATCTGTACGACGCTTAAAGAGATTCAACTCGATGAAACTGACGTGTTGATTACACTGCAAACGCATGGTTAAAACGTGTTGAATTATAGCACGGTTAAAATGTGATGCATTACAACACGGTTGAAACGTGTTGAATTGTAACACGGCTAAAAGTCTCGAATTATAACATTGTTAAAACGTGTTGAATCACAACACTGTTAAAACGTGTTGAATCACAACACTGTTAAAACGTGTTGGATCATAACACGGTTAAAAGTCTCGAATTACAACACTGTTAAAAAGTGTTTAATTACAACACTGTTTAAAACGCGTTGGATCATAACACGATTAAAACGTGTTGGATCATAACACGGTTAAAACGTGTTGGATCATAACACGGTTAAAACGTGTTGAATCACAACACTGTTAAAACGTGTTGAATCATGACACGATTAAAACACGTTGGATCATAACACGGTTAAAACGTGTTGAATCATAACGCTGTTCGTTCAAACGTGTCGAATTATAACACGGTTCAAACGTGTTAAATTATAACTCAGTTAAAACGTGTTGAAAACACGATTATACAAAAAAAAAGATTTCATTGACGCCAAAGAAATGGGTGGATACATTTTTTTTTCATCGATTTCAATGAAATCGTTCACTTGGCAGTCAAAGAAAACATTACATTGGCTGCAAAGAAACATTTACTCAGTGACCATATAATAAAGAAACAGTTGCATTGTTGTGTTGAAATTTTTTTTTTTCAGTTTCAAGTTTTCTCTCATTGGCCACCACTTTTCATTTTTTAATCAATCTACGGTTAGATTTAAATATGAATGTAATTTACTGTATCAAAGTCACCAGGTTCAGACATCAATCAACTTTTTTCTTTTCATTTTATAGTGTTTCTGATATAAAATGCATCAACGCAGGATCTTCGGGATTCTTCGGGGAAAAAATGAGAAAATCCCTCGGACAAATTGAAAGGTTTATCGAGCCGAAGCCATAAAACTGAAAGAAAGGTCAGCAGTATGGCACACAGAAGCTACGATTGACCCACAGGGGTCAACATATCAAGTGATAGGCAAGTCAGATTTTTTTATACGTTCCGATAATCAATATCCAATATAAAAATAATTCCGATTTATAAAATCAATTTTTTTTTCGCACTTTGTCAATCATTATTATATTATTTATCTATTTAACTAAGCTAGAGAATTTCTCTTAAGATCCCCAACAAATTTCTCTACATTTTTGAATATGTCAAGATTTCGTTAAATTTTATCCAATTTTTTCCAAAAATTTACTTTATTGCAAAGATTTTTCAACAGTTTTATCTAGCGCACCCAAATTTTTCACGCAAACAAAATAATGTTTAGTCATGCACCATATCAAATTAATTTTAGTATTTAATAAACGATTTTTTTAAATGAAATTGTTGAGCTTTTTTATTTGCAAACGACAATTTTTTGAGTCGATAGCATTTTAACAAGCCCCCTAATTTTTATTAAAATGTTTTATTCAAACATTCTCCCCAACGCGGAAAAAAAACGTGGCACTTTAAGTGGATTGCAATTGGCGTCTTTGACGAAGAAAAAAATGAGGGTGAACGAGCTTGGCGAATAATACAAAAAGATTTGCATTAGTCGCCTCGAAGATCCCCTTGAGCCGCGGGGGCATCGAATTTACCGCAATTGGATTGAGAATTCCAGAATTTACTCAATGAGCTTATTTGTCGACGATTGTCTTCCGATAAAAACCGCAACGTCAATGAAGAAATGAAGAAACTACCAGGAAGAAAACAATTACAATTACGTACGTTTCTTCCACTGTAGAAAATTGCAATCCGATTCTTCAAAGATGATTTTTGTAAAAATGATCCACTTCCTGATTCACAAGGCGAAAAAAAAAAACAAATTTGCACTTATTAAAAATAATAACAATTGCCATGACACATTCAAATTATGTCACTTATAAAAATTGAATAAAAAACGTAATTTATTTTTATTTAAAAAAATCATTACTATAATATTAGTATTAAAAATAATAACAATCGCTATGACACATTCAAATTATGTCACTTATCAGAATTGAACAAAAAACGTGATTTATTTTAATAAAAAAAAATCGTTCCGATTATATCATAAATTTTTGGAAAATCAAGTTAATAGCCACAAATCAAAAACATTTTTGCACGTATTAAAAATGATAACAATTGCTATGACACATTCAAATTATGTCACTAATATATATTTTTTAAAACGTGATTTATTCTTATTAAAAAAAATCGTTCCTATAATATCGTAAATTTTTGGAAAATCACAAACAATAGTCGCAAAAAAAAACACATTTGCACTTATGAAAAATAATAACAATTGCTATGACACGTTCAAATTATGACATTTACAAAAATTGAATAAAAAACGTGATTTATTTTTATTAAAAAAATAATCATTACTATAATATTATGAATTTTTGGAAAATAAAAAATTATAGCCGCACTTTTTTTTAGCAGTGGCTCGAAGCAATCGATACGTTACTAAAGTCTTGGCGCGTTGTACTGTCGCAGTACCGAAATTTGAAGATTCTGAATACAGAGAATTCGGAGCAAGATGAAATGCGTAGAAGATGTGTACGCTAATAGAGCGTATCTTGCTCAAATATTTGCACTGTTAAGAAGCCTCCAGCGAGTACAGTCTAGTCAAATCAGTTTACCAAAATCACAAAAATTGTTTGAACAATGTTTCAAGTAGCAATCTGAAGCGCAGGTGTGCATTTCTCATTTGCATTAAAGGTATCTTTAATTAGCACGAATAATTATTATTATTCCATAAACACGAAGAGAATTTATATTCGATATTCAATATTTTTCATTGATTTTTATTTAATTTACTGTGCAAATGTATAAAAAGTTAATCATGTTTCAAAGCCAACATTTTTATTTATATAAAAATGGATTATATTGCAGAAGTTGGAATGAATAATAAATAACCTATTATATTCCATTTTTCAACTTGTTAAAAATCTGTAGTTGAAAATACTGCAATTTGAGAAAATGATTTTACAATATATGAACAATGTTATTACATTTCCACGTAATTTTTTTAGTGAATAATTTCAAACTTATTTTACTCTGATTTTATGGAATAAAATATTTAATATTGTGAAAGTCTCTTTTTTAAAAGATACCGTTTTTATAATTCAGTGGAAATGGAAACTTTAATGAAAAGTTCGTGTCGGTGAAAAAAAAGGAATTTATGGACCTCGATATTTTTATTTATTTATACAAAAATTGATTATATTGCAGAGAGTGGAATAAATAATAAATTACGTATTACATTCCATTTTTAGCTCATCAAAAATCTGTGAATAAAAATAATGGTATAAAAGAAAAGTTCTCGCAATTTAAGAACGCAATATTGTTACATTTTTATATAATTATTACACATTCATGTAATTTCTTCAGCGAATAATTTCAAACTTATTTTTCTCTGATTCTGCGTAGTAAAAATATTCAATTTCGTGAAAGTTTCTTTTTTAAAACCGTGTTTATAATTCAGTTGAAATGGAAACTTTAATGAAGAGTTCGTGTCAGTGAAATAGGATTTCTCTTCATAGAAGACCCCAACATTCTCTGTTAATTAAAGTTTTTTTTTTTTTTTCTGCGCGTTTGAAGAGACTGTACCGCTGAAAACTCATACCGAGAATTCAACGGTAACACAGGAGGGCAGAATTGAAGCAATGTCTCGTGGGTTTAACGCTTGCGGCGATCTTCCATGTTTCTGACCATGAAGCCTTTATTATAGTGCTCAAGCTTGTCGCAAAAATCTAGTCCAAGGATTCTTTAATCATTCAAAGCCAAAATGAAGAGAAGAATTTTTTTATTCGATTCTATAAAACTGCTTTTTCATTAAATAATTATCATTATGCTATTAAGTTACAAAATTTGTCAAATATTTAAAGACCTGTAAAATGATATTTTTCAACATCTCAATTTTTTTTCAATTCTATATTATGCTATATTTCTAATTATGGTCCTCAAGTTTATTGAAAAAATCTAAGTCACGTGTTGCTTTTAATTATTGCGATGGTTAATGAGTTGCCTTTTGGTCGGTGATTGAAGAGAATAAGATGAGATTCATTAGGATATTTTTCAAATGAGACAAAAAAGGATAGAGTGTTGGGTAATTAATAGAAACTCTCGATTAAACGTCAATGATTCATCATATACTTTAATTTTTCCAAAGAAGATAATTCGATACATGAACGCGCGCGACGCTGCTCCAAAAGAACAAAAACACATAGTATTTCTGCATTGCTCTGCATGCAATTAGCCTTGTCACGCGAATAGAAAACATCGTTAAATTAAAAAGAGTCAACAGTACATTATATTATATATATATATAATACACATATATATTTATATATATATTATAAAACAATCTCATATTCGCGCCACATTCGATCGCGATCCTTTCTTCTCCTTTCCCTTTCCCTCGACTCTGCGTTTTTTTTTTTTTTTCATTTTGTTTTTTCAATTCTTTACACAAGATAGACTAACAAAAATATAACTCTTATTTATCACCGACATTTAAACGCTTTTTTAACTCCCCCCCTCAATTACTCTTAACCATTAATAATATGTATAATAAGTAAAATACTTTGCAGTCACTTAGTAATCTATTTATACGCTTTTGACGTCTACACGCGATACAATCAACTTTTTCTCGCGAGTTTTAACAAAGTCGAAGGGCATTACAGTAGAAAAATCAATGCCAAATTTGTCCAATCCGATTTTTTTTTTTCAGATGCACATTTTAGACGTTAAAAAATATTGAGAATAATTATTGTCAAATAAACGTGAAAAATGAACCATAAATATTTTCAACATTTTTTAACGCTGAAATGCGCGTCGGAAAAATTTTGCAAAAATTGTGGATACTTCAAATCAGTTTGAAGAAATTATTTGGATTTTTTTTTTCACTTGAGAAATCTAGTTGGTCGACTCGACGTGGAATATAAAGCGCTTCGGACTTCTTGAATTTGTCTCGCGACGATTTAAGCGCGTATCGCGGGCAGACGTGCATCTGAAACTAATCTCGTGCCTAATTACAACGATACAAACAGTCAGAATGTATTTTCGTCGCGATTGGTTTTTCCGCTTTTTCTTTTATTTTTATTTATTTCCTTTCTCGATTTAATTATCAACTTGAGAGCAAGTGGCTTGAGCACGCTGCGTGTGTTTTTGTTTTTTTTTGTCAAAGGTTTCTCTTGCATATTTTGTGTCTGTACAATGAGACGATGAGTCAATTTTTGCTGCGATTAGCGAAGCTTCGCATTTTCTTGAATTATTCTTCCACTCTTACTTTATCATTTTTTCTCCCTTTACTTAATGCTATTTTACAATTCTACGCGTGATTTCTACGCGGTGGTACACTACGATGACTTTTTCTTTCTTAAACGGTATACATATCAATATACAATTAATAGTTTTTAGTTCGCTCTTCCCCGAAGCGAGACACCCGCCAATTGACAACGAATTTTACAATCCGATTGTTTTTAAGCAACAATTTTGCAACGAGATTTGGCATCGTTCTTTATTTTTTGGATGATAATGTAACAAAAATTGTAATGACAGCTCAATGCATATTTTAATTATCTGTGATACTATTTCAACCAGATTCTTGCAAATCATAAGCGATTTGGATTTTTTAACGCTCATTTGAATGGTTATAATATCGTTTATCATTCTGTAATCGATACCGATACTTTTAATCACAATCACTGCTACGAAATTGTGACGTTTTGGTTTTTATTGACTTGTAATATTGGCAATAAAATAAGTTACAACAAATTGCAATTCTCCGAATGATCATTTTCCATTAAATCTTTTTCGCATTTTGCACGCATTTCCTCATAGTCGTAATTAATTACAATTTTCAGTACATTATCATCTGCAAAACGTGATAAAAGAAAAAACCAAACCCCGGATGTGCTTAAAAAATCGGTACGCTCAAAAATGAGTTGTCAATTGGTTGGAATCTTCGTCGAGTCTTAGATACCGGAGGATCTTTTTGTTATCACTCTTCGTCGCTTCTTTTATCTTCTTCCTCTTTTTTTTTTTCGTCAGGTAACAGTGTTCAACAATATGATTCACGTTTTACGTACAACTATATTTCAGATTGCCTGTTAATCAGTCGAACAAAACGTTCCTCAGTTTCCCTTTTCTTCCCTTCGTCTTCTAATTATTATTCAAGCGTATTCGTGTCTATGTTTTGTTTTTTTTTTTCATTATTTCGAGGGAAACTCTCCGTTTGGTTACGTATAAAAAATAAATTGCGTGTGTGTGAGTGTGTGTGTAAGTGTGTGGCTGCATTCATTTTCTGCACGCGATTTTTTTTTTTGGAGCGCAGTAACAAATTAAGGGCGTTCGCGAATCGTTGGATCACTGCCGCGATTCAAAGAACGAACGGCAACGAGCAAAACGTCAGAGTTTATCGGGGCCCGCTGATTTTTTGGCTGGGGTCGCTGTGGGCGAATTGGATTTGGGCGCCGATGATGGTCCGACGCTCGTGCTCCTCTCCAAAGGTTCGCTCCTCGTCATGAACGCCGGATGCGAAATCGCTCGCTTCGCCGCTCTAAAAGAACTACAGAAAAACGTGCAATTGTTAGATTTCGTCAAATAAAGTAACACGAATTTCGATGTTGTTGCTGTGTTTTTTTTAACAACGACAGTTATTCGTTGATTTTTTTATGGGGTCAATATTTATCTGTGCAGCATGGAAACAAAGCAGCGGTGCTCTTCCTCAATTTTCCTTTAATTAACTTCCTTTATTATATTATTGTCCACGATTATAACATTTATTCGACCAGAATTGGGCACATCGCAAGCTTTCACATAACATCAAGTGAACTTTTTTGTTCTCATGCTCATTTGTTATTTTTTTTATTTATTGAAAATAGAATAAGATAATTGACAATCCGAAAAAAAAAAAAAAAAAAAAACGGGAGCCGAAAAAATTAATTTAAAATACGTATATCGAAAACAAAAAGAAATAATTAAAGAAACGAATAAAGAGAGCGACGAAATTTAATTAAAAACATATCAACATTACAATTTTAGTCGTAACCTAAAATTATACAACTGCTGGAGTTTTTTTTTTACAACTTCAGTAACTTGTTAGTTGTTTTATCGTTAAAAGATTTGTTCGTGCAGCATGGAAAAAAGCAGCGGTGCTTTTCCCCAATTTTTCTTTAATTAATTTTCGTCATTATATTATCCTCAATTTATAATATTATTTATTGGGTAAAAATTATCCAAACTAGTAGCCTTCCACATAATATCAATTAATGTTATTTTCTCATGCCCAATTCTGATCGACACGACGCAGAATCACACAAATAACGTAAGCAGACACACATAGATGAAAAATCGATTGATATATTAATGAAAAAATCGAAGGATTTCTCTGGATTTCTCGACCTCGCTGCAATGAGTCGTGAGTCGTTAATTAAATGAAGTGAATGAAGTAAACGATTATTAATGGTAGACAGAGCGTGTGACGACATTATTTTGCGGTGTGAAGAATAAGCGGGGTCTTCGTGCCTTTCTTCATTTAATTCGCAATTAGTGAAATTGTCAAAGCTGGAAGCAGGCAAAGCAGTGTGTGAGACAGAGACCAATGAAGAAATGAAGACGATGCTGAAGAGCGATGAAATATGAGATGAAGATATAAACTGTGTGAGAATAAACATTTTTAAGGCCTTGGCAGTTCCTCGTGGAGAGTCAGTCACAGATTAACACCAGTTTACATGTCATATGCTTTGTCCTGGCTGAGATGCGGAACCGGACGGCCCCGTTATTTCGGCATTCACATCTATAAACGTGCATCGAGATTGTACTTTCAGAATACGAACGGATTCGATCACCGAAAACAAAATTGATAATCATTTTTACACTGATTGAACACTCTAGAGACTTAAAATTCGTAATCGGTAAGTATTTCGACAAGTTAAGGATGCATTGAGCATACATTTTCAACCAAAAGTTTGATTAAGTGATAATGTATATCATTTTAAAAAAGATAAAAACTCGAAAAAAAAAAAATCGTGCCATTGAATATAATGTAAATATCGATACTTGATTGTGATAATGACAAAAAAAAATCATTGATAATGTCAATTTATTTCACTCAAATTCAAAAATGTGTATCTAACGCATGCTTAAAAAATGCCAAACTTGATAAACCCCAAATAAAAAATCCAACCAAATACAGTCCCTCTATTTAAAAAACTACAAAAAATAAAAATAAATGGTAGAATGCAAAAATCATGCAAGTGACGTTTTTGAGGAAACGAAAAAATCACTGAAAATTCTAGAGTGTCTGCTCATAGTTCAATATTATTGATTATTGATTTCTGATGATTTCCGTGACGCGGACGCGATTGAATCTGCTCGTTTTCCCCAATATTTCTCTTCGACATCGAACATTCCACCTATCGAGTATCTTGCGGGCTCTTCTATGCACTTTTCAAAAATGTGTTTTTTTTTTTTCGTCAATCGTTTGATTTCTTGCGGACGGTCCATCGAATTTTACCTTGTTCGCTAAATCGTGAACTCTATGGAAGGGGAAGTCTCAATCGAGAGTCAGAGACAGAAAGACAGAGCTACTGTCTCCCGCAGCGCAGAGTAGATAGTGTGTGTATCAAGAAGATATAACGTGAGACTCTAGTCCCGCGAAATTAAGTCCTCGGCCACGATTCATCCCCTGCAGCACACGCACGGGACATTCACGCGCTGGAGACCGTTCTTTTAAACGTAAATATCGTGAGCGTGGATAGTAGCAGATAACGACGTCGTTGCTGCTCGGCGTACAAGCGTTTTTCTGTAGCAGTAAACTAGAAGCTACGCCGAGCGGCGACGCGACATATCCTCACAGCAGGTACCTGTAACGAAGGAATTCCCATGAGCTGTTTAGGGGTAGAAAATGATTCACGTTCATTCCATTCATTCGTGCATTCGTGAATTTTAAGGGGCATGAGTCACTCAAAATAGTGCTTTATTTGACGCGGTGCGAAAAACGGGGTTTTACGCACGCGAAGCGTTTTGCTTCCTCATAGAGGAAGCTTTGTTTTTACATTTGTGGGCAATAAAATGTTATACGACACTCGTGTGATAAGCATGTTTTTTTGGGGTGATGGTTAGACCCGGTGGTTATGATTTTATCGCACTAGTATCGTAAAGCACTATTTTGACTGACTCGTCCCTCTTAAGGGAGGATGTCAGAAGAAAATTGCTGATATTCAACGACAGACATATCACTTATTTATTTGCTGATGTCACTGAAGCAATAGTACTTTATGCCACGCAGTGCGAGAAACGCGATTTTATACACGCGAAGCGTGCATAAATCTCGTTTTCCCAACTTGTGAGATAAAATTTGTTACGATACTCGTGCGATAAACGGTTTTTCAACTCGTGTGATTGCAAGGCTCGTCAGGAAAAGTTTTATCGCACTTGTATCGTAATATACTATTCAGAAACTATTGCTCAAAGTATTGCCCTTTTCACACTTACAGCGTGTTGAAGGCGTGCGAGAAATTAGCTTTTGCGCACCAGTGCTCTAAAAGTGTGTGAAAAAGTAGAAATCGCAGCAATGCAGTTCTAATTTTTTATTCGAACAAAACTTTTTTAATTAACACAATTAAGCTTAAGTTTTTATGGCTCTTTCATTTACCAGAAATAATTTTTTTTTAATTCTCAAAACCCATAAACTTTCTATTGCTTATTTGCGTAGAGTACAAATTTTTTTTTTTTTAAGTTTCAGAGCAATAAATATTTTTTAAACGATAGCAGATGAATAAGGGAAATATCTGTCAATTAATATCAGCTATTAAAATTTGACTCTCCTTAATTGGGCTTCGTTTCTCTTCTAGAGGGTTAGTAAGGTAAAGGGCGACGAGCAAGGGAAGCAGATCAATAGGGTGTCCCGAAACAACCGCTATTTAATTAAAAATTCAAGGGTTTGCTATAAAAAATAGTGTGTACAGGGTTCAATTCTGAGTGCAATTTTATTATGCAGTTTAGACTTTTTTTAATTCCTTCAAATTTATTCACCTAAGGGATTTTTGTTTATTGGTATATGAGAAACTGATTTATTTGGAAAGTCTTTTATAAATTGGTAAATATTCAGAGTGCGGAATATTCGATTCTAAATTCATGCAGGATTGCGAATCTTAAATTATTTGTGGAATCTATTGTTCTTGTATATTATGCTTATTACATTTTTAAATATCAGGTTTGTGCTTAGTTTTATTATAATTTGAAAAATAGACGATTTGAAAATCTGTGATTCACGTGATTAAAACAAACCCAACAAAAATAACGTGTTGATTTTTTTCTTACGTCAACTAAAAAGACAAGAATTACAATCAATTGGAATTTTATTAGCAATAAATGCTATAAAAAAATAAGATTGATATTCAGCTTATTCCTAAATTTTTTTAGTGATGGTCTTTTTTTATATGATATTCAGTGAGTACATGAATTTAATTTTTTAATACTTTCAAGAATTTAATAGGTCTGACGTTATAACAAAATAAAATAGTTAATTTTATCAGCATTTTTTAACTGCAAAAATGAGACAATTTTTTTAATAGAAAAAATTGATCAATTTGCAACGTCTATTATACAAAATTAACAAAAATGTGCGTAGAAATTTTTTAAAAAGTGAATTAACAAACGATACATTACATTATTCAATTATGCAGTGCTATGAAAAACGACATTTCAAAAATAGATTTTTGGAGTAATTGAAGACTATCAATCCTGATTTCGTGTGCAAAAAGAGGAACGAGGTTTCAAGTAAATATTAAGTATACTAGAAAGATAACGGTACCAATGCCCGGACACGTCCCGATCTTCGGACACTTTTCTGTTTATTTGAACTTATTTTTTTATTCATTTTAATCAATTGATTTTTACTTTTTAAATTAATTTGATTATTAAAAAACCAAAAGTGAAACTTAAATTTTTAAAAATCTTATGTTAGTCACTTATAGAACCGATGGATAGTCAAAATTCTTTTGATTTTATTACGAACGAGTGAAGTTTGTACGCCAAAACTGTTGAAATTCACGATGGTTGAAAAAAAGAAACATTAGATTTCTAGAAATAAGAATGTAGTGCAAAAAAGCGTCCGGAAACTGGTACATTTGGCATATTTTAAAATTATTTCCCTATATAATTAGATATTTCCCCCTTATCGATAGATTTCGGAAAATAAAACGGATATTTTTATTCTGAAGAAAATTATCAAAGTATCACCAACCATTGTAAGAAAAAATAAATAAAATAACACTGCATGAAATCGACCTTATTTTGCTACTATTTCATGTTTTTACCCCAGAACCTCGATTCTGCAATTCTCTCAGTTAAAAAAAAGTCCATTATCCAACATGAAAATCCATTTTTAAGTTTAAAAAAATTTCCCCAAAGTAACCAGAATATAAAAAGTGTTTCAACCATCCCATTAAAAAGCAAACACAAAACTAAAACTTGAATATGAAAACATTTTTCTCTCAATAATTTGAAAAAAGGGGTCATCTTTAAAATATGCTTTAAAACCCCCATAAAATAATCTGAGACAGATATAAAAATCTAAAAACCCACATTGATAACTTTTCAGATACTATAAAGCAAATTATTCGTCAAGAATCTGAGAATTGCCAAATAAAAATGCTTCAGTCATTTCCCAAAAAAAATCTACTCTTCACCATCTAACAAATGTTTAAACCTGGTGATACCCTTAGCTGTCCGACCATTGGTACCTTTACCTCCCGTAGCATAAATTTACAAAAAGGAGTCAAAGAGCGCCCGATTTTGATCGGAAAAAAATGGGGATAGAGAGATAGAAAGAGAGAAAGTAGATAATTACCAATGTGAGTGATTTAATTGTAGGTAGATAATAGTAGGCGTGTGTTAGATGTGGGTTAGGTAGACTTTCCGCTTTAAGTACACGCTGTTGCGAGCTGGCGAGCAGCTGGCCGCCGTATCGCCACTGGAACAGAGCCGGTGCTCTCTCGTATTCGTTTCCCGATTACTGCAAACATCACTCTGACGACGACACACGAAACGGAAAAGAGACGACGAAACGACGAGAAGTTGGACGACGAAGACGAGGACGATTCCGCGAGACAACGAGGACTGGCATTATAAATACGATGGAGAAATAAAAAAGAAGGGCGCAACAATACGTGCTCTGTCTTCCTGTCTCATGCCTCCCTCACTAATTGCTATACGATTATTAAAATTAATAGCCAAATAAAAACGCTAGCTCTAGTTCGAATCCAGTAGACGTGAATATAAGCCAAAAAGAATTTTCTATTTAAGTTCCACTCTTTTCTCACGTCATTCGCAATAGCCAGTCCGCGTGGTCCAGCTCGAATCCGAAGGTTTAAGTTAGTTTCGCTGGGCTCTCGTTAACGCTTGCATTTCCGCAGCTGGATACAAAATATACAGCACATATATTTCATATACGACAATAGCGTTATAATAATGTACATTATCGGCATTAATATGAGGGGCGTAGGCGCAAACAGAACAGATATTTCGTCGTTAGTGCCAAAAATCTTGTTGCCTTTATTCTTAAAGATTTTTTTTTTCACGATTTTTATGTTGGAGATTCGATGGCAATTCAACAAATGCGGGGATCTCAGGTTGCGAAAGATGGGCCACGATTTTTTATGTTGCTTTTCTATGTGAAAAGAGCGTGTGGAATTTTTTTTTTCAGGATTCTTTTTCGTTGTGGTTTTTTAATTATGAATTATTTGGACGAAAAGTGGCAAGGTTTGGAAATTGGGAATGAAACTGGATTTCGGTGATTGATATTTTTAATAAAAAAATAATCATAATTAAACAATTTTTTGGCATTAACGACGCGCAATAAACGTACGTACGTGGAAAAAAATGTGAGTGAGTAGCGATCGTTACCTTCTCCGTCGAAGCGAAGCGTTGAGACCAGGCAAACCAAATTGTCCTCGTGGAATGACCATCCTCGCGTTTCCTTTGGCGGGTCTTGAGCCTCCGTGAGCCTGCAACTGACTCAAATGGGCGGCGTATCCTTCGGTTAATACCGTCGCGAGGGCCTGATGCTTCTTCGATACTTTGCCGACGATTATAATCTGATTGGGCTTGAGATTAATGGCTGTGTAGACGCTTATGTCTTTGCTGCTTCCGTACGCTTGGTGGATGAGCACGCCGTGTTCTTGCACGAGATTGTTCAGGTACGCTGCTTTGTGGCCCAGTGGATCGGTCGATAAACCATCCGCGAAGGACACGAGACCATGAGGAAAATTGTGTTGCGACAGCCAAGACACTACTTTCTGCTGTTGCATATCCGGTCTGGCTGTTATGTAGATAATCAGGTAGCCGAGCTCCTGCCAGTGTCTGTAAATGTGGAGAAAAATATTTGACGCACTGGAAATTTGAGGAAAGTGGCTCGAATTTTTTCGGTGCTGCCTTAAAAATTTTCGAGTGGAGAACAAAATGTCGAATTAGCAACATAGGGAATGGATGAAATAGCGAATTTCAAAATTATGAACGTCCGAATCTAGAATGGACATCATAATGAAATTCGCTATTTCAGCTATTCGCTATTGTGATAATTTGCTATTTCGATTGTAATTTATCAAATAAGGGGTCAAAGTAGCGAACAATAAAAAATAACGAATGACTAAAATAAAGAATTTAAATATAACGAACGTCTTAATCTACAATGTTCATTATTTTGAAATTCGCTATTTTAGCCACTCCCTATTTTGGTCATTCAGTATTGTGAACTCCATCCAAATTTTCCAAGAGTATAAAATCATAGCGATTTTTCGATCACCTTGTTTAAATGTTTTTAAACGCCTCGAAAAAAATCGCGAAAAAATTCTTTCGCTCATTTTGGAAGTTTATTTCCTGAAGAATTCAGAATAATCATCAGCATAATTACCTCGCAACATCAACAGCTCCTGCTCTGACTTTCGGGTCTCGTCCTGAGACCGACATACTCGCTGTAAACGAGCCGTCGATGCTGAACACTACGCATTCCGTTTTTGGTGGTATCACAGCCATGAAGAAGTCCACGGACGTGTGATCGCCGCTGTAACATCACGACAAAAGTGTTGTTTCATCTATTTTCAAACTAAAAAATAATTTTAGGTAATGAAATGCTCACCGTACGACCATTTTAATAGGATATAGACCATAACTAAGGGCCTTGTCATCCGGAATAGTGTAAGTTATTCTGCCATTTTTGTCGGTGACTTCCGTCGACAGAAAAATCCATTCTCCCATCGGCGCATCTTTCATTACATGAATGTCAACCTTCTCTCCTGAATTCAAACGACAATAAACATATAATTAAGCAATTTGATCCCTGATTAATCGAGACAATAAGGAACTTTTTATTCGCTTGCCTTTTAAAGCTATGACGTCTATTGGGCTGTACATGAAACGTGCTATTAATACTTGAGGTGCACCTTCTTTGACGATAACGTCGTTTGCTCTGTGATTCGCCGAGACATTCTTAAAGCACAAAATTATTAATTAAACATGATTTATGTGCATTGCATCAAGAGAAAAGAAAATTCAATACACCAAATTATTTATTTGAAATAAATATAAAATTAACTCAAGTAGTTTGGGATTCAGCAATTTAGGTTTAAATAATCATACATTTCGTTGAGTTAATTGTATGAAAAAGCCGAATTATCAGAGTGGAGAAAATAAGAAAATATAAATATTAAAAAATGTACCTTGAGCTTTACCGATGTACGCTTTTTGTTCCACTTTTCGCGCGGTTGGCCAGGACAGAAACACGTGAGTTCCTTCTCTTCGCCGCCTAGCATAGGAAGATCAAATCTGCCGAGCTGTCGCAGTATGAAAGCTATTACGTCGGAAGATTCCCAGTAACTCGCGTGGAAGAGATGAGGCAAAGCGTTCGTAGGAAAATTGGCCAGTCCCTCGGGACAATACAGGGCGTAGTCTATCCTCTTGTTGCCCCACCATTTCTGCGTTACTACTTAACAAAAGATTATCATTTATGGACAAGTTATAATAGTTTTTAATCGAATAAACAAGAACACCACAAGAATAATCGAAAATAATAAATTTATCGAATAAGCGAAAAATCCACTCTATATTTTTTTGTTTAGAGAACAGACACTTACACGCTGATACTGCCTGAAGAGGAACGTTGTCTACGAGTCCTGACATAGTGCTCTGTATCGATATATCAGACATTCTTCGTAGATGAGGCAGCGGCGTGTTGGGAACGTTAAGAGCGTCCGTGAACAGCTGAGGATTTGTTTGAATGGCTTCCACTGCAGACACATGAATTAGTTATTATTTTATTGGATAGATTATAACGAAAATTTTATGACTTGCTCCTCTTAACGTAAATAAAATAACAATTGATTTAAACCGACAGCAGTGGGCGCGCGGTCGGTGTATGGCTTCGGCGGTCTCCCAAGTTAAGCAGCTTCTCTCGCGAGCAGTACTTAGATGGGTAACCGCTTAGCTATGCACCAACTTGCGCCCTAACTGTTGAGCGAGACATTTGATGTATTCTCATACAGCAGAAAGTCTGTAAAATATAGCCGCCTATATCGGCGCAGGTTTTCCGCAGTTGCCCTGTGCCCTCGTGCAAATGCGATACAGTAGTGCATTAGGAAAGAGTGGCCTGCGGGTAACACTCTGGGGGGGAACTCAATAAATGGAAGGGGATTGAAGGGGCGTGGGAGAAATCGTAAAAATCTGAAGAAGGTATACGAAGGAATACAAATTTTTTAAAATTAAAAAATAGTTTTAAGACCGACAGCAGTGGGCTCGCGGTCGGTGTACGGCTTCGGCGGTCTCCCAAGTTAAGCAGCTTCTCTCGCGGGCAGTACTTGGATAGGTGACCGCTTAGCTATGCACCAACTTGCGCGTTAACTGTTGCGCGAGAGGCAGTTTTTCCGACTTCCTGATGTATTCTCATTGAGCAGAAAGTCAGTAAAATATAGCCGCCTATATCGGCGCAGGTTTTCCGCAGTTTCCCTGTGCGCTCGTGCAAATGCGATACAGTAGTGCATTAGGAAAGAGTGACTGCGGGTAACACTCTGGGGGGAGCTCAATAAATGGAAGGGGATGAAGGGGCGTGGGAGAAATCGTAGAAACCTGAAGAGGGTATACGAAGGAATACAAATTTTTAAAAATTAAAAAATAGTTTTAAGACCGACAGCAGTGGGCGCGCGGTCGGTGTACGGCTTCGGCGGTCTCCCTAGTTAAGCAGCTTCTCTCGAGGGCACTATTTGGATGGGTGACCGCTTAGCTATGCACCAACTTGCGCGTTAACTGTTGAGCGGGACATCTGATGTATTCTCATACAGCAGAAAGTCAGTAAAATATAGCCGCCTGCATCGGCGCAGGTTTTCCGCAGTTGCCCTGTGCCCTCGTGCAAATGCGATACAGTAGTGCATTAGGAAAAAGAGTGACTGGGGGTAACGCTCTGGGGGGAACTGAATAAAAATGGAAGGGGGTCAAGGGAAGTAGGGAAAACGTAAAAACCTGAAGAAGGTATACGAAGGAATACGAATTTTAAAAAATTGCAATAAAAAAAAATAACAATTAATTTAAATTAAACGTACGTAAGTGATAAGGTTGGCCATTCCCCAATGGATATTTCTGATACTGCGCGACGTTAACCGGCGGAAGCTGCGAAAATCTCGCAGATATGAGAGGCTCCAGTCGCGCAGCAACCGGATCCGTAGGATGAAACAGATTGTAAACTTGATTGACCGTCGGTCGTGGAATGTTGCTGCTTTTTTCGCCCGACGAGGAGATTTTTCTGTAGGTCAGAACGAGAGCCAAAGGACTCCCGAACATGAAGAAATCGCTCACTTCGAAATCGAGTTTGCTGTGTTGCGAGTTGTCGCTGCAAATAAAATGAAAATTATAATACAATCCGGAACACAAAAATCTGCAAACGAATAAATGATATGTCGATCAAGCGTCGAGCTCGGAAATTTAAGTTGCAGAGAGCACAAATCCTACGCGGAGCTCTATAATTGCCAATATTTGCGATATTTTTATTGATAAAAGGCTCAGCTATATTTCCAGGGAACTTCGTAAGCTAAACGAGTGAAATTGTTAATTCTATTTATGGTGAAGTTTATGGAGCAGATACAGGCGCGCCAGATTAAAACAATAATGTGTTATTTACCGATTATATCGCGGACGACTTACGTAATTGTATGGTTAGCGCGACGTACTTTACGACGGACCCGGCTAGCAAATGAAAAATTATCTTCGTAAAATAAAAAAAACATTTTCTGCACAAATTATTTATAATATTTCGAAAGAAAAACGCATTCGCACATAAAACTTGAGCGTCATTTTCCAAATATTTTCATTCCAAAAACGTTCGAACTTGAAGAAATGTTTCTTCTCTTTCTTCACGTGAAAATTAAGGCGAAATTTTCAAAAATTTGTAATTAAGAAAAGCGTCGATCTTCGAGAAATTTTTTTTTTTTACAACGGGAATGTAATTTAATTGTTCACGTTAATCAAAGGGCTATTAATATTTACAACAATTACCTCGTTGACGAAGATCTTCTTCTGGGAGAAGGTGCGGACAAATGTTTGCCGTCTTCGAGGCCCACGTTATTTTCCAAAGCGCTTTGATTGTCATTCTCTAAAATGCTGTTCTCACTGTCGTGTCGCGATTGATATTGCACCGTTCTGCACAAAGCATCGTAAGCTAAAATCGAACCCACAGAATCACCGACGAAAGACACTTGACCGGCGAATCCACGGCCCTCGTCGCTTCTCACGAACTCTTGGTAAACTTGATTGGCGCCGTTGATCACTCGAGTCACGGAGTCTTGGTAATCGGGGGTTGAACTGGCGAGCAAAGGAATCGCTCCGATGGGAATCGTGTCGTGCGTGACCTGAGGTGTGTCAACGCACGAGGGCGACACGTCGAAACTGTAGGGACTGAGGCTGAGAATAAAAAATAGACAATTCTTTAAGGCCAGAAAAAGGGGTTTAAATTGTTTTTTTGCATTATTTTAATTTTTTTTTTCAAATTCAACAATGCATAATATTTCCAAGAATATTCAGTCAAAATTTCAAGTCAATTGGAACAAAATTGAAGAAGTTACCTTCGAAATTTGAGAGAAAACATGTTATTTGTTCGCAGATACTCAAAACGTGAATTAATGTAGTAGATAATATCGCTTGATAGTTTAGCATGATAATCGTAGTCGAAGTAACATTAAACGCGGTTTTGTTATGATAATTGTAGTGGAAATAAAATTAATCACGACAAAATGTAGAAGAGGGAAAATTACCTCGACAATATTCCAAGACCCTCCGTACAAATGGACGGACAAGAAACGAATTTGACGGAGATGTGGCCGACCATACTCGGATAATGTTGTCTCATTACAGACTCGAAGGCTCCACGAAACGTCGTAATATCGGACTTTTTGGCTGTGAGATCGACGTTCGCGTCTGTCGAATAAATGTAATCTCAGATTATCGCGAAAAGGTGGTTTAATATCGTCAGCCCTTAAATTTCGTACCTAATACGCTTCCGGCGTGCATAACTATTAGCAACACCGTTGTTCTGCAGGGCTGATGCGTTGGTGAATGCTGAGGAGATGCTGGACAAGATATGTCTATGCTCGTCGATGATTTTATGTGGAGCCTCTTGCTGCTTCTCTCGCTCGCAACCCTTTGCAGATACGAGTGCGAAAATATGCTGTCTTCCACTGAAATTGAATAAAAATATTTTATTACACACTGTGTAAAAAATGACCACTTGAAATTTCATGTAAAGATGTATTGGAAATTTTGATTCGTAAACTGGAATACTAAATTTACTGGGCAAATTTATCTTTGGTATAATAATTTTCATAATTTCCATTAATTTTGCTGTAAAATTGGGTTATTCTTTTTAATTTGATTTTATTTCATTGCAAAAGTAAATCAATTTTATGTCAAAATTGTACATACAATTTAGTTGAGTTTATGAATCAAAACTTCCAATTTTTTTTACAGTGTAGTACAAAATTTGAGTACGAATGAAAGTTACACTGTAAAAAATGTTTGTATTTTCACGATAGAAATGAGTATGGATTTTATAAAACTCGACATAGGAAATGAAAATTAATGTGGTTGCGTAGTAAATTTAACATGCGAGTATGGATTTTATCTATTTTTTGATATACAATCACAACACATTATTTCGAAATGAATACGTGAAAATGAACACGTATTTTTGGAATTTCATTGCCCGATTTAAAATTAAATACATATTTTCCAACAACAAACAAATTCCGCACTAGATCGTCATTATTCCGTTTAATTTCAAATTACACTTCGAATAAAATATTACCGAACGCTACACTTTTCTCACTACCATTCATACGAAAATTCAACCTAAATCTTTACAAAATTCAATATACAAACTAATTAAATATCAAAAGTAGCTTCTATAAATTTACAAACATATTCACAAAAAAAAAAAAATATATATATATATATATATCTAGCAGCATTGGAAAAACCAGAAACAATTGTGTCGTAATATTATCGAACTCTAAATTTTGTCCAATTAAAGTTGATATGAAAATGCTACCTCCGGTTCAAGTATATCAATTGTAAGAAACATTTTTTTAAAGAGTGCACTTAGAAAAATGTTTTAAATTTCATACAAAATGGAATATGCTATTAAAGTACCGTGTTTTTCGGCTGAAGGTGCAGTCGGTGAAACCGAATCTTCCTTGTCAGCGAGAAGGTCGAGTGAACTCCACTTAGCGAGTGAAGTGTTGTCGCCAAAGTCCTCTGAGCGCAGAGCAGCGTGTTAAATGGATAAAGAAGAAACACGACGTTTTCGTTACGACAACATTGCCTGGTTAACACCAACTAGTAAAAAGTCAACTTAAATTGCAGTTACTATAATAATAATAATCATAGTAGTGATAATAACAATAACTATTAATTCCACGGTCTAATCCCGCTCTAAATCAGCTACTCTTTATTTTTCACTTACAGTTACAAATCATTAATTAGCTGTAGTCCTGTGGAAACTCTCACCTTGTTCTCGTTTACGGTTAATGAGTTTCTTTCTTTTATCGTCTTTTTTTTTCGTTATCACGTACATTTTTTAAAGGGCTATACCAGTGTAAAGCATTTAAAACCCCCATTGCTTTTTTTCATTTTTTAAAATTGTACCTTCGAGAATATCATATTAAGATTTTAAGATCGAATCTCTAATATTTTGAAAATGGTAGCATTTTGAAGCACACCTCGTTGCAGATAAAAAACGCGGTATTTTTATGACTTTCTGAAGCTTTAAGTGAAAAATGAATAATCCGGAAGGACTTGAAATTGTTACGGCGGAAACCCATTTTTCCATAAAACGGTCTAGCATTTTTTGGATTGGATTAAAAATGCCAGTTTGGCATTCAAAGGACCATTTTTTAAGGCGAAATTTCAACAAGTGCCCAAATTTCTGTTTTACAAACGTTTACATCGCTCACGTTAAGAAAACATAAGATGCGACAATATCTTGCCAAAAAAGTCGCAAAAATCACTGAATTTCGGTGCGTTTTCACTGGAATAGTCCCTTAATAATATCGAGAAGCACAGCCAATGATCGAATGACAAAAGCCGTGCTATTTGGCGTGCATGCAATACCCAGGTTTTTCCTTCAATTGAAAATAAATTCATGCAATGGCTCGGTCGAAAAAAAAAGTCTCCGTTCCTTTTATTCAAAGTTTACAACGTTAACATTCGTCGCCAACATTCCACGATACTTTAATAGCCCCTTGTACTTGTTTTTCTCTTTATCGCTACGTTATTTTTATCACTTTTCGCTAACTACGTGTTTTCTTTTTTTGTTTTTTTTTTTTTTTGTGTGCGTGTCGTCCTACCTTTGCGAATCGTGGGTATAACGAGGCCAGCTGCGTTTAGTCGATGTCGACGAGAGTGCGACAGAGAACAAAGAGAGAGAAAAACACATAGAGAAGAGACAATAAAAACTATCGAGAACAATCGCTTGCAATCGTGCGCTCTATGTTTCGAATAATCGTCGTGTTCGTTTTTTTTCTCGACGTTATGTGTGCGAAATACCGCCTTTTTCTCATCATTTTAATCATAACTCACTAGCATTCGTCCCTAAAAAAAATTTCGCGCTTGGCGGATGCACTTAAATCGATCGATTATCTAAATTCTTTCGTGCACAAAAATAATTCTAATCGATAATCAACTATTGTTTTAAGATCTATGATAACTCGGCTACTGCGATGCTTGTGCAAAGCTCGAATGGATCTAAACATTTTCCAACGATTTGCAAAGAAAAATAAATAAGTAGACTCGCAAATTGAATAACGATTCGCTCGAGTAAATTAATGAGGATCGATCGTTAATCGATACAGGTAAATGTGCGTTTTTTGTTGTTGTTGTTGATGCGGTTGTTTTTGTTGTTGGATTTTTAATAAGTTTATCAAATACTCTGCGCCTATCGCCTATTTTTATCTATCTATTATCACTGCCATCATGCTCTGTTGCATTGCGAATAATTGCGGTTAATCAAGGGATCCCATTTGGGATGAACTATCGCACCACGTTATTCGTCACTTCGTCCTCGTCGTCGTAGTCGTTACCTCGACAATCGAAGTACTCGTCCTCGCTGCTGGATTCCGAGTCTCTCACGATACTCTCCATCCGCAGATTCGCTATCTGAATCTCGAAGCTCTTTGCCGAACTCGGCGAGTGGAGCGATTGGTTGCTTCGATTCCACACCTTCTTCGTACGGGTTGCCGCAATGGGATCCGATTTTTCGTCGTTTATCTTCGAACTTTAGAAGAATATGGTTATTCAGTGTAGAAAACGTTAATTAGTGTAATAGATCACGTCGCTTGAAATTTCGCTATGATATTTGTGGTTGAAATAAAATTTATCGCAATTTCTTATGATAATTATGATAATTGGAGTCCAAAGAAATTTCTTACAGCTTTGGTACGATAATTCTCGCGTAAATAAACTTTGTCACAATTTTACTATGATTATTGTAGTCCACCCTGAATTTATCATAACTTTATACAAATCGTAGTCTAACTCAAATTTGTGATAACTTTGTAATAATAATAGTAGCTCAGCCAAAATTCATCCCAACTTTACGACTGTTTTCTCTTCATTTTCGTTTTGTATTTTTTGTATTTTTATATATAATGTGTGATAATTAAACCTGTGCGGTTGTATATTTTGCACGATAACAGTTATCGTCCTGGAAAAGGGTTATGCCCGTAAAACTGAATAAATAATTAAATAAATAAATAAAATAATCGCAGTCTACCGGAAATTCGTCTCAAATTTGAGAGATAAAATTACCTCGGCGCGTTCAGTTCGATCGGCGAGTCCTCAGGTGTCGCGTCTCCCTCGGAGCTAACATTGGTATTAATAATCGGTATATCCGAGGGTTTTCTCAAAGCCGGAGGGCTCTGAGGGTCCTCGTTCTTTTCGATACTACCAAGAGTAGCCGCAAGCGTTTTGGCGACCTGATCGGAGCCCTGCATCGGCGTCGTTGCTGTGTTGTTGGATTCTGATTTATCTTCGTCGTCCAAGTCCCCAGATCCCTCCTCTCCGTGTTCTCCGCTTCCCATTTTCTTTTTCAAAGCCAATTGCGTCTGTCTCTCGATCTCCCGAATGTCTTCCATCGTCAGACCATTCCACTCGTCTTGCCATGCCCATGCCTGGATGTGGGCTTTCACCATCGTTTTCCTCAGCGCTAAACAAGCAAAATTTCCATTTGAAAAAGTACCTAATGGATTAGGTTTCAGTGAACACGTATATTGTAAAAAATGCTTCTGTGTTTTTTTTTTCGATTTAAATCGTGTATTAATTCCGGGAAACTCGAAATTAATACGTTTGCATAATTAATTTAATACAGATCAATGAATTCCGATAATTCTGGTAATTGAAAATTAGCATATGTAAAATTCCCAATACAAGTTTATCGATTTTCAGAGAGGAGTTTTTTTTTTTAAGTGAATTTAAAAAAAGCCTTTAGAGGAAATAAGAAATGAAACGGAGACTCACCTATATCGTCTATGAACTTTTCTAGCTTGGTCTGCATACCCCAGTAGCGGAATTCCACTCGACAGAGCTTGTAAGCGCACATCAGAGATTTTCCCGATGGCGTGGGCTGTGACCTTCCCTGTATATCATTTCACAATAGATAAATGTCGGGGACGGTGGGAATATTGAGATATTCTGAAGGCAACGCTTCCTGGGCTTTCACATTTCCGATATCATTTGTTATCTCTTCGAGTAAGTCACTCAAGAAAGGCGTCTCAAGTCGAGATATCGACCACTTCTACTCCAGCATTCCATTTTAAAAAGCACAAAAGCTTCAATCGGTTCTCAATATTTTTAAATGTTTCTGCTGATTTTTAGGTAATGAATATCAATTCAAAGGACAAAGTTACGTCGATAGTGATGAAGCATCAATTAAAACCAGATTTTTTTCTATACAAACAAATCGCATTAATTAAAACCAACAATTTTTTTATACAAAAGAATCGCATTAATCAAATCGATAATTTATTCCCCATAAACAAAATTGTATTTATTTCAAGTAGATCTTATCACTCCTTTAAATAAACCCAACAACCCGATTTAGTGAACGTGTAGGACTAATTAAAACCAACATTTTTTTTACACAAAAGAATCGCATTAATCAAATCGAGAATTTATTCCCCATAAACAAAATTGTATTTATTTCAAGTAGATCTTATCACCCCTTTAAATAAACCCAACAGACCGATTTACTGAATGTGTAGGAGCACCAACATGGGTCTTGGAAAATCGAGATAAAAAGCTCACTTTTACGTCGTTCCAGTAATCCACCAGCCACGTATCTTCCAGAGGTCCACGTCCGGTTTTTTCCGAGACGTACAACTTTGGGTCTTCCTCCTTGACATAATCGCCGCCGGACAACTGATCCTTCACAATGTCTATAACGTCGACCACACGGTTGCGAAGATCGCTTTCCGAGAGCTTGAACACGTTTTCCTGGCTGCCGTCGTCCGGGAAATAGTACGTCTCGATTTCGATGGAAAATTTCTCGATGAAGGGACACGTGTAACGCGTCTTCGTGTAGGGATAAGCGTTCCATGCCTCCTCGTTCACCGATGACACCGACTTGGGCAGCAGCGAATTAAACCATCCGGGCAAATGCTTTCCTATGTGGTAAATCTTGTGGGTGTACTGACCCGAACCACCGCCAGGACCATCGACGTAGGGTTCGTTCACTATTATCTCCACACCGCTGCCCGCCCCTTTGCTCTCCTTTCGTGATTTTTTCTGAAAAAAAAAAAAAAAAAAAACAAAACAAAACCGTACAAATTATTTTCTCTTCTTTCTTCCAACGGACAAGAGCATTTCTTCATAATTTTTATTTTATTTTTTCCAAAACAAAAATTGAAAAAGTTTTGAATTTTATCAGATTTTTGAAAAATTTACTTCGGAATTTTCGTTACAAATAATCATAACTATATAAATTGTTGGAAAAAAAATTTAACAAAAATTGTGGTTGCTGTTTAGAGACAGAACAACACCATAAAAAATCGGGGATGGAATCCAAGAGGTCGACTTGGACTATATGGTCTACCCCATATATTTAAGTATTAATCAAAGAATTATCATCAAGGAATATTAAAAAATGGCACCGGAGAAATTTGTCGCGAGGAATGTTGAATTTAAATTAAATTTTTTTTTTAATTGCTTTTTTCCAAAAAAATGGACTGTGATTTTATTCCTTAAGGGCTATGATTTTACGCTCGGAATATCTTAAATTCATAAAGTGCATGTAAGCTGCTTAAGTTATGAAACAATGTGGTTACCGCTATCATATATAGCTGAGCTATACGATATTCCTCCACCGTAAGAGGCAGTGGTATTCGATACTCCTTTATCAGCATTTTCGCCGTCGAATTCCCCGGATTTTTAGATGACTCTCCTCTTCACTACTCTCCCATCATTTCTGAAACATATCAAAGCATATCATTTATTTATTTATTTTATTTAATGCTATTTCATCGATCCTGAAGAGATGGGTGAATCGATTTTTTTTATTGATTCCAATGAAATGGAGCATTTGGATTTCAAAAAGAACACTTTATTGGCTGTAGAGAAACATTTACTTAGTGAGTATATAATAATAAATTTTTAACATTGAATCGATTTAAAGAGACATTTTACGTGAATCAACGAAACTTTTTCTTTTTTTTTATTAATGACGGAATTTTGTAATTCAACATCATTACATTTCATTGAGTTTGACGTCATTCATGGAAAAAAAATAGTATCGAAACTCTAGTATTTCATTTAATAATTGGCAATGATTTCCGTGATAAATGAAACGTTTGTTTCTCGGTGAAGGAAAAAAAAAGGAAAATTCTGCTACAGATTTCTTATCACCTGGTACATATATACGCATCTAGTAGCGAGAATAATAAGAGTATAAAAAAATAGTATCGAAACTCTATTCGATATTTCATTTAATAATTGGCAACGATTTCCGTGATAAATGAAACGTTTTTTTCTCGGTGAAGGAAAAAAAAAGGAAAATTCTGCTACCGATTACTTATCACCTGGTACATATATACGCATCTAGTAGCGAGAATAATAAGAGTATAAAAAAATAGTATCGAAACTCTATTCGATATTTCATTTAATAATTGGCAACGATTTCCGTGATAAATGAAACGTTTGTTTCTCGGTGAAGGAAAAAAAAAGGAAAATTCTGCTACCGATTTCTTATCACCTGGTACATATATACGCATCTAGTAGCGAGAATAATAAGAGCAAAGTACAGATATAGTTGCGGCATTAAAGAACGTCCTTGTCACGGGCAATTGCAATGCTGCGCGACTGCTGCAGTCGTTCGCCAACCGAAGGAAGAAACAACAGAGAGAAAGATGTGGATATAACGTGTGTACACCAAGATGCTGAACGGTGTGTGAGGTAATAAAAGCCAGTTGCGTAACAAAGTGACGGTGGCATTAGTCATAATTATTCCGGGGATTGCCGGTCGGGATTACCAATGAATTTCTTCGGTCTCTTCAGCAACCCGCAAATTAGTGATCCATTACGTCACCGAATATAAATTCTCCATTTCTCTCGCGAAAAATAAAAATAAAAATCAATTAATAAAAACGTAAAGACAAATAATTATGGAATAAATGGAAATATTATGGAATAAAAACTGCAAATAATTTTTGCAAATATTCTTCGGACTAATTTGAGTATTTATAATTTTTTAATGATTTTTCGGATGCGTGTTTTAGGCGTTAAAAAATATTGCAAATTCGTGATCCATTACGTCACCGACTATAAATTCTCCATTTTTCGCGAGAAAAAAAAAACCGTTTGATTAAGCCGCAATGGCAAATAATTCGAATAGTCTATTCTTTGGAAATATTATGGAATAAAAAATAGAAATAATTTTTGCAAATGTTCTTCGGACTAATTTGAGTATTTACAATTTTTTAATGATTTTTCGGATGCGTGTTTTAGGCGTTAAAAAATATTGCAAATTCGTGATCCATTACGTCACCGACTATAAATTCTCCATTTCTCGCGAGAGAGAAAAAAAAACCGATTAATTAAGACGTAATGGCAAATAATTCGAATAGTCTACTCTTTGGAAATATTATGGAATAAAAAATAGAAATAATTTTTGCAAATGTTCTTCGGACTAATTTGAGTATTTACAAATTTTTAATGATTTTTCGGATGCGTGTTGTAGGCGTTAAAAAATATTGCAAATTGTTGATCCATTACGTCACCAACTATAAATTCTCCATTTCTCGCGAGAATAAAAAAATACCGATTAATTAAGACGTAATGGCAAATAATTCGAATAGTCTACTCTTTTGAAATATTGTGGAATAAAAAATACAAATAATTTTTGCAAATATTCTTCTGTCTAATTTGAGTATTTACAATTTTTCAATGATTTTTCGGATGCGTGTTTTAGGCGTTAAAAAATATTGCAAATTGTTGATCCATTACGTCACCGACTATAAATTCTCCATTCCTCCCGAGAAAAAAAAATACCGATTAATTAAGACGTAATGGCAAATAATTCGAATAGTCTACTCTTTTGAAATATTGTGGAATAAAAAATACAAATAATTTTTGCAAATATTCTTCTGTCTAATTTGAGTATTCAAAATTTGTCTTGTATTTTTCATTCCCATATAAAAAAATACAGCCCCAAAATAAAAATAAAATTATTTCAGCCAATCTGACCCTGTATATAGCATACATTAATTACATATCCTCCACAAATGTCTTATATATTTTATTCCCATAAAAATATACATCCCCCAATAATAACAAAAAAAATTATTTCAGCCAATCGGAGCGCACAAATTCAACGAAATTTCGCTGAGCATTCGTGTGTCGTCTTTTAATAGAAATCTTTTGTTGCTGTATTAACGGGGAATTAATCAATCGCAAGCCCACTGGCTTTCCGAGAGAAGCAAAGCGCAATGTAGGCCGAGGGTTTTCTCAAAGTGTGACCGGTGGGTATACCGCCCGGTAGGACGAACAGAGAAAGGGGAGGATGATGTAAATACATATAGGTAATACAGGGTATGTACATACAAACTCGCCTTCAGTCAGGCACTTGACGTGCTTCACGTGCGAGCGAGACAGCCGAAGAAAAAGCTCTCTCTTTCTCTCTCTCTCTCTCTCTCTATCCCAGAAAAGAAGAGATAGCGAGCAATCCCGCCGTGATGCTCTGGTTACTTAACGGGTGCGCGGAAAAACCCGAGGGCGGTTTACTACCCCTGATTACACGGCTCATATCATCGCCGGAGAATTACACTGTAAAAAATTATTTGAAAAAATTCATATACTGCATAGTCATTTTTACGACACTCGTGTAATGGATTTTTAATATGCGCGGGTAGGAAAGTATTATTTAGTTTATGAAAGGAAATGAAAATTCAATGTACGTTAGATAAAATTTAAGTTAATTTACGTAAAAATGAGAAATACTCGTTGTAGTAATTTTTCTTTAAATATATTCGACAGTGGATATCATGTCCGGAGAATTATAGTGTAAAAAATATTTAAAAAATTCATATACTGCATACTAATTTTTACTACACTCGTGTGATGGATTTTTAATCCGGAGAATTAGAGTGTAAAGAATATTTGAAAAATTCATATACTGCATAGAAATTTTTACTACACTCGTGTAATGGATTTTTAATAAGCGCGTGTAGGAAATTTTATTTGATTTATGACTAAAAATGAAAATTCAGTGTACGTGTGGTAAAATTTAAGTTAATTTACGTAAAAAATAGGAAACATTCGTTGTAATAAAAAAATATATATATTCAACAGTGGATATCATCTCCGGAGAATTACAGTGTAAAAAATATTTGAAAAATTCATATACTGCATAGAAATTTTTACTACATAATTTACGTAAAAAAATAACTTACCCTGTCCTTACGTAAGGACGGGGTAAGTTATTTACACAGTTTTTTTGTATTAAAAACATTTTTAATGAATGTATAATATCTCAAGAATATTGTTTTTTTAAACAATAATTATTGATTTCATGATAAAAAATTAACCGATTTTTGTTAGCGTTCTGCATCATTCGCACTTTCTTACAAATTATTCCGTTTAATTTGAAATTGATAAAAATATTATAGTCTACAAAAAAAAAAAAATGCCATAACATTATCGAACCCTACATTTATTCCAATACCGTTAATATGAATGTTCGATATAAATGTTACGAAATTTAAAACACAGTTAAATGCATATGGTGTTTCCCATATACATACGAATATATTGATTTCAAGAAAGATTTGTTTTTTTGCATCGTAAAAGCTGTAAAGCACCTGTCGATGCAGCCAATAAAGGAACGGCCCTTATTTATTGACCCCGTGTCCCTTTGTGTCTTATACCATAAGCTAAGTTTAATGCATCTCAAAGCAAAGAAGAGACACTCGCGTGCATCGTAAAGGCTGAATTATCCTCGAGTCGTTGGCTACTGGGCCAACAACCTCCAAGAATGATTACTAGCTAATAAAAAAAACTACGATAATGTAGATCTCGTTTGTAATAAAGTCTTTTAAATATTTGTTAAATGAGGTTTCTTCTGCGTTTCTTTTTAAATATTTGTAAAAAGAGAGTTTTGTCAGATTCTCTTTTTAAATATTTGTAAAACAAGGGTTTTTGCTGAGAATATTTTTATGAATATTTCATAAAAAGAGCGTTTTTTCGGCTTCTCTTTTTAAATGCATGTCGAAAATTCTCTTACAAAAACGTACATAGAAACGTCACTACAACAAGTGTAACGTTAAATTTATACACAATTCTACCAAAGAATTCTACTAATTTTTTCTACAAATCACCTTTAATTTTACAATACATACACAAAATTATAATTTTCAACCGTACATTAAATTGAATATCATACACGAATTTAGTATAAATTAATACACACTACATGAATTTTCAAAACATTTTTTACAGTGCAATAAAAAATGTCAATAAAATGTTTTAAAAATCATACATAACATCATCGATATCGATTTCAAAATATCCAATAAAACAACGCACGTAACGTTTAAAGTTCGCTCGCTCGCTCAGCGAGAAAATCAATCGAGCTCCGAGCGATCCATTATTAAAATATCTTCGATTACGTATTGTATCCTTACCTAAACGCCTCTCGAGCGAGTTCGCGACTTCTGCGCCAGAATTTTTACAGAATCGCTGTCACAAAATCATTCACAAATCGTGGGACTTCCGGTGGAAGCTCGCGAGCGTCATTCGCACTATTTTCACCGCCTATCTCAAGAATCCTTCTCATTTGTCACAAGGTTTCACAATCCGCTGACAAAAATCACGTATTTTCACTCAGTATCGCATAGCAGAGCATGGCAAAAAATGATTTTTATCCGATCTCAGTGAATATTTTCAGCGCCCACGTAATTTCGCACACTCTTCGCGCTCACATCCGTAAACCGGAAGTCCGCAGGAACCGAGGAGAACGTAACCTCAGGAAATTCTTATCGCCGTGTGAAAACTCGTAAATACAACATACATATACATATATGTCTTCACTGTCACGCAAAGCACAACAGAAACTCACTTCCGGCCACCGAAACAATTCACTATTCCATCAGCTTCCGGTCAATGCATTTCCCTCCATTTCCACATTGTATTCAATTTACGATGAATTTCGTGGAGAGATATTGAAATAAAATGAAATTGATGTTATTTTT
Source organism: Clistopyga incitator (assembly GCA_947507545.1). NCBI lineage: Eukaryota > Metazoa > Arthropoda > Insecta > Hymenoptera > Ichneumonidae > Clistopyga > Clistopyga incitator. The sequence goes on along the minus strand of OX382188.1, from coordinate 3,050,763 downwards.
ATGTAGTTTACAGCAGGAGGCGAAAAAAGTGGGTTTTTTGCGACGTGGTGAGCTACTCTTCGCTCTTTGGACTGTTGGATTGGCGCGCACGGCCGAAAAATTAGTGGAACCGGATCCGAAGAGACTCGCGCGCTGTCTCGTCCAGCACTCGTAGCTTCTGGCCTCGTACGTCTCTTCGTGTCTCTTCCAGTACGCGTTTTTCCTGTTTTACTCCCTCGGCGCCTGCGCCTCCGTTCGCTCTCGGTCTTTCTCTTGGTCTATCGCTCTCTCTCTCTCTCGTACTCGTGTGTACTGAAGTCTCGTGAGGCTGTATTATCGGTTTACCCGCCTGGTCTCCTCTTCGTCTACGGTTCTCTCCTGCTCGTAGAGGCTCCAGCTGCACGCGCTTGCGTGCACGGCGCCGCTCGGTTCCTTCTCACGAATTTATATTTCGCAGAGGTAACTCGTACGTCGACACGTTTCCACATCTTCAGTGATAAATTTCGTCCTCTGCTGTGGAGACGCTCGCTGATGGCTCTTCAGGAACTTTGGATGTTGCGATGATCATGAGGAGCAATGAATTTTCGAGATTAATTGGTCCTGTTGGTTTTCGGTTTTTGATTTTTCGTTTGTTTCATTTTTGTTTTATTAATTTTGTTAATTTTGTTTGTTTGTTTTTGTTGTTGTTGCTTTTATTAGGGTAATTGGTAAATGGACATGAAGGATTGTTACATGTTTTGTGATGTTAATTGAGGGGACCACCCACTTCTTCAGGAATAAATTTTGACTTTTGCTGCGGAGTCGTTTTCTGAAGCTTCTTCAGGATGATCTTTTGGATGTGGCGATGATCATGAGGAGGAATGGATTTCGAGATTAATTTGTCCTGTTGGTTTTCGGTTTTTGAATTTTCGTTTGTTTCATTTTTGTTTTATTAATTTTGTTAATTTTGTTTGTTTGTTTTTTGTTGCTTTCATTAGGGTAATTGGTAAATGGGCATGAAGGATTGTTACATGTTTTGTGATGTTAATTGAGGGGAACATCCACTTCTTCAGGAATAAATTTTGACTTTTGCTGCGGAGTCGTTTTCTGAAGCTTCTTCAGGATGATCTTTTGGATGTGGCGATGATCATGAGGAGGAATCGATTTCGAGATTAATTTGTCCTGTTGGTTTTCGGTTTTTGATTTTTCGTTCGTTTCATTTTTGTTTTATTTCTGTATAAATTTTGTTTAATTTATTTTTTGTTAATTTTGTTAATTTTTGTTGTTGTCTTGCTTGTATTAGAGTAATTGGTAAATGGATATGTAGTATTATTACATGTTCTGTGTGATAATAAAGAGGACGACGTATAGCATCGGCACTTTTCCTTTCTTCAGGATCTGTTGATTGCGGAAGTGATAATGACGATAAACGATTTCAACCTCAATCTCTCCCTTGGTTTGTTATGTATACAGTAGATAAGAATAACATCTTTTCCTTCTTCAAGTTCTGTCGCTTATCTCACTTACAACAGCTGGACTATAAATTCAGTTATTTTCTTATATCCCCTTTGCTTTTCAATACAGCAGATAAAGATTTTTTTCCTGCTTCAAGTTCTGTCGTCGCTTATCTCACTTTCAACATCTTAAAATATTTTTCAAAACTTTCTTCAAAACGCATCGCTTATTTCAATTCCCTTCTTTCCTTATTTCTATACCCTAGACAATGTTTGTTTTTACCTTCTTTAAAACGCCTCGCTTATTTTAACAACTCTAACCCATCAATTCTGTTGTGTAATTTTTTAGTTAAAGGGCAATGTTAATTACGAGCAATAATTAGCTATCCTAATATATCTATACCCTAGACATTTTTTAAAAATCTTTCTTCAAAACGCATCACATATTTCAATTCCCTACTTTCCTTATTTCTATACCCTAGACAATGTTTGTTCTTTAAAACGCGTCGCTTATTTTAACAACTCTAACCCATCAATTCTGTTGTTTGATTTTTTACTTAAAGGACAAATTAGCAATGGGTACGGAGTTTTGTGATGTAAAGAGGACGAGGCATAGCATCGCCGTGACGACCCGGCTGGATAGAGGTGGACAAGCGTTGTTCCCGCCACCTTCCCCTCTATTGATCGATATAGCGGCCATGCGACCGACCGGCTCTCGGGAGGAAACGCGAAAACGCTTGCGCACCTTGGTCTCGCGGCGAAGACACCGAGGCACCGAAAGCCCTTCCTCCACGAGCTTCGGGAGCTTTCTCCGGGTCCACGTAAAAGCTCGCGTTCACTGGGCCACCGGGACTGCGAGCTTGTTTTCTGTTGACTCTAAGCTGGGTCACGCGACCGACACGAGAATGAACAAACTTTACCGAGAATGGCTTTGAGGATGAAGGGACACGGTAGCGTGCTTCTCGATTGTCAGAGAGACTCTTTTGTTCGCTTGGAAAATGCTGGAAAAAAGAGCTTTATCTAGCGGCACATTTGCGCTTATTTCATTCGTTAGTTTTATTGGTTTTTAGTTAGTTTGTTATTTCGGTTTTGGGCCAATTTCAAGGATGTCCTGGAAAATTATGTTTTCATTTGCCGACTTTCTGATGGATTTTTTTTTTTCGGCTATCGAAAGAATTCAATTCAATTGAATTGAATCACTTCGAAATGCGATTAAAAAGTTTCAAGCTCAGTTATAGACTACATTACCAAGTGAACAAATGTTAAAAAATAAATTCTTATACACGGGCTCTTATGGGAAACTAACCGATTTCGTACTTCGGAACGAAAATTAACATGGATAAACTGAACTTTTATACGATATTAAATATGCTTTGAATTCCTTAGAGTGTCACGATTCCGTATGGAATATAAAAAAGGGACGTTATCGAAGTATTTGGATGTAATTCCAACGTCAAACACATCATCGCCACTCGGAAGTTACGGATAACCGGATGTAACGGTGGATGATAGAAATGAACATAACCTCGAGCGTCAACCGTGGTCTCAGCGATCGATTTTTCGTGGCGGTTGTAGTCGTAGCGTAAAAATTCGATTTTTCATCTACTTTTTTTTTTTTAGTTTTGTGTCACAAATTTACCTTTAAAACGACCAAATTTAGTTCTGACCCCGTGATGATACAATACCACTACGCGCTGAAGCGATGCTCTGATGAGATATTTTAGTTAAGGTAAACGTACCAATGGCGGGACGTTTAAGGCAATGTCTGTTTTGTATACCAATTTTCGCATCCATATATTTATTATTTTATTAAATGGTGGTAAAAATCGTAAGCTTAGAGTTTCTAGTTTCCGAAAAGCATACAATAAAAATATTTTTGATTGTGTGAAAAACAGTTATTAATTAAAACCCTGAAAAATGTAGAATGTACCAATGCTGGGATGGGTATTTTTCTACATGTCCCGATCTCGGGACGTGAAATGTGCGTATCGGTGGACACATAAGATTATTTGTAAGAGTTATTTTTTCTATTTTCTTAATTGAATTCTTGATATATACAAATATTCATATAGAGTCCCTCAATTGGGACCTGTCCCGCCATTGGTACGTTTACCTTACGAAGCATCTACAAATACGTTTTTATTCTCACTGTGATTATTTCAATGGGTAGATATATAAAAATTTTGGCATTTACAGAATTTTCGGAACAGTGCGTCAATTGATTAGTATGGGTCCCAATGACTACCTTAAATAGTACCAAAAAACGTAATAGAATTATTATATCTTAAAGACGTCTTCGACCTTCCCTTGAACTTATACAACTTACCTTAAAAATGTAATGAAACACTTTCAACGATTTAAGACTTGCAGTAAAAAAAAAACATTTATTCCAAACGTTCAACAATTATATAAGAATTTTTTGGGGCCTTAAAAAGCGCAATCACTCTGAGGTAGCAGCATGAGGGTCTTCGACTTCGTATCCATCAGGGGGCACAGCATTTTTTGCGGGGTTGTGGAAAAGCGTATGGTTGCCATCGCCCCAGGGAAATCGCTGTGACATAATTAAGGTAACGAACGTACTGAATATAGAACGTACATCAGTCGCTCATCATAATTTCTTGATGAATTTAATGACACGGTATTTTAAGGTGGTCGTTATTTGGGGTCAAGACGAATTTTCATTTTTACAATTTTTCCATCGTTTGCAAATAAATAAATAAAAATTATTGTTCTTATATTAAACCCTTCCATTATTATTCCGCCATTTAAAATTAATGGGATTTCCCTTTACCTCCACATATATATTGGCTTTTAATGAAATTTTGTGTTTTCATTTCGAAGACAATATTTCAATAATTCAAATAATGGAGATTTCAGTGAGAAAACTTTTTTTTTCTTCGTGTATGAGTTTGATTAGATTTCAATGGGATTTTCCAAGCAAATAATTCGCACCTTGGTCCTGCGATAATGGGATTTCCCTTTATCTCCACACATACATTGGCTTTTAATGAAATTTTGTGTCTTCATTTCAAAGACAATATTTCAATAATTCAAGTAATGGAGATTTCAGTGAGAAAACTTTTTTTTTCTTCGTCTATGAACTTGATTAGATTTCAATGGGATTTTCCAAGCAAATAATTCGCACCCTGGTCCTGCGATAATGGGATTTCCCTTTATCTCCACACATACATTGGCTTTTAATGAAATTTTGTGTTTTCATTTCAAAGACAATATTTCAATAATTCAAATAATGGAGATTTCAGTGAGAAAACTTTTTTTTCTTCGTCTATGAACTTGATTAGATTTCAATGGGATTTTCCAAGCAAATAATTCGCACCTTGGTCCTGCGATACATGTACTCCATGGGCACGAATTCTGGTCTCGGCTGTTTCTCTTCTTCTTTCGCTCTCATTTGGACCAATATCGAGGCGACAACCACGAAGGGTAAGGCACCGAGAAGAGAAGCTCGTTTGAAGAATTTCGCTTTTCTTGCATCTTCTGTATTGCCCGTTATTATTATTATTATTATTTAATCAATGTAACGATCCACGAGATTTCAATGATAATACCATCGTGGTACAAAATTGGAAAATGCCGCTTACGAAGCTGTACAACAGTTTAACGGAGAACCATAAAATGCTAGCTCATTGATCACTTTACCATGAGACTAATATCTTGGAGATTACAATTGAACCAGCATTATTGAAACTGTAATTTGCGATGTTAATTTTTTTTTTTTTTTTCATGATTAATTTTACTTGTTCTCTTCACTTTCCTTATGCAAGTTACGTAGAAAGTGGGATAAGTCATTTCGAAGAAAGTTAAAACGGTGACCGTTTTGCCCCTCTGCTCGTTTTACCCCTCTGCCCGTTTTCTCCCGCTGCCTATTTTACCCCTCAGCCCTTTTTACCTCCATCTCCTCTATTTTATTATCGTGTCTAGACAACAGTTTTCAATTAATAACGTGCCCCGAGTACGCGCTGATATTTCAACGGCTTCAGTCGCATTTTTCCGTAATGAAATATCTATCATATTATTGGATATTTCATTAGACTGATGTCTGCAAAAATGTGCGGAGAACGGGATACTTTACCCTCTGTCGGAGGGCAGATGGACGACGGGGGTTCGGAAGAACCACCACAAGGTTCGGGCTTCGAAGGTTTTTCGCAACACGGAGGCGGACGTAAAAGTTTGCAATCCCTCATGCAAGGATCGTCCGGAGGCATCGAAGCTCGGGAAGTTATTCCAGGCTTCGAGGAACCTGCCGATGGACTTTTCATCTTGTCAATGCCCGAACAAGCATCTGGAACAGGCTTTGGAGCTGGAGGAGTCATTCCAGGCTTGCAAGGAGCTGAAGAAGTGCTCGTTGCTTTGATGATTGGGGAACACGGGTCAGTGGACGGCTTTGGAGCTGGAGGAGCTCTTCCAGACGTGCAAGGAGCTGAAGAAGTGATTCCAGAATTAAAGGGAGCTGGAAAAGCTGTTTCAGACTAACACGAAGCCGGAGAATTTTTTCCAGACTCACAAGTAACTGGAGAAGGTGTTGCAGGTTTACAAGGAGCTGGAGAATTTTTTCCAGACTCACAAGAAACTGGAGAAGGTGTTGCAGGTTTACAAGGAGCTGGAGAATTTTTTCCAGACTCACAAGAAACTGGGGATGGTGTTGCGGGTTTACAAGGAGCTGGAGAATTTTTTCCAGACTCGCAAGAAACTGGGGATGGTGTTGCGGGTTTACAAGGAGTTGGAGAACTTGTTGCAGGCTTGCAAGGAGGTGAAGGCATTGATTCGGACTTACAAGGAGCTGCAAATGTTGATTCAGACTTACAAGAAGCTGCAGAACTTACTCCAGAATAACAGGTAGCTGTAAAAATTGGTCCAGGCTTACGAGAAGCTGGAGAAGCTGCTTCAGGCTCCCCAGGAAGTGGACAAATCGTTTCTTTCTGGCGATTTTGGGAGCATGGATCCGGCAATGGCGGAGCTTCGTGGTAAGTCCTTTCGACCTTAGACACTTTTTTGCATTCTGACGCTGGCTGACAACCACGCGGTCCTCGCGAGGCTCGGGAAGCGCAAGGATCTTTGGGAACAGCTGAAACTTCCTTTGGAGGCATCGGACCGCACGAATTCTTCGGCGCGGAAGCTGATGATGAACCACAGACATTCTTGCTATCGCTGGACTTCGGTTGGCAAGGATTTCCGGCCGGCTTTGAACATTCCCCCTTATCCTTGGGGCTACTCCCTTTGCAGGAATCCTTGAATAGCGATGAAGTCACTTTGCAATAGAAAGACCTTCCTGCCGGGTCAAAATTATGACCCGAAGAGTTGGACACCAAACTCGAAGGCGCGATGCAATTCCTGAAGAATTTCGTTAGCCTCGTTGGGCCTGCGAACAACTTTGCCATCTCTCATATTTGTTCGACGCCGAATTATTGAGCGAACTAAATTTGATTTTTTGGAAAATGGTTTAAAAAATGGGCAGCTCTGATTTGACATCAGAGACAATTTTGGTTGGGTTATCAAGGCTTTCAAAGCGACGATCAGTTTTTTTCAGTAGTCAGCGTTTTTAGTGGCGATTTTGGGAAGCTCATTCACTGGGAAAAGATTTGCAGCTGCAGTAGGTCGGAAAAGTTTGTTTTTAAGATTTCGATTTTTTCCTGATACAAAAAAGATTCGTTTTCAACAATTTATTTTTGTCATTTTAATGTCACTCAAAATTCTCAAAAAGAAATTGATAAAAACGGTTTAGAAAAATTGAAAATTCTAAATCTTCCCTCAGAATGAAATTTTATAAAAAACCTTCGTCGCATTTTGTTTTAAAAAAAAAATTTCAGATTTCCATAAATGCAAATAGAAGTAAAATAAAATTTTGTAATATTTCCAAAAACACAATTTCACTAAAATCGTCAGAAAATCCCAGGACTTAATAAAACATAAAATCTAAAATTATGGTTTTTAAATTTTTATCTGAAACAAAATTGCAATTCCAAATCCGAATTATTTTCAGTTTTTTTACGAAGCTTATTGCATTAATCAAGGTCAATTAACGCACATCGTTATATTTTGTTTTCATTAGTGAATTACTAAAAATATGACTTTAATGGCGCGTGAGAAATGCTTGTAGCACTAGTAATTACGGGTAAGTGAGAGAAACGTAATATTGGTACAGAAAGAGGAAAAATATCAGTGGGTGGTTTGTGAAGAAGACGCCTGTGAAGTGCGAACAGTAACGATACCCGAGTACCCTCGTTGAATCCGGAAAAATGCGGCGACCGCGTTCCTGCATAATACACGCGCGTCTGCCTCTCGTAGGGCCGCCGAGTAGGGCACAGTCTGACATGATTTTCCTCATAAGTTTCAACATTTGTTGGAATATCGTTAACGCTCTGTGATACGCCGGTGAAAATTTCTTCGTCCAATCGATCGTCGGCTTGCCCCACCATTCGACAAGCGACCAATGACAGTTTGAGAAAATCTGCATCCTAAAGTTTCGAGTATCGACCACGGGGGGCGCTTCCGTCGGGCGATACAGATACTTTAATATCTTATGAATAAATAAATACTCGTATTTTTAATTTTTCAAATTATATAATCATGTTTCTACGGATTTTATGAAAAATGCAAAAGGTACGCGACGAGCTGTACAATCAACAGCCACGAGGGCTTCATTCGGCAGCACAACTTCAGCGACGACGCAGTATCATCCTGATGTAATGATAACTGCATTTGCAGGGTCAGATACTTTAATTACTTATGAATAAATAAATACTCGTATTTTTTATTTTTTTAAATTATATAATCATGTTTCTACGGATTTTATGAAAAATGCAAAAGATACGCGACGAGCTGTACAATCAACAGCCACGAGGGCTTCATTCGGCAGCACAACTTCAGCGACGACGCAGTATCATCCTGATGTAATGATAACTGCATTTGCAGGGTCAGATACTTTAATTACTTATGAATAAATAAATACTCGTATTTTTTATTTTTTTAAATTATATAATCATGTTTCTACGGATTTTATGAAAAATGCAAAAGATACGCGACGAGCTGTACAATCAACAGCCACGAGGGCTTCATTCGGCAGCACAACTTCAGCGACGACGCAGTATCATCCTGATGTAATGATAACTGCATTTGCAGGGTCAGATACTTTAATTACTTATGAATAAATAAATACTCGTATTTTTTATTTTGTTAAATTATATAATCATGTTTCTACGGATTTTATGAAAAATGCAAAAGGTACGCGACGAGCTGTACAATCAACAGCCACGAGGGCTTCATTCGGCAGCACAACTTCAGCGACGACGCAGTATCATCCTGATGTAATGATAACTGCATTTGCAGGGTCAGATAATTTAATTACTTATGAATAAATAAATACTCGTATTTTTTAATTTTTTAAATTATGTAATCATGTTTCTACGGATTTTATGAAAAATGCAAAAGGTACGCGACGAGCTGTACAATCAACAGCCACGAGGGCTTCATTCGGCAGCACAACTTCAGCGACGACGCAGTATCATCCTGATGTAATGATAACTGCATTTGCCGGGTCAGATACTTTAATTACTTATGAATAAATAAATACTCGTATTTTTTATTTTGTTAAATTAAATAATCATGTTTCTACGGATTTTATGAAAAATGCAAAAGGTACGCGACGAGCTGTACAATCAACAGCCACGAGGGCTTCATTCGGCAGCACAACTTCAGCAACGACGCAGTATCATTCTGATGTAATGATAACTGCATTTGCAGGGTCAGATACTTTAATTACTTATGAATAAATAAATACTCGTATTTTTTTTTTTTTTTTATTATATAATCATGTTTCTACGGATTTTATGAAAAATGCAAAAGGTACGCGACGAGCTGTACAATCAACAGCCACGAGGGCTTCATTCGGCAGCACAATTTCAGCGACGACGCAGTATCATCCTGATGTAATGATAACTGCATTTGCAGGGTCAGATACTTTAATTACTTATGAATAAATAAATACTCGTGTTTTTTAATTTTTTAAATTATATAATCATGTTTCTACGGATTTTATGAAAAATGCAAAACGTACGCGACGAGCTGTACAATCAACAGCCACGAGGGCTTCATTCGGCAGCACAACTTCAGCGACGACGCAGTATCATCCTGATGTAATGATAACTGCATTTGCAGAGTCAGATACTTTAATTATTTATGAATAAATAAATACTCGTATTTTTTAATTTTTTAAATTATGTAATCATGTTTCTACGGATTTTATGAAAAATGCAAAAGGTACGCGACGAGCTGTACAATCAACAGCCACGAGGGCTTCAGTCGGCAGCACAACTTCAGCGACGACGCAGTATCATCCTGATGTAATGATAACTGCATTTGCAGGGTCAGATACTTTAATTACTTATGAATAAATAAATACTCGTATTTTTGAATTTTTTAAATTATGTAATCATGTTTCTACGGATTTTATGAAAAATGCAAAAGATACGTGACGAGCTGTACAATCAACAGCCACGAGGGCTTCATTCGGCAGCACAACTTCAGCGACGACGCAGTATCATCCTGATGTAATGATAACTGCATTCGCAGGGTTGCATCATCCCGGGGGAAACGAATGCACTCGTGGGAGGGAAGTGCAGTCGAAGGACAGACATTGAGACAAGGGTAAAATCTCGTCGCCCAGACAAAGCGGCGTCTGCGCGCAATATATAGTACATTAAACTGCATAATACACGGAAAGCTTCAATCCGAGCTTTCCCTATCACTCCCTGGATGTACCAAGAGCTTTAGAGGTAACCATGACGATAAAGCTGGATGGGATTTATCCTCGTTACACATGGTTACCACGTGTGTATAGCTAAGGCTATAAATAACTTTGCCTGTTAGCCAACATTATGCCCACTGGAAATTCAGGCACGTGTTCGCTTGATGAGGAATACGTGCTACATTCAAACCCTTTGTATTGCTTAATCTTTTCAAATCTAAAAAAAGATCGGAAAGTAGAACTTTGCAAATTGCTTCCTCATTATTTTCAGCCTTCTACAAAGCGATGCTATGAGGAGGCATGTTCATCGATTTTGGTGTCTTCGTGAAGGAAGTTTTGTAGAAAGCCTAAGACAATGAGCAAGCCATGTGCAAAGTTCTGCTTTGCAGCTTTTTTCATTGTGACATTTCAAATTTTGAAAAATCCGAAACACGTGACAAATTGTAAAGGAACTGTGCACCTGCGTTAGTAAATAGTACTGATTTCGTGAAAAAAGTGAGGTTAGCTGCGAGAGAGGCTGCCCCATCCCACCTCAAAAGTTTAAAACCCGTTTTCTCCTAAACTACTCGGCACATGGAGCTTAAATTTTGGGAGAATGTGCGGAAATGTGGCACAAATCGACTAAGCTTCTGGTCCCTCGAAACTCAAAGCTGTTTTTTTGGGGGGGCCGGAAAACAAAAAAAAGTGAGGTTAGATGCGAGACAATCGGTCCAACAGACGTTTACCATTGGACGATGAAATGCCCAGCGAAGTTTTGAAAGCTCACAAAAAATTCTAAAACAAGAAAATAACACCTGGCACATTATAGTGAAAACTTTCGCTCCTGATGTTCGTTTTCCAATTTGTTTATTAATCAAGCTCCTTCTTAGGTCCCAAGTTAAATTTAAAAAATAAAATTATCCTCATAACTTGCAAATGGAATGAAGGTAAAAAAGTAAGTTTAAAAATTCATCTGCATCAAGATTGAATAATCTTATGACGAAGTTTGGTCAATAGACTTGTCTGGAAAGCCCGACTTTGTCCCGGCCATACAAAGGACTTTTTCCTCGATTACTTTTCCTCACTCGAGCAAAAGAGCAGCGACTGAGTGCGACGGTAAAGTCGACGGAGAGAGAGAGAAATCAAGACGGAGACCGAGAAAAGAGCGGTCGCTTCTTTTATCCCGTATCTTTCGTCACAGGGACGATCAATACTCGTTGACTCGGGGCTCGCTCTCCCGAAATGCCACGCAATTATTGTAATATACACTCGACGGCATTTCGGGCGACGGAGATATGTGATCGAGGTGTCGGTCAGCCTCCAGGGTACCAGCCCTATTTATTATTTATCACCGTTTGGCATGGAAATAATCACTCGGTGCGTTGCAGAGTCGAGTGCTCGATTATATTGGGCTCGAACGACACCGAAGTGGAAAAGCGAGTGGAGAGAGAGAGAGAGAGAGAGAGAGAGAGAAAGCGGGTTGGAAGAGAGGGAAAGCGTCCCGCTTTCCCCCGAGGATGACTTGCGCGGCAACCTTTGACATTTCGGGAAAACGGGTCGAAGTCCCGCGCCTCCCTCGTCTCCAGTCGACCCTCCAGAAGCTCCAGAAGCTCCCAGAAGCCAAAACCGTTGATACAATTTTTTTTTTTTTTTTTAAACAGCCCCATGCCAGGCACAAACCCCTTCAGCTTTCGTTCCAATTACGAAAACGGGTTCTCGCAGAGTTTATTCATGCCTTGTGCCGTTGGGAAAGGTAACAGGACGCAACACTGCGGCTTGGAACTCTGGAAAAATTGCTGCCTCGATCAGCAGAAATGGAAGCTCGTAGCTCATAGAATTTCGAGTGGATTCACCGATGCCGATCGAACGGACGACTTTGATCACCGCCGCCACTGCATCTAGTTGACCGGGAGCGATGGAACTCTCGCTTTATGGAAGAGGCACGGAGATTGATCTGGCCTTAGGGATTCCTGCGAACAAGCAGCCTGCCGTTTCAGAGATGAGCATCTGGAGATGATAAAACTGGCTGGCCAAGAATTGTTTTTTTTTTTGGAAGCCCCGTCAATACTATCTCGTAGTAGGGGAAGGTGGGACAAAGTGGGACACATAAAAAAATGGATTCATCATGAAACCCGAACTGTATTGTTGGTACTTTTTCAACAGAAACTGGAATCCAATAATCGATTCTAAGCATCGGGAAAAAAAAAAAAAAAAAATCGCGGTCAAGTGCAAAGGGCAAAGACACTTTTCTGAATTCGAAAAATTTCGGATTTATCGCTCCAAGCACTCGCGAAGAGTTTTGAAAAATTTGTCTTTTGAGCAATTCGATCGAATTGTATTGTGAAAACGAGTTTTCAAGATATTTCGGAGTGTCCCATTTGGTCCCAAACTTTCCCTCTCAAATGACTGTCCCACTTTGTCCCACCAATTAAATGTTCTCTTTGAAATTTAAGTGAAATCAATTAAGAGAAAATCAAGACACTCGTTTACTTGACGTTAATGAAATCTTTTCTCTCGCTGTGAACCTCTATATCGTTTGTCATCGATCATTAGGACGCAATTAACAACCTCCGATATTACAATTTAGGATATTTCATCGAATTGCGGAAATAGCGGTTATCCTGGCCGTGACGTTGACACCGGTAAACCCTGACACCTATGGCACGTCCAGGCATTCGCGGGTGACCGAAGAGCCGAGCCACACCACCAGGTCGCCTACTCTCCGTTCCTGGCCGACATCACGCGCGTTAACCGGGCTAATTGGGTCACCCTCAGTCCGACACTCCTCGTGGTGTGCGGTGCGACGTCTCCTGGGACCAAGCGCGTACAAACAAATGGTGCGGTAAGCCGGACACTACTTGCTAATTAGCGCTCCGACGTTAATTGGGTATCGCCCGGTCGTTGAGTGGGAAGCTCGTTGCAAAGAGGACAAAACATTTTTTAAAACAACAACAATTCGCCCTCGGCTAACATGGACGGAAAACAATGCGCTGCGCTGAAACAAAGGAACCAGAAAATGAGTGACAAAAAAGTAGGCGATTATTAATTTTTTTTTTGTGGTTTAGATTTTCACGCGGAAAAATGACAATCATGATTTTATCTGATTTTAGGTCCCTTAAATTCGAGTTCTTCATAGCGAGGGTTTCTTTAGATTTTTTTTCTTAGATTTTCACGCGGAGAAATTATTTTGTGATTTTATCTGTTTTTAAGATGAATCCCTTAAATTCGAGTTCTTAAGAGGGAAGGTTTTTTCTTGATTTTTATTTATAAACTTGGTTCTATAATTTCGTCCCTTGGATCAATCCAAAATATTTATAGATTATGTTGAAAGATTATATGTAATAGGTTATATATAGTAAGTCAAAAATAGATGATCGATTTCCTCGTACAATATTATATATAGAATTGCTGGTATATTTAAAGCTCCCGACAAAGCTCTGAAAATAAATATTGGAAAAAATGCCAATTATTATTTTTATTTTAGCTTGAGATTTCTACTCCGAGAAATTACATTTCCGACTTTATTTATCCTTAGGATTGAATTTATAGCCCCAAGTTTAATTGCAAATTGAGACACAACTAAACTTGAAAAGTTGAAACAAGACTATTCACACAACACTATTCATAACAATATTTTCCATCCATTAGAATAATTAAAAAATAAATATTTGATTTCGACTTTATTTATCCTTAGGATTGAATTTATAGTCCCAAGTTTAAATGCAAATTGAGACACAACTAAACTTGAAAAGTTGAAACAAGACTATTTACACAGTACATTATAACAATATATTCGATCCATTAGAATAATTAAAAAATAAATATTTGATTTCGACTTTATTTATCCTTAGGATTGAATTTATAGTCCCAAGTTTAAATGCAAATTGAGACACAACTAAACTTGAAAAGTTCAAACAAGACTATTTATACAGTACATTATAACAATGTATTCGATCCATTAGAATAATTAAAAAATAAATATTTGATTTCGACTTTATTTATCCTTAGGATTGAATTTATAGTCCCAAGTTTAAATGCAAATTAAGACACAACTAAACTTGAAAAGTTGAAACAAGACTATTCACACAACACTATTCATAACAATATTTTCCATCCATTAGAATAATTAAAAAATAAATATTCGATTTCGACTTTATTTATCCTTAGGATTGAATTTATAGTCCCAAGTTTAAATGCCAATTGAGACACAACTAAACTTGAAAATTTGAAACAAGACTATTCACACAATACTATTCATAACAATATTTTCCATCCATTAGAATAATTAAAAAATAAATATTTGATTTCGACTTTATTTATCCTTAGGATTGAATTTATAGTCCCAAGTTTAAATGCAAATTGAGACACAACTAAACTTGAAAAGTTCAAACAAGACTATTTATACAGTACATTATAACAATGTATTCGATCCATTAGAATAATTAAAAAATAAATATTTGATTTCGACTTTATTTATCCTTAGGATTGAATTTATAGTCCCAAGTTTAAATGCAAATTAAGACACAACTAAACTTGAAAAGTTGAAACAAGACTATTCACACAACACTATTCATAACAATATTTTCCATCCATTAGAATAATTAAAAAATAAATATTTGATTTCGACTTTATTTATCCTTAGGATTGAATTTATAGTCCCAAGTTTAAATGCCAATTGAGACACAACTAAACTTGAAAATTTGAAACAAGACTATTCACACAATACTATTCATAACAATATTTTCTATCCATTAGAATAATTAAAAAATAAATATTTGATTTCGACTTTATTTATCCTTAGGATTGAATTTATAGTCCCAAGTTTAAATGCAAATTGAGACACAACTAAACTTGAAAATTTGAAACAAGACTATTCACACAATATTATTCATAACAATATTTTCCATTCATTAGAATAATTAAAAAATAATTATGTGATTTACTGGAATACAATACATACAATACATACATAGGATTGCAATTATATTTAAAGGTCTGCCAAAAAAAAATTCCGAAAAATCTTAAGACCCAAGTTCAACCAACTTAAATTCATTAAATAGATGAAAAAAAAAAAAAAAATTACACATTACATCATAACAATGTATGCCATCCATTATACATATACATAAAACAATTCAAAAATAGATATTCGATTTCCTACTGGAATATAATAGACAGAATTGCAATTGTGTTAAAAGCCCTCGAGGAAACACTCGTGCTAGATGGAAAGGTCGTTTACCGTCGGCGTTTACAATGTATTAACGTCGACGTGACTCTCCGTCGGTCTCGAGTCAGCAACAAGGCCTGATCGATTAGAGACGAGCCCCGTTGACGTCACGAATGACGTCAAATAGAGAGAGAGCGCGAGAAGGTTCGAAAATCGAAGGTTGGCAGGTCCTCCGCTATGACGTCAACCTTCGCGCCTACCTAAACCTTCCAATTTTCAGCTCGTCAAGGGCTTTGCCCTTTTTTTCCTTATTTCTTTCATTCTCACTAATTCCGCAGTAATTAAAAAGAAAGATATAAGGAAATCTCGACTATGCTGTGCTCGTTATTCCGCAAAGTGTTTGCGACGTGCTTCGTATTCTGGAAAACGTTGAAAGCTTAATAATAATTAAAAAAAAAGAAAAAAACGCAAGCAACTGCTGTGAAATTGCATTTTTTCAGTCGATTTTTTTTAAATCATTAGAACTTGATGAGAGAGATTCCTGTAATATTGGACACGAATTGTTGCTGGACCATTTTTAAAAAAATCTTCTATCGCAAATGTAGGAAGTTGATGTTATCACTGCAAGAAACGGAAGTTGGGTCGTCTCGAGTTCCGGAAATCGCCAGCAGAGAGCATTGGTCTATTTTGCTACTATTGCTTTTTTTTTAAATTGTATTCAAATTTGTATTTACTATCAATATTAATCAATTATATAAACTCATTGTGTCTATTAATCTAAAGTGAATTATTTCGATTATTGTAAAAATTATCCAAGACATAAAAAGTAATTTTTCAAATCGAAAAAGTAAATTTTTGTGTGAATGAAAGCATTTTATTAATATTAATATTTGATATTACAATTTCAATTTCAACAAATATTAATGTTAATATTATTTAACTCGAATACGAATCCACTTTTTAGTTAATCAATTTATTTGGGATAATTTTGAAGACCCTAACATGAAAATTTGCTCTCTAATTGTTTTTTTTTTTTTTGCAACTTGCACGTGCATCGAATTGCCACTTTTGTACAGCAACTGTGCCAAATAATTGTGTTTGTGTCCTGGACCTTTCCGCCCCACGCGTTCCCATGAATCTTTCAATAGGATGTGGGAGGAAGGATGATCCCTCAAGAAACCTAGACCTAGAGTTTATCTGGACCTGCGCCAAGTTGACCACGTCGGTCGAAACTCACAGTGGGTATCCTTCTCAATTTACCGTAACTCGCAGTTTTATCGTTTACTGATATCTCCCAGGCAGACCGACTGACGTACAATCCAATTCTCAAAGTCTATTGAGTTCACTGGCAAATATAGAAACCTGCAAAGAGTCTTTATTAAGGGGATATTTACGCTTTTCCGATTTTTTTTTTTGCCTTTTTGTAATGGCCTTGACATTTTTTTAGCTCTACGACCTTTCATCTGGAATTATAATATGGAGGATTTTTTTTTTTCAAGTCGAAGGTCGATAGGTTCTGATTTTTTTTTGTTAAAAGTAACTAAGTTTCGAAAAAAACAATTTTGGCACAAAATAAGTAAATTTTGGAAAAAAAATCGAGTCGAAAATAAGTAAGTTTTGAAAAAAAAAAAAAAAAATGCCTTTAGAAGATTTATCGTAAAACCTAAACGTCAACTTTTTTGGATGCAAAATCAATTTTTTCAGTACAGTGAACACGCTTGTTTTTTTTTCCCCCAGATTTTTATCCCCTCGGAAAGTAAAAAAAATGTTCTCAAAAAAAAAAAATAAAAACAAAAAATCATCATAGAAATGATGATAACTTTTCATAAAAATGTTCTTCAATATTTATCGAATTGCCAATTTATCATTGTATAAATTTAAATGAAACGCGGACGTAATCGAGCTCTTTTCGCTTGAGTTTATTTTTTAATCAAAGTACTTGAATCTGGCTGATCAAGCTGACAAAAAAAAAGCACGGTACCATTTTAAATCAGTTAAATAAAAATTCTACAGCATCTTCCATCTCTTCGATTCATCGTATCTCGTCCTTTTATCCTGTACAGATATTTCTCAAGCAGAGGGACAATCGAATTCCGCGAGTTCATCGTGTTCATCGGTGCAAATATAGAGCCAGAGTGTTCATTAAGTCGGTACGAGGGAGACGTGAGCTGAGATGAAGAAAACACGTGCTCATGTTATAAGAATTCCTCAGGATTCTCATAGGCGAAGACGTAGGCGATTATTCAAGGTCACGGCCAGCGAGAAAAAAAATTCGAGCGAAGTATCTCAGCACTGCATGAATAATTAATCTCACAACGTATGATACTTTTTTTTAAATTTATTTACCGCTTTTTTTTCGTTGGACTTGGAACTACACGAGACACGTGAAGATAGTGGCTTAAGAGGCATAATATTGTGGCTCAACGGTCGAGACGTTACGACTATATCTTATGGCCTTTTAACAGGTGAATTATTAATACCAACTGGAGGCTCCACTTGAAGGTTATTTCTGGGAAATTTTTTTTTTTTACACTTTCACAGCTTTTACTGCAGTGGATAACGTTAAGAATTTGAAGGAAATTTTTATGGGTATTGTTTATAAATAAATCATGATGAACCCAATACCAACTGGAGAACTCCACTTGAAGGTTATTTCTGGAATTTTTTTTTTTTTTTTACACTTTCGCAGTTTTTACTGCAATGGATAACGTTAAGAATTTGAAGGAAATTTTTATGGGTATTGTTTATAAATAAATCATGATGAACCCAATACCAACTGGAGAGCTCCACTTGAAGGTTATTTCTGGAAATTTTTTTTTTTTTTA
Source organism: Clistopyga incitator (assembly GCA_947507545.1). Classification (NCBI taxonomy): domain Eukaryota; kingdom Metazoa; phylum Arthropoda; class Insecta; order Hymenoptera; family Ichneumonidae; genus Clistopyga; species Clistopyga incitator. The sequence continues at coordinate 3,032,616 of OX382188.1, read as the reverse complement.
CACTTTCGCAGCTTTTACTGCAATGGATAACGTTAAGAATTTGAAGGAAATTTTTATGAGTATTGTTTATAAATAAATCATGATGAACCCAATACCAACTGGAGAGCTCCACTTGAAGGTTATTTCTGGAAATTTTTTTTTTTTACACTTTCGCAGCTTTTACTGCAATGGATAACGTTAAGAATTTGAAGGAAATTTTTATGGGTATTGTTTATAAATAAATCATGATGAACCCAATACCAACTGGAGAGCTCCACTTGAAGGTTATTTCTGGAAATTTTTTTTTTACACTTTCGCAGCTTTTACTGCAATGGATAACATTAAGAATTTGAAGGAAATTTTTATGAGTATTGTTTATAAATAAATCATGATGAACCCAATACCAACTGGTGAGCTCCACTTGAAGGTTATTTCTGGAAATTTTTTTTAACACTTTCGTAGCTTTTACTGCAATGAATAACGTTAAGTATTTGAAGGAAATAATTTTTATGTGTATTGTTTATAAATAAATCATGATTGTTTTTCTTATGTTTTTTGGGCTCATTTTACAGAAATTTGTACAGTGTCAATATTGGCTTTCATATTATTGGGGGAAATCGAAAAGTGTGTGCGTTTTTTCCTTTTTTTTTGAGTAATAGAATGGCGGGAACGTTATCATCGCTGTTACTTATTTTGTTGATAGTGGAATTGTTGGTGGATATTTATGTGTATAAATAAAGGCAAAGGCGTTGAAGCTACTTCAAGGTCAACTTTTTTCTTCAATTACAAAGAATTCGATTTTAAGACGAAATCAGTGATTGCTGAATTCGTTTTAAAATCGGTAATAATGTCATTAAAAAAAAACACATAGTCCCATTTCAAAAAGTGTAGTTGACCTTGACCCAGCTTCAGCGCCACCACAAAAAAAATGAAAAAGCAGGATGATCCAGTATGAAAACCTTCTCAAATCCCATTGAAATGCCATTGATCTGTATCAGTCTCTATAACATATTTTTATCAGGGCCTCAAAAACCCGAGAGAGAAAGAGAGAGAGAGAGACCATAATACACGTGTATAACGTATGTCTTCAATACCGAATTCACCCAAGAGAGTTCGCCACTGTAGCGAAAAGTAAACATCATTGAATCCGGCTTAAGAAGCTTAAGCGTCACCCGAGTCGCTGTCAAAATGACAGCGAGCTTAAGGTTTCCTGCGAAAACGTCCCCTCAATAATACCCGTTTCCCGGAAGTGGCAAAAAAAACAACAAGAAAAAATCCAACTTCTTCAGGGTCGTCGCGACCGAAGCCGCCGCCCCGCGAAAGCACTTCCGGTGAGCCATCAGGCGGGACACGCGTACACCTCTAATCCCATTAAAGCCTTAAGCCACTCGATCGATCTTCGATTCGTGAAATTTCGACTGACGCACCTGCTTCGATAGATTCCCACGTAGCCGTTCTCTTCAGGGTCCTCTTCAGGGTCGAGCACTCTGCGAGCTCAAAAACAAAATCACCACCGATTGTCCAATTCCCGACGATTTCATAGTACTTCTTCTCTCTCTCTCTCTTTCTCTCTCCGTTCACCTCCTAATCGCCTAATCGCGCGATCATCTTCACCGGCACTACCGACAAAAACCACGAAACATTTTGCACTTTGGCTCTTGTGTTACTTTTTTTTCAGCTACTAGCGACTGGCATGTGCGCATATACATATCTATGTACGTATGATATCATCGGATATTTGAGCTGAGAGTCTCTGCCATTTCTACGCGTCGATATGCGCGAAATCTGCAAGGTCTTTCTTACCGACTGAGCTCTTCGATTGATACCTACATTATATTGCGATTTTTTATACAAAAAAAAAACTAAACTATTTTTTAAATTTTAGATGAAGTTTAATCTAACGTTTCTTTTGGTCATTCAATTATCTTATCTTCATTCGCTTCCCAATCGCCTAATTACAAGGTCATCTTCGCGGGACTACAGACAAAAACCACAAAACATTTTGCACTGTGGCTCTTGTGTTACTTTTTTTTTCAGCTACTAGCGACTCTCATGTGAGTTTATACATATGTATGTACGTATGATATCATCGGATATTTGAGCTGAGAGTCTCTGCCATTTCTACGCGTCGATACGTACGAAATCTGCAAGGTCTTTCTTACCGACTGAGCTTTTCGATTGACACCTACATTATATTGCGATTTTTTATACAAAAAAAAAACTAAACTATGTTTTTATTTTAAATGAAGTTTAATTTAACGCTCCTTTTGGTTATTCAATTCTCTTATCTTCGTTCGCTTCCCAATCGCCTAATTACAAGGTCATCTTCGCGGGACTACAGACAAAAACCACAAAACATTTTGCACTGTGGCTCTTGTGTTACTTTTTTTTTCAGCTACTAGCGACTGGCATGTGCGCATATACATATCTATGTACGTATGATATCATCGGATATTTGAGCTGAGAGTCTCTGCCATTTCTACGCGTCGATACGTACGAAATCTGCAAGGTCTTTCTTACCGACTGAGCTTTTCGATTGATATCTACATTATATTGCGATTTTTTATACAACAAAAACTAAACTATGTTTTTATTTTAGATGAAATTTAATCTAACGCTCCTTTTGATCTTTCTTTTTCTCTTATCTTCGTTCACTTCCCAATCGACTAATTACAGGGTCATCTTCGCGGGACTACCGACAAAACCCACAAAACATTTTGGATTTTGACTCTTGTGTTATTTTTCTTCGGCTACTAGGATATTTGAACTCAGTCTCTGCCATTTCTACACGTCGATACTTGCGAAATCTTCAATGTTTTTCTCACCGATTGAGCTCTTCAGGTGTTATCCACATAATTTTGCGTTTTCTTACACGAAAAGCCTGCGATTGTTTCTTTCTCTCTCCTAAAGTGTCTTTTTCCTACCCGTTATTGTTTAGAATATACTCTGATACAATGTCGTCCATTCTATTTCTGTTTCGCTTTTGTTCAGCATTACAGCGCCGCGATCCGAAGGTTGGACGTCTGCGAGGCTGAAAATTGCGGGTTCGGATGATTCCTCCAATCCACGTCCGCCGCTTAAACCCCGATCACTGCGACGACCTCAAAAACAAAATCACCACCGATTATCCAATTCCGGACGATTTCATACTAATCTCATCTCTGTTCGCCTCCTATAATCGGTTAATCACGAGATCATCTTTGGGTAGCTACCAATGAAACTCAACAAAACCCAACAAAATATAACAAAACCCCCTGCACTTTGGTTCTCCTCTTATTTTTTTCATATCCATATACACACACACATCATCACACCTTTGATCTAGCATCTACTATTCTCTATAATTTCTACGCATCGATATGGTCAATCTCCGAGAATATTTTTACCGATTGAACATTCCAGGTAATATCCACACAATTTTAAATCTCTCTTTCCAAAACCCCTTGCAATTGTGTCATTCTCTCTCTCTCGCTCTCTCAAGAGTGATACACTTCCCCCACCACTTTCAAAAATTTTCAAACCTATTTTCTCGCTAAATACTCGACAGAAATAGTTCAAATTTTGATATAATGTGCGGAAGTATTGCACAATTGGGCTAAGCTTCGGGCTTTTCGATATCCAAAGCCGTTTGTTTAGGAGCGTCGACAAACCAAAAAGTGGAGTGAGGTGCGAGAGAGACAGCCTTATAGGCGTTTAACATTGGGCGAAGAAATTTTCGCGGCAGTGATACACTTCCCCCACCACTTTCAAAATTTTTCAAACCTATTTTCTCGCTAAATGCTCGACAGAAATAGTTCAAATTTTGATATAATGGGCGGAAGTATTGCACAATTGGGCTAAGCTTCGGGCGTTTTGTTATTCAAAGCCGTTTGTTTAGGAGCGTCGATAAACCAAAAAGTGGAGTGAGGTGCGAGAGAGACAGCCCTATAAGCGTTTAACATTGGGCGAAGAAATTTTCGCCGGTGTATCACAGAGCGTTAAGAGGCAGTGATACTTCCCCCACCACTTTCAAAATTTTTCAAACCTATTTTCTCGCAAAATACTCGACAGAAATGGTTCAAATTTTGATATAACGTGCGGAAGTATTGCACAATTGGGCTAAGCTTCGGGCTTTTTGTTATTCAAAGCCGTTTGTTTAAGAAAATCGCGATAAACCAAAAAGTGGGATGAGGTGCGAGAGGGACAGCCCTATAGGCGTTTAACATTGGGCGAAGAAATTTTCGCGGCAGTGATACACTTCCCCCACCACTTTCAAAATTTTTCAAACCTATTTTCTCGCTAAATACTCGACAGAAATGGTTCAAATTTTGATATAACGTGCGGAAGTATTGCACAATTGGGCTAAGCTTCGGGCTTTTTGTTATTCAAAGCCGTTTGTTTAAGAAAATCGCGATAAACCAAAAAGTGGGGTGAGGTGCGAGAGAGACAGCCCTATAGGCGTTTAACATTGGGCGAAGAAATTTTCGCCGGTGTATCACTGAGCGTTAAACCATCTTCTTCTTCATTTCAACCATCCTTCAAATCCCTCCCCCCTCCCGCCCTCCGCGCCCCACTCTTCTATTCTCTCTTCTCCTCCTTCGCTTTTCTTTACCTTTCTTTTGTTTCACAGCAGCGCCACGATCCGTAGGTTGGACGCGAGCGAACCGGAAGTTGGGGGTTTCGCCGGCAGAGCGCAACGCCGTCGAGTCAATAAAGTGGGGAAGGAGGAGCGCCGGACGGGCGGATGCTAAGCTTCGACGTGAAGCAGAAGCAGCGCAGAGCGCAAGAATAAAGCGGCGCGTGTATGTGTGTGTGTGCGCGATGAGTTTGACAGCGAGCTCCGAGAATTTGACGTTTCGACGAGTCGAAGATTGAGGAGAGGACACGGTACCCATTTTTCAAAGGGACACGGATTATCGAGAATGCGGCGAACCCGAATTCTCGTCATTTTCTGAAGCTCACCCCAGTCGTTTTCGGTTTTTCCATTACCTTGTCATTTTTTTTCTTTACTTTCATTTTCACGGGAGATTCTCCAATCGCACTTGCGTACAATAATCGCGCGAGACTAATATGGGAGAATGGTTGGACGACACGGGGCTGTTTTGCTGCTACTCCTACTTGCAGGTAAAAATTTCTATAATTGCTTTAATTGTTCAAATAATCGAAAGCGATTGAGCTTTGAATTTTATTCTTGAGCGTTTTTTCTTCTTCGTTTTTTTTATTCTTCTTTTATTGGTTTTTTAATCGGTTTTCTTTTTTTTTTCTTTGTAGAATTTATAATGTGCATTGAGAATTTAAGAGGTTCGCGAGCGAACAGGTAGCAGACGTATCGAAGCGGAGGAAACATCAATTTTCCTCAAGGACGACGAGCACCGCGGCGCGCTGGCGACGATCCTGAAGACTATTGCTTATGTGCATTTGCGCGAAAATCGGGAGCGCGAATTTCAAGCTTTTCCGGAGGTTTTTTTTTGGACGCCCTTTCCGGTTCAGCGGATGACATGAGTCACTCGAGATCTCGATTAAAATGCCCTACGCGCTTTATGGGGATGGAAATGCGTCACGTTTATTGTTTCGTTAATTTCGAAATTTGGGATAAAATTTTTATTTTTTTTTTGCTTCGGTTGGCTTTTCTGGGGAGGAAGATCGTTTGTTTGATTAATTACGTTTATTAATGATTTTAAACAATAGGAATTTTCAATTAACTGGACCTGTATTTGATAGCTAAAATTGTACTAGAACGGGAGTATAAATTTTTTGGGAGATATGTCAAGTTTGAAATACCATGAAATTTTGATGGTTCCTTTTGAACGAAATGCGCACCAAATTTGAGACCGATATCTTGAAAAATGCGGAAGTTGGAGCACGATAAGCATTTTAGGAAATGTTTAAAATGTTGTTACATTTTAAGCACTTTACGGATTCGCGCCAAATTTGAACTCAGACTTTATCCACCCACGCTTTACTTGTGTACCAAATTTCAGGTCGATATCTCGAAAATTGCGGACGCTGTCGGGCTAACAAGAATCTGAACATACACACATGCAGACTTTTCCTATAGCAGCTCGCAATAAGAGACATAATTTTTTTTTTAACTTGGCGTCGAGTCGCTACCGCGACTCTTGAAAAATTTTCTAAATCGTCAAACATATCGAAGATACTAATAACAATATTGATTTTGGATCATAATTTTGATTTTGCATTAGAAGCGCGAATTTCAAATTTTGTAGACTTTCCTACCGAGTCCTTAAATTTTTTGAGGCTCTTCGCAAGTCATTCGAGCCGCCGATGGGAATATAGAACACATTCGTCTTTTCCGCAAATTTCCTCCCTTGAAAACGTCCGCTCTTTGAATAATTAAGTTGTCGCTGAATGCATATTTTAACAATCACGAGAATTACGAGGTACTGCCTTGAGTTTCTACGCACGAATCACGCGATCCACCGATGAAAATGTTCAACGTTTTTTATTTTTACCTTAAATTCTTGGAGGTCGATGAATTTTCCTAAATTTCACTTAATGGTATTAAGAATCAATATGGAAGAATATGCAATTCAATTGTCTATGTAATCCCTTTGCTGGATTCAGATTTTTTTTTCTCTCGGTATAGAAAAATCAGAATCGCTAAAAAAAATTAATCTGCAATTGTCCTATTTACGTGCTGCTTCAAAAATCATTTTCGAAGAGTCCTTTATTCCCAGAGGTACTAAAATTGCAAAATAGCGTAGACTCACGCAACGACTTCCTGTTTATTCGAAGGGCATGTAAACTGGGCTCATTCGCTTTACGCAAATAAAGAATAGGAATATCTTTAAATAAATTACATTTTTAATACAGATTTGCCAAGTACAAAATGTACAGTTGAATAAAGTGGAATAGGAGTTTGCGTCGCGTGCACGGAAATAAAGCCAAACCGATTGATTGAGCATTTAAGAGCATTAAGGGTGAATAGGTGAAATGGGTACTTTTGCAATGAAATTAAAGCAAATTATTAAAATTACTGTGCGAAAAGTAAGCTTGAAATCGCAATTTACATGTACATTAAATTTAAAGTAGTTTTTTTTTCGCAGTGCATTATTAAACAATAAAATAATTCTAATTATCGAGACCAAGGTGAGTTCGTTTCTCGCTTGAGTCGACACATTTTTTTTTTACTCGTATTTTTCAATTGAGAGAATACAATGCGCTCGATATATTTCTACTGTCGCCGATTCTCGTTTCTTTTTTATTTTCATTTATTTCGTAACTTCTGTCGTGTTAGGCATTATTCAATCAAGCATTCACGAATGAAAAGCCAATGCAAGCGAAGATTGTTTATCGTACTGCGTATAAAATACTTTTGTGCACGTTATATTCAATGTTGCGCGACTTCCGGGCCTGGACAATGCAACTGAATTGATTCGCCAGATCGCAACTGATGGAATAATGATGAGTTTCCACAGTTTTCCGTCTCCTCGCGGAGGAAGTTCTGGAATCATTGCATTTTTTAACGCAATCTGTTTTTGCGTTCGACGAAATGCAAAAAAGAGGAAACTGTTTAAAGCCCATAATTCTGGAGTAATTTATATATTTTTTCCCTCTTAAGGGTGCAACAATAATCTATTAATGGAATTTAATATTTTCTTTAAAAAGTAAAAAGATTTTTGGAGAAAAGTACTTAACTTCATCATTTAGATTTTTTACCTTCTTTTGGAGGACCATTTTTTTCAAGGGTCATTTTTTCTGTGAGCTCAATTTCTGGAGCCAATTTTCCGAGGTCTCATTTTTCTATACTCGATAATTCTCAAGCACTTTCGCTCCAATTCGCTAATTGAGTAATTCAATGCCTTAATTGTTTGTTTTACAGGATGGTGGAAAGCATTGGCACTGCTGCCGCCGATCCACACCGTAGAGGTAGACATTGGCCAGAATGTCACGGTGGCATGTGCAGACGAGGATGGCGTCGACACGAACAACACTTCCAGCGTAATGTGGAAAAGGGATGGCGTGTTGAATGCCAAAAGATCTAATGTCTTTTCTAATCGAGCACTTGAGCTCGTAAACGTCAGTCTCGACGATCGAGGAACGTACTTGTGCATCGTCGACGATGAATCCGACACCGTCAAAACCAGAATAAACATAGACGTCAAAAGTAAGCTAAATATCATTTTGAAACAAATTAAATCAAATTAAAAAGTAAAATTTATGCACTCCCTTAATTATTCAAAATATTTAGTTTTGCACTTAAAAAAATATCCATTAAGATATTTAGGCTTTTAAAGGATATTTCATACAATTTACCAATTTTTTGAAAAGATGATAATAATTTTAGAAAATATTTCGCTACACTGTGTAGTCATTTTTACAAAAAAATTTTGTTTTAACAACGCAAAAATTGTATTTAATTTTATTAATGATCCTTGAAAATTCCAGCTCCGCCTCCAGCACTTCACAATGTTTGGGTCAAGCCGTCGACGATACTGGCTAATATTTTGTGGGAAGTTGCCGGTACCGGTGGCTACCCGATTATCGACTTCACTGCCGAGTATCGTCTTAAGCCAGTTTCGGGCGAGGAGCCCGAAGACTGGAAGCCTATTATTCCAACGCACATACCCCCTAATTCCGTACGTAGATTTTATTTTATTCGTATTAATTCAGATTCACAATCTGCTACTTATTTGCTCCATATTTTATTATAGAGGCTTTAAGAAGCTGCATTTACTTAAAGGCTCGAAAAAAAGACGAAATATGATTTAAAAAAAAAAAGAAATATCGTTTATTGTTTTCGTGAAAAATTTTTTTGTCGAGATTTTAATGTCAGTATGCTTAGAATCACCTAAAACGTCGAAAAAAAATGGTTTAGAAAATGTGTCCGTGTGTCTGTGTGTGTGTGTGTGTGTTCCAGGGATCTAAACTTCAATCGTCGATAACTCGCGAATGACACGATCGATCGAGCTCAAATTTGGCACGCAAGTAGAGTATTAATTCCTCTTCAATTGCTCTAATTTGTGAGAAAATACGCCTATGTTTACTGATTTTATAGCATTTTTTATTTTTTCGAAAAATGTCGTATACTCTCTAACTTTCGTAAAGGTTCGCCGATATGGCTAAATAGTTCTTTATAACTAGAGAGACATTAAATGCTGTTTGGTATTGAATTTCGTCAAAATCGGTAAAGCGGTTCGGATTTTACAGAATTTAGAATTTTTGTAAAAAATCAATATTTTGCTATAAATCGCGTCGAATTTCAGCAAATTAACTGAAATGTTCTATAAACAAAAAATAACATACAGTTCTACTGTGTACCAAATTTGGTGATGATCGGTAAAGTCGTTCAAATATTACGCCATTTTGAATATTTGAAAAAATAGCGATTTTCGCTATATCCTTCGCGGAAGTTACTAAAGTAAAACAAAAGTTTATGCCTAATAATAATGAGATGTGCCGGTAATTTATTCATTTATTCAAAACAAGGATGCAAAGTAGAACTTTGCACATTGCTTCCTTATTAAATTTTGCTTTTGACAAAGCTTCCTCTATGAGGAAGCAAAATCAGTTACAATACTTCCTCGTAGAGGTTGCTATGTAAAGAGCAACATTTAATGAGGAAGCAATGTGCAAAGTTCTACTTTGCATCCTTTTTTACTATAATTTTCTTGAAACCTGTTTTTTTTTTATCATAAAATTCCATTCTACAGGAAATAACATAGCAATTCAATGAATTATTCAAAGATAATTAATTTGACTCGAAGTTATTATCTTCTCGTCAAAGACTGAAACATATTATTGGTTCTACAAGTAGATTCTCTGCGCTTGATGAAGTTAATGAAACAGTTAACGTCGTGGTGCCATTTAAGTTTTTTAATAAAAAAAATAACAGCGGAAGTAGCGAAACTGCGATCGTCTGGGGAAGAAAAGTTTTTCGTGCGAGTATTAATTCGCGTATTAATTCGAGTATTAATTCCATGAGTCACTGGTGACTTGTGGGATGACCTACTTCTGAAAATTTACAAAAATTTATGAAACAGCATTTTATTATAAACGAAAGCTCGTTTTTATAGATATTATCTGTAATTTTTCGTTTCAGGAAAGTCTCGAACATTAAAATTACTGTTTTCATCATTCAATTCGCCAATAATTATTTTAATTGATGCAATTCGAAGCGATCCGATATATTTAATGAGAGGAGGACGTAATTTTTACTCATGATTTCATGGCTTCTCACCAAATATTTTTATTATTTAATCTTTAGAGGCAGATAGACGTGTACCACTTGTTACCGAACACAACTTACGCGTTTCGAGTATGGGCGACGAACAAACTTGGCCGCGGCGAGATCGTCGAGGTCGAGGGTCAGACGCATTACACGATCGAAGAATTAGGTACGTGAGCCTTGACTTAATTCGCCCTGCTTTAGACATTCCTTCCTTTCATCCGCCAATTGGACGGAAAACTAGTCTAGTGGATGCGAGTTAACCGAAATTTCAACCATTACGCTTTTCCCCTGAAAAATAAAAACGACAAATGTCTTCCTAAATTTAAGGGGAAAGAGTCTGTGAAAAAAGTACTTTTTTTAAAACACCAGGGCAATTTTCCCCACACAAAAGGGAAAATAAAAAATAATTCCCTTCCTTCAGAGTGAACCTGAAGGATTTTTTTTTTGTAAATGAATCAAGCGGTGCTTCGAAATCAGATTCATGTATTTTACACTTTGCGTGTGATCCAGAGAACACTGCTCCAAGGAAGGTACAAAGAACACTGTACATGTGAATAATGTACATTCTCGAGTAAAACTGGTTTCGATAAAATCGGATGATGCCGTCGGAAAAAAACTTTCAATAATCAAAATATTACTACAACCAAAAATTCGAATTTTCTCAAATTTATAGCTTATTAACAAAAAAGGCTGCATCGCAGTTACAATGAAAAAAAAAAAAAAAAAAAAATGAAACGATGAATTTTCCAGAGCTAGCGAAGCATCTATTGGCCGGAGTAGAAAATTTCGACCGTCGTATCTGGGTAGCAGCGGTAGGGATTGTTATGGGAACTCTAATGATCCTCGGTTTAGGTACATGCTACCTTCTCTATCGTGAGTGCAAGGCACCCTGTAAGCATTCACTTGTTAACTTACTTTTTACAAAATTACGAGCTTACGCTTCTACTCTGTCTCTTTTTATGTGATGCCCTTGCTTGCTGGACAGCTACAGGCTACGATAGAGCCTCGATTTTCGTACGTAAATCTGAAAACACCGATTCTCCCTCTCCTAGGCCCCGTTCTTTCCACTTTAATTAGTTGCACGTAGTGTTTTTTACATGCTAGAGCAACTTTACGAATTAACGCTGTAATTTAAAAAATCGAAGAGTCTCATCTTTCATCGTTTTATCGCAAAATAAAATTAACCACGAAGCAAGGGTATCGCCAGCCACTTTTAACTTATCTATGGCCCTGATCTCTAGCTTTCTTTAACATTTATATATTTATATTTACATATTTATATATATATACTGTATATCACGTATATATTCGATCACTCTCGTATTCACTAATCAGCTCGTCGCAACTCAATCAATACTATATACTGTATACATAACTCTTTAGCGTCTGCTCTATCTTTTTCACAAAATATCTCTTCCGGCTGCAAGCGCTTTTAAAATTCTACCTTAGCGAAGGAGACAATTATTCTGGACTATCTAATCTTGGTACTGATTACCCATTTTTCACTAATTTCGAAACTATGCACTTAACTAGCTTCACTGTAACATTATTCAATAAATACCTCGTGTAAGTGTAACTAATTCCTAAAAATAATTTGCACCTAGTTCGTTTGAGAAACCTGTGTAAAAATCACCTGTGAAATGAGATTAACTATTTACGTAATACACGATGAATTTGGCTAAAGTAGTTGGCAGAAATTTCGCACGACGTTCAATAGTTGATAGTAATAAATGATAAAATAGAATTTTCAACGTTCCTGATGGAATTTACGTGCATCGATCCTGAGCCCCTTAATTTTTAATTGTTAAACATTTAAAAAATTGTCTTTTGAAAAAGAAGAAGCACAGAATTTTTTTTCTGGGTGCTACTACCAATATTTTCGATGGGAGAATTTTCAGAGAGATTTGGAGTCTTTTGGTTTGTTTCATTTTAACGTTAAAAAATAAAAATAAACACAACTCCAACCCCAAAATTGTAAAGGATCCACATTCTCAAAAAAAATCTCCCGTAAAAAAATCGCTCGTAGCGTCAAAAAAAGTGTATATTCTTTTTGTCAAGATTCTTCTAAAAACAAAAATGATCAAAAAATTGAAGTCTCCTAACGAAGCATATAAATTTCAGCGAGAATCTCATTTAACGATAAAAACTTTTCGCCCCTTATCTGTAAACAAAAATTACCATATATCTCCCAAACTGTTACGTCGAGCGAAAACTCTGCAAAGAAATCCTTTAAAAATGTTAAAATACATAATGTATTGAGTAAAAAAAGGCGAGACGACAGTGCGCGTGGAATGAAACGATAGTGCAATGAAAAATAGAGTAAATATCGAATTTAACAATTTAAAAAAAAATGAATGACATTACAAAAGTAACATAGAGATTAGATCATAGAAAAGAGGAAGAAAAAAAAGTTGGTTAAGGGAAAGGGTAGAAGCTCGTAGGGGACCATGGCCTAGACCAATGAAAATTAATCTCCGCTCCGAAATTGCAGCGCAGCTGGAGGAGCAGGAAGTGATTGAACTCGTGCCCAACATTATTCTGAATCCGGGATTTTGCGACGAGAGGACGGAGCGGATTCCTCAGGACGAGAATTTCAACAATCAGACGACAACCAGACTCAACAATAATACCGTCGTTCAGCCTCGACGACTCTAGCGTTCGTCAGATTAGGGCATTGAATTTCACGCTAGCCACGAAAAAAACGTTGACACGAAAATTTCACGTTCTCACAATCAGCAGGAGCTTCGCTCAAAGCTGCGAAAAAGCTGCGACCTGGATTTTTGTGGCGTGAGTATTAATCGGCAAAGTATCATATCCATCGAGCTAAAACCAATGATTATCCTAATCGCGTTGGAGGGAAGAAGCGACGAGAGTCGCGACCACGAAAAACCCTCGGAAATCAAATGCACGACGTTTGACGCTCAGGGTTTCGCTATTTTTCCAGCACGAAGCGATTCCTCCGCGATCTCACGATACAAAGCAAAGTGTTCAAACATTTCAATGAAACTAACAAACATACAAACAAAAAGATTGATACAAGACTCAAATAGGTAAACGCGCGAGTTCTTGCGATGGGCAAAATATTCGACAAATTTTTAAAGATTATTCATACTTTCTAACGCGAAGATGGAATTTTCCACAGATTCCATGACAATTGTGAGAATTTTCGGTTTTGTAGTTGGAACGAAAATTTTCAATAGATCCTAATTACAAAAAGAAACGATTATTTTAATATGAGAAATTGGTCAGGGACATTGCAATTTGTAATGCAAATTTGGAATTTTTCGTAGGTAAAATTGAAGAGAATTGTCGGTTTTGTAACTGGAATAATAATCGAAGGGTTTATAATTACAAAAAAAATTACACAACTGACCTTTTCAATCCAACGAATGACTACCGAAAATAACAATTTGCACTGCAAACCTACAATTTTCCAGACCTAAACTCAACAAATAAAAATCATAATTTTGTAATTCGAGCAAAACCGAAAAATGTCCTGATTGAAAAAAAAAGCAATTCTTAATTCAATCGTCGAGTAACTCGTAAAAGTCTTTGATTTTTTGGCAGCCCTTTGCGGAAGTGTAAAGTAAACGTTGATAATTGCGATTTTTGTACCGACTTTTTTGCCCGTTGCGCAATGACAAATTCGTAGATTTTTCGAGATTTTTTCTAACAAATCGTGGACGAGTCGCCGGAGCAGACGATAATAATACGGAAAAAGAGGCAGCGTCGTGCTGCTTTTAATTCTCGTGAGACTGTGTAACGTCGACGCGCGTGTTGCCACGTTTTTTTTTCGAAAATTATTTATTTATTCACTTTTTTTTAATCACGACTGTGGAACACGTGCGCGATTACGAGCTTGAGAGAATATCTGAAGATACATTTAGTACTCGCGGCTAATCCATGACTCGAGAGCGAGAAACAATTTATTTTTATTAGACGATATTTCTTAGAGTTAAAGCCGAGCGATTCGATCTGTAGATTTGCGTCGCGCATATATCTCGTTTTTACTGCCCTAAACTGCGAACAGAGACGCAGAGAGAAGACGTCGTCGGTGCTTTGCGATACTGTGAGGTTTTTTATTCTAATTGATGAAGGAAAATATAAAAATTCGACAAACGAACGCGTCGAGTGATCGGTAACTTTTTTATATTGAAAACACGTGGTATTATCGTTGAGACTAGAAGAGGAGAAAAAAAAAAGAATATAAAGAATAACGAAGACGATCACGATAATGAGGATGAAATTCTCGGGCTTAGGATGCGCTTTTCTACGAGGAGAGACGATGAGAGTGAGTCGAGAATCCCGCCGATTTTCCCTCGCGTTACGATTCAACGAATGAATTTAAACAAAACTAAATAATAATAATAACGCTTTTGCACAACCTTAAGGTTTAAATATGTAAAAGAATTAATGAGAGCGTACACACGCGAAATGAAAAACAACTACACACACGGTCCATCGGTACATCGTTCAATGAATCAAATAGCATCAAAAATCGGATATTAATTTAGGATTTTCGAGACTAATGTTCTCGACGATTGCACAATATCACCCGTTAATCTTAAGCAATTGAATTAACGTTCGTGTCGCACATTAAAAAGGTGCTCGATGCATTCAAGGCGAAGGTTTTTCGTAGCTTTTCGCTTTCGAGACAGCAAATTGAGGTCGAAAGTCGCGTGAATGGAAATGTGCGATGGGAGATTGCAAAGAGACGACGGATTGCAAAGAGACGCTCCTCGAGAACGACTTTTATTCGGGATGATAAATTAATGGGGAACAAAATTCAAACGAGGGTCTGAACAATTCGAATTTTCATAAGGGAAATAAAAAATTCCGAATATTTACATTTTAATAACACATTTTTAAATCTGCATCATCTAAATAACGAGCGAATAATTATGCATATGATTTTTTTAAATCGATAAGTATCGACTATCGATTTAATTTGTTTTCGCTAAAAAGGGAATATGTTAAAGAGCGTTAAGGAATTTTTTATTGTTAAGATTTTTACTCTTTTCTGTACTCATTAAGTAAATTTTCTTCAATTCCGTCTATTTTTCAGTCAAATTAATTTCTCTTTATAAAAGTACGTACAAATTAATGTTCAACATTTTTTTAAATCTCCTTTTTTTGGCGAAGAGTAATTTTCTTTTAAAATCAGAATTTCTGTCCATTGAAAAAACAATGAACTTTTCCATTTTCAAAAGAAATGTATACATTATTTAGCGAGCGAATAAAATAGAAAATCCTTAAAATCCTTAACGAAAGTCGCTCTCGAGTTTTCGTCTGACCAGAAAATCTGACTGACTGCATATCAGAATAAGCTCAGTTTTGGAAACTTTATTATCACCGTAAGGTCAATAGTCATTGACAAAAAAGGAGAAGGAAGTGGGGAAAACTGCGGAGATGACTGTAAAATATAGAAATTGCGTCGTACGTGCAAAGTTCGAAGAACAATTGATATCATCGATTATTTCGATGGTTATTTCGTGTTAAATTGAGGATATTGAAATAGTCATCGCGCACACAGGAAAACAAACGCGGATTCCGCAATTAGCGATTGTTTAGCTTAGCGAATGGTAATTAAAACAGTGATAACTGTCTCGATCCGTTGATGGGGAGGTTTTAACAAAAACGTCGGTTTTGAGACGGTTTGATGCACGCAGGTTGTATAAAAATTGGTTGTGCGTTGTTACGTAGAAGCTTCGACACGTAATCCTGTTGTTTTCCTTCGCAATCGACGAATTCGAAGGAAATACAGACGATTATTCTCAATAACAGCTTCGTACTATGCACTCTGTGTTGTGAATGGTATTATAATTACATAAACGCGCTATTAAGTGAAAGAAGGAAGAAGGAATGATGAAGAGAAAGAAAAAAAAACGATCGAAAGAGGCGACGAAGAGAGAAAAGAATAAGTTAAACAGCAGAAAAGAAAAATAAAATAAACAACAACCATGATAATAATATATAAACATAAAAGTACATATATTTATATAGCCGAGGCATCGTAATATTTTAGCTATAAGCAAAGACAATTTTTTATAATATATAAATGGGTGATTAATGCTGAGACACGCAACGTCGCAATATTTATCTAAAAATAACTGTATTATTATTAATCGTAAACGGCATTATATCATAGTCGAGGAAACGAGTCATTTATCATCATCCTAATAATTAAGCTTCGAAATGACAGCCAGAAGATAAAAGGAGGCGAAATGAAAATAGCATTTTTCTAATTAGATCATCGATTCATAGCCACCTCACGTATTTGAGGCATTCTCTTACAATTCTCTTTTTTTTTCCAGCATTCTCGATTTACCAAATAATTAATTATATCAAAGTACAAGTAAAATACACTTTATCGGATTTTATCAGATTTTTAATCCAATATTCTTTTCAAGTTTATCTTAGTCTATCGTATCAAAATTAAATGTTCCCTAAAACTAAAAATAACTAATTAAAATAAAAATCAAATATTCCCTTCGAACGCTGACATAAAATTACAACTTTCATGTGCACACATTTCTTTTCGGTAACTTCAATTTTCCAGGATATTATCACTCGAAAGAAAAATTGGCATTTTCGAAAATATTCATTTAAAAAATCTGAAAAAATTCACATAAAGTGTCTTTTAGTTCTACTTTTATGTAACCAATTGTACGACAGATTCGAGGTGATGGAAAAAAATGCCGCTGAATTTACAGAAAATGCTTCGTATTTGCTTTTTTCGAAATTTTCGTCATCGTCGTTCATCTCTGCTTTAAAGTTGTTTCGTCCCCGTCCCGCTAATCGGTGCGGGACACTCCCGAACGTAACGAAAGTTTAATTAAAAAATAACCGGTAGTTTCGAGACAGAAGAAAAAAAAAAGAGAGAGAGAGAGCTTCTATTCACGTAGAGATCTTCGCGTAACGCGTCGTGCTCTTTATTAAGCACGTCGAGTCCGAGATGAAAATTATTCTTGTAACAAGTTGAGACGACAGATCTCAGAAGGAGACGAAGAGAAGGAGATCTTTCGGAAAAACTCGTAGATCATTCCGTATAGTCGATTCCTGCCATTAAGCTTCCACGTTCAGCGTATTCGCAGCTTCAGGACCTTAGAAATTTTTCGTAGCTTTTGTCATTGCCCCAATTAGTTACTTCTTGTCTCGCGTCTCGTTTGCAAATCGGTTTTAGTAAAATTGAATATTTTTTCAATGAGAAAAATTGTTATTTCGTTTATGGTTCACGTTATTTTGGGACCTTGAAGGTTTATTGTTATTATATTTGTTTCTTATTTTTGTGGTTTTATTTTTTATTTGATAAGTGGAAAATTGTTAGTATTAGCTGATTTAGTTGTCTTTGATTTTTTGATGTTGTGGTAATCAAGTTAATTCTTTTTTGGCATACAAAATTATTGAATTTTTGTGTGGAAAATAATTGATGGAAGGATTAATGTGCGATTGCAAATCGATTTTAGTAAATTACCCTGTTTTTGTCATTTTGCGACTCACGTAGTTTTTGAACTTTGAAAGTTTATTGTTATTTTTTTTTATTTTAATAGATCATTCCGGCCATTAAGCTTCCACATTCATAACATTCGCTGCTTCAGATATTGAGAAAGTTTCGTAGATTTTGCCTCCCCAAAGAATTCGTAAGCTTATCGCAACCAGTTACCAATGAATCGTGTAATAGTCATATTAGTAGTAATTTTAGCTGCTTCCTGTAAACGGAAATGCGCGCTTTTCTCCTCGCGTCTCGTTTGCAAATCAGTGATATAGGTAAAATAACCGATAGAGTATTTTCGATACCAGAAGAGTAGTTTTTTCGTTCGTGACTCACGTAACTTTCTTGTCTTGTAATTTTATTATTTAGTTTTTAGTTTTCATTCAATCACTGGCAAATTATTGACTCCAAAAATAATACAATTTTTTAAAAACCAACAAGATCATTCAATTTTAGTTTTGAAAAATAATTAATAGAGAGATTAAAGTGCGATTTGAAATGACGATAATCGTAATCGGCCGTAAAATAAATGGATTTTATCGTCTACAATTTTTTAATTACTTATTAAAAATATTAGTTATTTTTTAGCAAAAAAAACATTCGGTTTTCTATGGAAACTAATTAATACAAGGATTATGCAATTTTTAATTGGAAAGAATAATAACAAATTTGGAAAACGCGAGGCAAAAGATAGCCATGAAAAATCGTTGATTTTCATTTGCTAGTTATAATCGGCCGTAAAAAACCTCGCTTACATTATACAATTCCCTGCGAAAATTAGCCAGCCGTGATTGCCATTCATTTAAATAAACATTCCCGCCGCGGTCGCGAATCGCGTCCAATTTCGACGACAGAAAGCACAATACTTGTAGACGATAATTAAAAATAGCATTAGGATTTCGTGATTCCGCGAGACCCAAAAAACATAATAAGACAACCAAAAACCACACGCGTTCGCCTACATAAATACAACGTTTCGCGCTAAGAGTGAGAGAGGTAGATTAATAACGAAATATTTATTTATTCGCCTACCGCGAAAGTATTTTTGAATTATTTCTTTGCAATTTTCACGTCGAAATGGATCACTATACAGATCACGACGTTTTTACAATTTTTCGTTGTTGACATTCGTATATGCGTTTGATATTCGTTCAGTATTCGTTTTCGTTCAAAACTGTTGCCTCATTTTATTTAGATTATTTAGATTTATCGATTATTATTGATTATTATTAATGTACGATATAACGATACGATGTATTAATTGTTTTTTGGTGGCGTTAAGATCCAATGTGTAGAGAGAAATTTTAAAAATGCGAGAAAGATTCTCATAGAACTAACTTTCGTCAGCAAGCACGCTTATCAATTGTAACTGTATTACTGCTGTAACTATATTGATATTCATTGAGACCCACACGCGCATTAATTATATTACGGATATATTGCCTTCGAGAGTAAATGTAAAAAAAAACTATACATACTATATTTTATTTACAGAGTATTAAAATGATAAAAATAACGTGAATTTGATCGATTTTTTTTTTTTTTTCATTTTATCTTGGCGTTTTTCGATTAAACTCTGACAATTCGAGAGGACCATTTTAGCGAGTTCGCAAATGTCGTTGCGTAATTTTTTGCCGTACGAAAAAAAGCCGGGAAGAAGTCGCGTGTTTACTGATCTTCGTTAAACAAGAAAAATAAAAAAGACACAATTAAAATGGGCATCGACGATTTAGTCAAATTTAAAAAATCGTTTCTGCTCATTATCTGAGGAAAATTTGTAAAAGTTAAAGCAGTCTGAATTAAAGAGAGCTTGCTGAATGTTGAAAATATATGGAACAATTAATTTACTGAAAAGTCACTGAATTTAGCGCAATTAGCAACGGCAAATATTTTTCGCAGCTTTTCGAAAGTCAAATTTGTAATTATAATTCGATCTTGATCAGCGGTAGCTCGTTTTGTTTGTTGACACACGTTTTACAATTTCGCTGAATTATTTTCATCGTTTTACATCCCGTTTGGGGAAAAAGTTAACAAAACTTCGCAATGTGTGTTTTTTTCTTATAAAAGAATGGCGGTTATTTGTAAACGGTGAATATTAGTATGAATATTTAACGGTGAAATTATACGGTATCAACCCACGAATAAAATAATATATCGTTTGTCAAGATCCAATTAAAATTACGAATTTGACTTTCAAAAAACTAGGAATCATATTATTCATGTATTATTAGCGCAATTTAAATTATTTTTCTGTAAATTAATTGCTATAAATATATTTTTTAAATTAAGTAGGATTTCTTTAATCCAGATTAATGTTTGATTACACAATTTATTTATTTATCGATCTTTCAATATTTTTAAAAAAATTGAAATCTTAGTACGCAATTGTCTCTGACTATCCACGATGCTTTTTTTAAATAAATTCGAGGAAAGTACCAGGCATTGATCTTTCGATTTTATTTGTCGAGTCGTGTGAGAGACAAAATAAATGCACATTTCATCATCAAGTACAAAAAAGAAAAAAAGAAAAATGAAAAAATGAAGAAGAGATAAATTAGATGAAAAATTAAGGAAAGATCGAGTCTTCTTGTATATCATTGTTTTCAGCAACATCGTGAAAGCATGACCCGCCCTTTCTTTATCGAATAATAATCGGTTCAAAGTATTTTTCTGACTAACAAAAATAATGCAATCGTGTAGAACAGAAGAAGCTTTGGAATCACAGAATAGCGAAAAACGTAGAGAATCTCTCGTTGCTTGTACTCGTAAAGGAATCACCCGGAAAAAAATGAACAATTACACAAAAAATAAGAATAAAAAAAGAATTATAAGGGGAAAAGTTAGGCACATATCAGAACGACAGAGAGAAAGCTCATTGAATTCCTGCGGGACGCTCATCTTTTTACGCGGTCTTTAGAGCCCGCGTTTAGCACGCAACAATAATAACTGTGGCTCTACAATTAGAACTTACAGTTCAAATCTTCACGTTTGTATTTCGAATTTGGTTGGACAGAAAAATAGCAAAAAAAAAAGAAATAATTTTGATGATTCTTTTTTGTGAGGCTTAAAAATTCTGGAATGACTAATTCATACTACATTTTTGCAAGGAAAGAATCTCAAGAAAGCGAGCGAAAATTTGTCAAGAAAAATGTAAGCGTTTTTGTCCATATTTTAGTGGAACTGAATAAAATTCAACATTTTTGAACGGCAAAAAAAGCTCCAATTGCAAGAAAATCAGCGGATTGTAATAAATTCTGCTTCCAATATTGCAGAAAAAAAAAAAATAAGAAAGAATTTAATGGATTCATAATTCACATCAATTTTCCAAAAAAAGAATCTCAAAAAACGGAGTGAACATTCGTAAAAAAAAAAAGTAATCGTTTGCTGTTCTGTACATATTTTAGGGCAAAATTGTACATCAAATTTTTTGTCCGACAAAGTTTGAAAAACTTGGGTGAAGATAAATAGCGCGCAAAGTTGATAGAAAAATCTCGGGTTGTGAAGCGTCAAGAAAAGTATTTCACTGTAAGCAAATTATTTTCGATTGGCAGTGAGGAAAATCCGCGAATACGCGAGTAGCTCGTGAACATTTGTAACGCGGATATCAACACTGCAATTCGAGAGAAAAAAAAAGAGTGTTTGAGACGGAATAATCTTGAACGTGAAGACATTCGATCCACCGAAATAATAATGAGTGTGATTACGATAAGGCTACTGTTTTCATCCACCGTATTCATTAAACAACGTTGTATACAATGCCAGTGTATTTTTAATGATATGTATATTATATATATTATATTATAATAATATTATATATTATATATAATAGCACCTAATCTCGACTCATAGCTTTTCCATAGAGCGCTCCACGTTTCACCCACGTCGTCTCATCGTACCGCGAACGCTCTCTTAATAATAAAACTATTAACTTGTAAAACTTGTAAACTCGCAACGCCACAATCACGAAAGAGGATTAACGGATAAAGTAACGACAACAACCGTAATTTATTGTGAAAAATCGGCTGAAGATTTTATTTACAAGTGTGAAAAAGAGTCGACAGAGTTTCTATTACGAAATATTTGGTGCAATAAAAGGATACACGTTCATTCATTAACGCATAACAAATGTTTTTCGACGATATTATGACGAAACACTCCTCAACGATCATTGGCTACCCGTAAAATTCCTTTCTTCCAGTATTTCATTCGTTGCAATTGTAATTTTAATAATGTGTGGTGAAAGAGTTTATCAATCATTTCATTAATGAATTATTTCGAATTTTTTTTTCAAAATTGCTTTTTTTTCACCTATTCGAAAAGAATCGTATAAAATCCCATACGATTCATTTTTTTCGAACGTTTTTCAATAATTATTTTCGCAAAATATTCACATTTTCGAATATACAGTTTCGTAAGATTTTTATTTAACTAAAAAAAAAAAAAAAATAGAAATGGAATTCCATGTCGCCTATAATTTGTTACATTCCGAACTTAAAATCCTGGTTAAAAAATAATTCAACACCATTACGAACAATCAATGGCATGAGATTTTTTATCCAAGCTTTTCCCTATCAAAGAACGTAAAAAAACTCACAGGTTTACCTGAAATTGAGTCCATCGTGGATTCTAATGAAAATGAATGAAAATTGAAAATGCGTATGAAAAATTGCTCTTTTGCCAATGAACATTAAGTGGAAATATTTTTAACTGGTTTCAAGGACGATTTGAGAGATGTTTGAGCATAATGCTCGCATTTCGTTGTGGGGTGTAAATTCCGCAGCGAGAAGTGCATTCGCTAGTGCGATAGTTTCCTTAACAGATTTTGCTCTGATCCAGACCTTCCCATTCATGCCAATGGCCAGTTCGTACGCCTGTTCCTTGGCAAATTCGTTGAGAAATGGATTATCGGGATTGCGAATTTTTCTCACAAGGCTCAGCGAGCAGGTAAGGAGCATTCCGCTGGGATCGAGGACGCCCAATTTACCCTTTTTCCCATGGGAATCGACGCAGACCAATTCGGGCTCCATGTCTTTGCTGGCAACGAGAAGTTTAGCGAACACCGCATCGCCGACTTGGACGTCCGGTCGATTTTTCTTGCTCGTACCTTCGAAGGCCAAGTACGAGAGTGACGCCTGCTCGCTTCCTCCAATGTCGACCTTGAATATATCGCCCGCTTTTTGGGTCACGATACCAACGACATCTTCGCCACGATTGGGAATGTACCTGGAGTAATTAGTTCATTGACCTCGATTGGAAATATCGTTAAAACCTTAATCAACAAAAACTAATTACTTTCTAATGCCAATGGAGCGACACACGTCAAAAAACCAGTTCACAAATTGTATTTAACTCAAAAATAACAGTAGATAGAACTTGTAAATTAGAGCAAATTTAAAATTTTTATTTTTTTCAAAACCATTCTAAGTAAAGAACGTATGTTCGCAACATCTAAGAATTCCACCTAATATTCGCAAACTTTTTTCAAATCTCCTGCGATAAAAAATTTTAAATGAGTACTCTTTAAAATCGATCTGAAAATTTAATCAATTTAGAAGAAAAATCGATAAACATGTTTTTGGGTGAAATTTCAATTATATAGAAGCAGATCAAAAAGTGAAAACTTAAATTCTGTAAACATAAATAATAATAATAATAATAATGCCTAACCTCCGCTGATAACTGTCAATATAATACACACAAGGATCGCGTTTTTTCAAAACGCCGGATTTACACGCATATATTATATCTCCGTCCCTTCGAAGTCCCGGTCCCAAAATAATTTTGTCTTTCGAGTTGCTCGCTCCAGTGAGTTTCACGATATCGCCGGGCATAACCACGTCGTCCACAGTAACCTCCATAATTGGCTATTTATCAAAACTTATGCTTAAATAGAAATATTTTTAAATATCTGGTCACTTGATATACACTCTAATCGCTTTCGGGTCAATCCCACACATATCTATTCGATTATAATGCTTAAGTTAAAAAACTGCATGAATATCAGCTGTGGAAGTGACCACGCGCTCGCATTCAAATGAAATGGCGCCTCTAGCGGCGACTTCTGCAACTGTGCGGCTGCGCGTGCGCAGGAGCGCTTCGCGGGGTTCCCACGCAGATGAAGTGGCGCTGCAGTCGTTCAAGTCGGTAGGGAAGATCGTGGAGTGTATGAACGCATCCAAAATGTATGTGCAATCTACTGATTGAATATCAAACAGTTTTTTTGTTTGTTATTATTATTTATTTACGTAATTACGTAGTTAATGTACTTGTGTAATTAGTGTAAACTCATCCTGCAATAAATATAAAATTTCATGTAAAAAATCAACGATAGATAAAAGCCCGCACTCGCATTCAAACCGCGCACCTGCGCATGCGCAGGAGCGCTTTGCGGGGTTTCCACGCAGATGGAGTGGCGCTGCAGTCGTTCAAGTCGGTAAGGAAGATCGTGGAGTGTATGAACGCATCCAAAATGTATGTGCAATCTACTGATTGAATATCAAACACTTTTTTTGTTTGTTATCATTATTTATTTACGTAATTACGTAGTTAATGTACTTATGTAATTAGTGCAAACTCATCCTGCAATAAATATAAAATTTAATGTAAAGAATCAACGATAGAAAAAAGCCCGCGCTCGCATTCAAACGAAATGGCACCTCCAGCGGCGTGTTTCGCAACCGCGCATCTGCGCATGCGCAGGAGCGTTTCGCGCGATTCCCACGCAAACGAAGTGGCGCTGCGGTCGTTCAGGCCGGCAAAGAAGACCGTGCGCTGTCCGAGCCTCGCCGAACGTACGTAAAACGCGGCATTACGCGTATTCGGCGTGTTTTCGTGGTGAATCCGAGTGGCCCACCGCGAAGCCCTAGTGTTGTATTATCGCCCGTGCGACTTTGTGGAATGGACGAGTCGCGTTCAGCGGCTCAATCGACGTAAACAAACGCGCTCGAAGGTTCGTCAAGCATTTATTTCGCACTGGAGCATTGTCCGCGAGTGATTTGCGCAGTGCCCGGCCGCGGATCGATAATTGATTTGGTTCCGTTCAATTCTAACCTCAATTCGGCTTCTCGAGTCACTCGAACCAATCGAAGCCCGCCAATTCTCATTTCTCTCGTTTTCCATTATCAAACTCCTTTTTTCCGCACATTTTCTTGTGCCGTTTTTTTCTTTTTCTTTTTTTTTTCTTTCCTCTTAGGTTTGTCGCTTGTTTTTCAGTCGAATTTTTTGTTAAAAAGGAGTAAATCAAAATGTACAATGGAATCGGACTGCAAACACCGAGAGGCTCCGGAACCAATGGTCACGTACAGAGAAACTGGGCCATCGTCAGGAAGACCAAGGATAAAGTCAACTACAAGAGCGACGACGGCAAATTGGATCAGCTCAACAAACAGCCGAACAAGGAAATTTTGGACCACGAGCGGAAGAGGAAAATCGAGGTCAAGTGCGCGGAACTCAATGATATCTTGGAAGAGCAAGGGTGAGAAACTTATCGAGATAATATTGAATATCGTCTCTTTTGCATTTCTATGAATGCTGCAAATTTTTTTTTTTGCAATCAATATATTGTAATTAGAAATTTTTATACTTAAGCGAGCGTGTAAAAAAAGTCGCAGAGAAATATGTACATTTTTTTTTTAAATGGATTTAAACAGCATTAATTTTATTTTACAATCAAATGTGTTGTTAATACTAAATTCAAGATGATTATAGCAAAATGTGCAGAAATATTTATTTACTATATTTGGTTCATAAATTTAATACACTTTTGCATACAAAAGTGTATCTATTTGTATAATGAAAAATTTTAAACACTGCAGAGCATTTCTTTATGAAAATTAATATACTGCACCAAAAAGAAAATTTCACATTGCACTTGTACGGTAAATTTATATTCAATTTCACCTAGATTTTTTTTATTGTGTGAAAATCAGAAAATCAAGTGCAAAGTTTCTACGTTTTCTTGTGTCTTGTGGTTAATTAGCTTTGAAAAAAAAAAAAGAAGAAATTAATAAAGTAAAAATAAAGTAAAAACACTTCAGAAAATTTGTAAATCTGAGTCTCAATTTTTACCTTATAATCTTATTTCCATTTTTTCCTATAATTACTCGGGACACTTTACCGTAGACCTATATATACAAATGTAACAAAATCAAATTTTTAGTCTTTTAAAAATCGCATATTTTGCCGCAGATTCACCACCGAAGAGGTGCAGACAAAAGTCGAGGCGTATCGTTCGATGCTCATGGGCAGTGACGCAAAGCCAACTGTCCCGCAAGACGAATTTGGCCGGATAAAGTGAGTATTACCGAAATTCTGTTCCTCGCGCCGCACGATGTTTGCCGCGATATTGCGCATTCCACTAGCACATTTCCATGTTTCCTGGTACATTTTGCACGTTTCCCGTGTCACGTCTTCGCCGCCGGTCTGATCCGGGATTACGTCGCTGCTCGATCCTGAAAAACGACTTCTGAGCTTCCACAATTTCAAGAAAACTCATATCCCGGCGCATCGAGAACCCGCGAACTTTCCCCGCGTTGATCCGACATTTCGAACTTACGTTGCATAAAATATCGCGAAATGGTTACATTAAAGGAAGAGATTCATCAGTTTTTATCGATTTTGTCAAATAATGGTAGAGTTATGTATGGAAAATCCGCGAACTTTTCACGTTACTTTATCCAAGATTTCGAACTTACTTTGCACAAAATATCGTGAAAGAATTACATTAAAAGACGAATTTTATCAATTTTTATCAATTGTGGCAGAAAATCGTAGAATTGTTTTAAATACATGTAACTTTGCTTTCCTAAAAAATTGCATGCAAGCCGAAATCGCGAGCCAAAAATTTCCAACAAAATGTACACTAAGGTTTTTGACATTGTTAGGAAATCTGACAAAGTTTCGATTGTTTTTAGGGAGTCGTTAGAATGCAATTAATCATCTAAAAAAATGTGTTTGCTGTAAACACTTGAAATTATTTTCTGTAATTTTTTTTAATGAATCGAATTTAACATACCGACAAATTTATTTTCGTATACATATTTTTAAAATGAAAACAGGCATTTTTCCGATTCAGAAAATAAGAAGATAAAAATCCTTCGGAAATTCATCACCAGTAGTTTCCTAAAAAACAATTGGAGGAATTATGTCTCGCGGGAAAAATAAAAATTGCGGAGGTGTTTCCAAAATTGGCAGGATTTCTCGTAAACATCAGTTTTCGTGTAAAAGTTAAGTCGCTGCATGAGCGCGACGACCATGAATTCATTGGTGTGACAAAAAGAAGAACTCAACCGCAGTTATTTCCAGATGAAAGCTAAAATCGACGAGTTATTAAATGTTAAAATGTGGGGCAAAGACATTTGGAGAATATCGACGATGGACACGAGTGATTTTTCATGAAAGTGGTCAATTTTCCTATCTAAAAAATATGAACAACAACAAAATCCTTCGCAAATTAATCTAAAACCCCATCATCTCTCTGATCTATAATATTATACTTTCAACACACAAAGTTTGGTGTATAAAAAATTATAAAATCAAAATCTAAAATTTCATATAAAAAATTATAAAATCAAAATCTTAGATTTCACAAAAAAATTATAAATTCAGAATCTTAAAAAAAAGCATATTCTTTTTTTTTTTAGTTATCAATCTTTTCCCTCACAATTTTCCCCCTCCGCCAACGCACAACCATATCCACTGCGATAAAAATTCCGAGGGACATTTCTCGGTGCAGCGGATCGATATTAATTTACCCGAAGAGTCGAGCATCGCTATCGGGAGATTTATAGATCGAGGGGTGAGCCACATGTGTCGGGAAGTCGCGAGAGAGAGAGAGAGAGAGACCCGAGGCCCATAATCAATCCGCGCGCTCCGACATCGCGAGGGTTTGGAGCTCGAGGAGTCGAAGGGGTTGCGGGGGGCGGGTGAGCTGTCCGAGGGGGATGAGAGCGCTCCGTTGGTTCGCACATCCGCGTACACTGGCGAGGACCACCCGATATCGACTTGCCGTGGGTAGGCGCCGGCGCTTCTTCGTCTCCCCCTCGTGAAAACCGAGAGAGAGAAAGAGAGAAATCCTCCGCTAGAAACTCGCGCATCCACACGGAAAAGCCTTCGGGGATTCGAGTCGTTCGTGGGGGGGGGAATTCGCTCCCGTTACCCCCCGCAATTGTGTGCGTCCGTGTGCCACGAAATCGAGACGTTCCTCGAGTCGCGGAGGAGTCGAGTTTGTCTCGCAGCATCCAGTGCGGGTATGTCAAGGCATCGTGACGCCTCGCGTGTGCGCCGAGCTCCGCTCAAAATTCCCAATAATAATAATGGGTTCGTCGGGCGTGTTTACCGAGCGGAGGAAAAAGCCCTCGATACTTTACCGCGGGGACAGAAAAAAATCATAAAGATGCGATAAGACAAAGAATGCGAACCAAAAGAACACGCACACAACAATGTAGCTTAATGATTTGAGTGAAAAGAAACACACAAAAAAAAAATCACAAAAGTCTTCCATTAGCCTGTAAAACTAATTCTAAATAATTCTATAATCTAATATTTGTAACTTAGATGTTTAAAGATTCAAGGGAGAGAAAAAAAAATCTCAAGTTCTTCGTGAGTCGCCGATGTTTGGACCTTCGACGAGAGAATCAAGATTCGCCGATCGAGCCGCGAATTCCGACACAAAGTGCGATCACCAAAGTCAGCTCTCTACTCCATCGGGATACGTGCAACGTCCATTAGCGACGAGGTCCGGCTCATCCTCTCATCGCCACGCTACGAGATTCTCGAGTGCTCACCTGTGTTGTTCGCCGCCACTCGAAATCGCCCCGCGATCCGCCGACGACGAATCGACGCTTATCACTCGCTCGGAGCATCGTTCGCAACTCGCACCTCGACCTACCGCAAACGCGAATAACATCCTAAATTTTCGCTGAGATTAATCGAATACAAAGATAAAGGGTGGGAAAAGGAGAAGAATTAATCGAATACGAAGATAAAGGGGGAAAAAAGAAGAAGATTCAATCGAATACGAAGATAAAGGGTGGGAAAATAAGAAGAATCAATCGAACACGAAGATAAAGAGGGAAAAAAGAAGAAGATTCAATCGAATACGAAGATAAAGGCGGAAAAAGAAGAAGAATCAATCGAACACGAAGATAAAGAGGGAAAAAAGAAGAAGAATTAATCGAATACGAAGATAAAGGATGAAAGAAGAAGAACAATCGATCGAATACATAGATAAAGAGGGAATAAAGAAGAAGAACAATTGATCGAATACAAAGATAAAGAGGGAATGAAGAAGAAGAATCAATCGAATCCATGTGTCTCCGAGCGTTTTTTTCGATAAACGCACATTTTTTCTAACGATATCCTCACGTGTTTAAACCCTTTGGGACTCCTTACGTGCACGTGCCTATATTTATGCACGATATATTTATCGATAATAAGCGAAAGAATGAAGATTTTTAAAAAATGAATGTTGATGGACTTTGTGCCTAGTCGAACTAGCGTGCCTAATCCAACGTCTTCCAAAAATTCAATCGAATTTTATTGATTAGAGATAATGAGAGGTGATTATTACGATTAGGACAAACGGTTGTTGAAGAGAGTTACGTGGAAAAGAGAGTAACGAGCCTGATTTGAGAGAAAGAGAAATATTGTCTTCCGCAGATACTCGAGAGGAGCCAAGAGGAGCCAAGAAAATAATTGGAAGAGGAGACGTAGCACAAGCTGCGGGATAAATACACCGGAAACCATTATCCCCCGCAGCCTACGATTAGCCGAGAGTCTCGAGTTGAGGATTATTCACTCACCCAACACACTCGACTCCTACAAGTGGAATTTCGCTTTTGGAAAGTGGGGAAATAGAGAAGAAGAAGAAAAAGAAGAAGAAGAAAAAAACGGAAATTTCCTTGTGCTTTCAACGAGCGGCCACTTATTATTCATCAGGACGGAGGAAGTTTCAATTCGTCGACGTTTTACGGATGAATTACCACACGGGAGAGAATCGTATGTTTCTCAATTAAGAACTTCCGGTGGCGGTGAATTGAGAGACCGGAAATATACCAAAGGCAATTGAGAAGCGCGACAGAAAAAAGGCCAAGATTTTTTTTTTTTTTTTTCAACGGACTGAGGATTTTTCGCACCGATGACGATGTCCACGTCGGTCGCGGGGAAACCGGCACGCGGAAGAGGCCCCGCCGATGGTCGCGCCTTTTTTGAACGACTCTGGCGAGGCAATTTCTTTCTCGATCGGCAACGCGTCTTCAAACGCTCCAGAAAACGAAAATTGCAGTCCGCCAATGGAAAAAAACGGCAAACACCACAAAATTCTACAAAACAACACTGCTGCTGTTGCCAACGCATACAATTGCATCTCCTCGCCGGACGACGCAACAACGTGCGATCCGTCGTCAGGTGAAATTCATCGATTCTTTTTGTCAACGACGATTTTTCGGGTTTCGACGGGGCGAAATTTAAATTTTCCGGATTTTTCGGGTAGTTTTTCTTCGTGAAGGGATTT
Source organism: Clistopyga incitator (assembly GCA_947507545.1). Classification (NCBI taxonomy): domain Eukaryota; kingdom Metazoa; phylum Arthropoda; class Insecta; order Hymenoptera; family Ichneumonidae; genus Clistopyga; species Clistopyga incitator. Next base: position 3,002,463 of record OX382188.1, on the reverse strand, counting down.
TTTCTCGAGATTTTCATTTAGGGACACCTCAAATTTAGAGAAAAGTGGGTTTAAATATACTTAATTAGGTTTTTGAATTAATGTGACGAAAAAAATAAGATAAAAACGAAAAAACAAATCTGGGAGGAAAAGCACCGATATTCTCTTCTCGACACTGACTCTTTATATTTTTATTTTTCTCTTTGTTTTTTTTTTCTCCCGCGAGGATTTTAATTAATATTAACATCAATTAATCTGAAATAATCGCCACTCTAAATAAATTCGTTCTTCAAAGGGGAAAAAAAATAAATGAAAAATAAAAAGGAAAAAAAAGCAATCTGGGAAGAAAAAGCGCGGGTCTTCTCCTCTCGACACTGACTACTCTTTATATTCTTTCTTTACGTGTCCCTCCCTCGCTCGGTTGGCTCGTGCGGTGTGAAAGGGATGTCGGAAAAGAGAACAGCTGGATTGTATTGATCGAGGCAGCGGTGCGCGGGGCTGCTCGTAGGGGAGGGTTCTTCGTTCGCCTCGCTCTTACCCTCGCACACCGCAGTTTCCTCGTTCTCGGTCTCCCTTCCTCCGCGTTTTCGAGCCTAGGGGGTGGATACGCGGTGCCAGTGTGTTATGTCACCTCGGCGGCATTGTTAATCGTGTTTTCTCGCGCGAACGGCCTCGACAACACTCCAGATTCAACCCAATTCATTTTCACATTAATGTTACACAATTGCCTTTCACTATTTCGGGATCGCGAGTGTCTCCACGATTTTACAAAAGATTTTTCGAGCCAGGATGACGGTCAAAATCACGACGCGGTACGTTTACTCTTCCCCTCTTTTTTTTCTTTTTTTTTTCCTTTTCTTTTTTCGCTATCTGATCTTTTTGCCCAATTTCGATATTTTGTGCCAAGTGTTATTAAGTGTACAATTTATTTAATTTACCTATATAGGGATGGCATTTTCTTTTTTTTTGGCGAGGGTAAAATACAAACTTATTGCACAAACTTTTATTGTATTATTATTGTACAAACATTTTAAAAAATATTTTTTTAAATGAAATATATTTTTGTTAAAATATAATACAGTGGCATAGACGTTATTGTTATTGGGTAAAAAACATTACGAGTCACCGGTGACTCATGGTTTATAATATTCTATTAAAACTCATTCTAAAGATGAAAATAAAGTATTATGGGTCACCGATGGCTCGTGAAGGTAGAATGTAGTTTTTCTAATATTCTATTAAAACTAATGCCGAACATTTTATGACAATAAATGAAAAATGATTCAATGTCTTGAATAACAATATTGAAAATAATTTGTTATAATTGTTATTTTTTCGCTGTCTCGCAGAGAAAGCTTTGTTTTTATAAAAAACTTTTTTTTTAAGGATTCCATCCAGAATAGTAGAATGGTTTAGAACATTGGTTTAGAGAAAGGGATTTAGAAAAAATCTGCATATGCGTTTGTTTGCAGGGCTTTGAAATTTCAATGACCTGCAACTCAAAAATCGTTCACCCGATAGAGCTAAAATTTGGCACACGAATGGAGCAGCAACTCGTTCGATTGTTGCATTTTTTTTACGGAATGTCGTTTGTTATGTGGTTCAGATTTTTCAGAATTTGAACATTTATAAACAATTTGCAAAGTAGAACTTTGCAAATTGCTTCCTCTCTATTTTTAATTTTTTTTTTGGCAAAGCTCTTTCTATGCGGAAGCCAGACTCGATTGAACAAAAAAAAACATTAACTTACATTAGCAATTAAAAACTCACTTTGAAATTCATCACAAAATATCGACAAACTCTTACAATAAAAAATCAAGTTATAAACAAAAAACCAAACAATGTGTGAAAATTAAAAAAAAAAACAGAAATTTACATAAACTCATGAAAACTTAGATAAAAATTTGAACAGAATGACGACTAATCGTGAATTTAATTGCAATTGCTTTTTACAAAATTGCACACATTACAAAATGCTATAAATGTTTATTAAATTTAATTCTACACGTGTATTTAAAAAAATGCTAATTCATCTTCCAAAATAAGTAAACACAACGAAATACTTCCAATTCCAACGAACTGCTTCCTCAAAACAGTTTATTACAAGCGATTTATTATAATTAATCACAAAATTAAAATTATGATAAATTCCATGAAAAAAAAATTCATTTCTCTTGCAAAAATAAATGACAAATGATAAAAAATTAATTAGAAAAATGACTAATCGTAAATTCCATTGTCTTCGGTTGCAGTGTACGAGAAACACATCAGATCGCCGAGGCGCAGCAGGAGAAGAACGCAAAGCTACGCGAGGCATTCGGGATATCGGAATTCTTCGTCGAGGGCAGCAGTCTGGATCCCGAGAGGCATGCGCGGGAAGCGGAGGCGAGAAAAGCCGCGAGCAAAGTTTACGAACTCGTGAGAACGCCAAGTCCCGAAGCTGTTCCCTCGACAGGAGCTGGAATTCAAGCTCCGGACACGAGCGCCTCTTTGCCCGAGAAGAAAGTCAAGAGAAAGCGATCGGGAAGCAGCACGAAGAAGAAAAAGGGCAAGAAACACAAAAGAGACAGGTGTGAATTCGCGTAAGCGGTGGAAACGTCCGCGGAGGCTCGACCAGTTATTTTTCACAGTTTTTAGCGACAGTTTAAGGAAATTCGATGACGATTCTCTAAGTCAAATCGGTTCCAAATTTTCGTTATCGATCCATTCAAGTTCATTGCATTGAACAATAGCAAAAGAGAATGATTAGCATTAAAGTGTATGAACTTAACCCAGAGAAAAATTAATAGTAACGGATTTCTATGAGGATTAACTGATTAACTTTTTTTTTCAGTGGAATTTTCCTTCGGTTTTCTCCAGGTACAATCTGCAATTTTCTACCGATTTTACTGAGCCATGGCTCATTCTCTTCCTCATAAGAAACTCTACGAATTCACCGCCCAGATATTCCGTAGTCTTTATCGTTTAACAATTATAGCCCGTTGATTAACAAAACCGAAAAACTTTCATAAACAGGGTATAACTATTGAACAATCAACAGTATGAAGTATCTCGGTGGCAAATTCGTAGAGAATCTTCCGAGAAAAATAATGAGCTATCACTCACCGAAATCGGCAAAGAATTACAGTTTATACTTTGAAAAACCTGAAGAAAAATGTATGCCAGTAATAAAAAAACAAAGTTAATCAGTAAATTCTCACGCAAATTCGTAAATATTAATATTTATCTGAGTAAAATGTACGTGAATTGATAGAAATAACACTCTTCTGTTATTATTTTATGCAGTAAACGTAAAAAAATCGATGACATTTGAATTTAGCGCTGATTTTACTTGGTGAGTCGTCACTATTTCTCCTTGAGAGAATATACATTTTCCACGTCACGATTGAAATTGTCGCTGTCTGAGGGAATAACTAATCGAGGCTCCGAGACAAACCGAAGCCACGAAAGCAAAGAAAAACGCTCTATGACCCCTCAATTTCCCCGTAGCTCACCCACACTATCGCTATATAACTATCTATCTTTCCCTTTCTTTATATATCTCGCCGATTGACCGTTCATTTACCGCTATTTCCACACGTGATCATGATACGCTTATACGACACATTTAAACTATATATATAACGTTCTACATTCTATATATATGGATTAATATGAAAGAAAACTAGTACTTAACAAAACAACTGCAACTACTGTCACTTCTAGTACTGATTAATGTCCTCTGTCAGTCTCTCTATGACGATCATTAAACTCTTCGTCCACTGTCTCTCATATCCCGTACACCTTTCTCTGTTTCAAACAGAACTGAGGAGGACTGAGTGCCTACCTGAGAGGTAGGCACAGTAGGTAAGTGTCGCGTCGTAATCGCGATTTATTTTCCAAAAAGAACGAACTAAATGAGAAGCAAAGTAAAAAAAATATGAGCACGCAAACGCGTTGAATTGTTGTTGCCCTTATTAGGTCGCTTTTGGGGAAGTTGCGAAGGTAAAGGTACCAATGCCCGGGCAATTAAGGGCATGATTAAAGATTCAAGCGTTTGTTGGATTTTTTTTTAAACTAACGCCATATAATTTGTCGGTATCCAGTGATTGCATCGTTTATTTGAAGACGTTTGTTTTCGTATTTGGACTTTAGTATTTTGGAGAATGAAATTCAATTTAAAAAATGATATTTATACTCAACATTTTCAAAACGATTTCCTGTAAATCACCAAAGAATATTGGATACGATTTAAGTTTCAATTCCATCTTTCCAGTTATTAAATTCGTAACAATCTCAAATAAACTAAAATAATCATAGAAGTGTCCGAAAAGTGGGACGTGTCCGGGCATTGGGGCCGTTACCTTAACGGCGGAGATCAGTGAACTGGTTACTTTCAATAAAAAATTGTTTCTAACGAATTTGACGATTATAAAATGAAGAAAACATTTTATTGCCTTCACTAAATAAATAAATTGAGTAACAACTGAGTAAATATCTTTTATTCCAGAGTTAAACTTTTAATTTATCTCAATGATTTAATTTATCTTAATTTGTTTTTCCATGCCAAAAGAAATATCCACAAATTAATAAATACCATTTATACATTTCTAGTAGCTAAAAACAATTTTTTATCTCTAAGCACTTTTGAAAACTGATTAACCCCGTTTCAACCTCCTCGATCGTCGTCTCGGTCCATCACAAAATAAAAAACGACGCCCACGACATATAAGTGAATAATTCCACTCGCGCGAGCAAAAATAACCATACAAAATAGATTGATTCTCGTTCGAAAAAAAAAAACGTGAGCAATCATGCATTTCTTATCTTTGTTGTTTATCGATGAAGCTTGTTGTTAATGTCATATCTCTATTTTTTTCTGACAAGTCCGTCCCTATCGATGGTTATCAAGGTAATGCTAATCCCATATTATATCGTAATAATCTCCTCATTATACATTAATCTATGCTACTCTATAATGTTATCGTATTTATAGGTACATAAAATAATATATTATATATATTTATATATATAATATATATATAAATAAATATATATATTCGTTTCTTCGTTGTTCGCCTTTGAAGGATTTGGTTCCTTGAGGGGGCCAACAGATCAGCAGCGCACCCAAGCACGCACAATCATTTTAATCGTTGTATTCCCCAGGTTATCACGCATTTGTTCTCCATTATTTGTCGAACGAGCTCGGGGAACCAGATCTTTCGAGCCAATTATCACGTAGATTTGTCGAAATTAATGCATTTATTGTACTTTAGCCACGGAGCGTTGCTGCGGAGCGATCGCGACTTACAATTGTTATTTTTTACTTCGTATTATTTATCATTTTCTTTTTTTTTTCTTTCATGCGTACCACAAGCTTTAAAAGTGTTTTATTCGTTGTTTGGAGTTTGGCTGTCGCTCACTTCGTTATTCTAGTGTAATTACAATCCCTACGATTTAATTGAGCTGTGCTAACGATTGCGTTTCTTTCGGTTTCATAGAATTCCCGTTTGATTTTTTCTTTTATACACGCAGAAATGCAAAAGAAAAAAAAAGCAAATAAGGACACAGCTCGAATCGGTCCGTAAATAATGTCGCTGTTACTGTTAAAATACTTCTTTGTATATTGTCAGCACAAGAATATGCACTTGGCGACAGGAAGACCGTCCACTGCAACGTTTGATCGATATGATGATTTATATGCATTAATATATACGATATCGTCGAGCTTGCGGGTTATTTCGAGGCCCACTAACCACTCTATGATTTTCCGAATAGATCCGAGTCGCCGAAAGTAAGCAAGAAGAAGGACAAGTCCAAGAAGAAAAAGAAGGAAAAGAAACACAAGAAAACTGAGGTTTCCTCCTCCGACAGCGACAGCACAGATGACTCCGACGACAGCAGGTAAAAATCATCTTCACTTGATTGAAGACATTCACTTAAAAAATATTCTAAACTTGTATGAATTTTGTTAAATTCCTTCAATTTTCTTAATCTGCTGATTAAAAATGACAACACACGTTTATTAAATCAATAATTACTAAATCGGTACATGAAAATCAACAATTATCTTAGAAATTACAGCGCCCGATTTGAAATTTAATTCATATTATCGCATAAAGTGTAAAATCAAGGTTGCAAAAATTAGAGTTACTAATCCTGCAAAATTATCAGCAAAAAATTTGCAATTTTCATATTTTTCGCTTAAAATTTCGGACAGAAGGGCGTCTATCAATAGGTAATTAAAAATTTGAAAACCCTTTTTTTCTGTGCAGCTCTTCCGAGGCTGAGTCCAAGAAGAAGCGAAAGAAGAAGAAGAAGAAAGCAAAATCGGACGTGAAAGACAAGCACGAGGTAGGAAAACGCAGTTTTAATATCGGCGAAAATGCAATATGACATGACAACAACAAAAAACCACAAACACACAAACGCCGAGTACAGAGAATTTTTTTTCTTCTTCACGTAACAGTTAATTATAGTTACATGTGTTTACTACATACATTTACATGATATGACTATACGAATACTATACTTTGGCACGAGAAGCGGAAGCATGCACCAAACATATGACAACTACTGGTAGCTTTAAGTTCGCGAGAAGTGCAAAAAGAAAAAAACTGATAAAACCGCGACTAGTTTTCAGATTCAATCGAGTCATTCAAGCGTTTTTTTCCTCTATTTTTCGTTGCTTCTTTCGTTAAGTCAACACACTTTTTCGTCTTTCGTACTCGATTTTTTTTTTTTTTCGCTCTACATTATATCTGTCTTTATGTATGGTTGAAGCATGAAACATTGCTTGTCGCTGTTTTTTTTTTGTTCTTTTTTTAATTTCAAATAACCGAAAAGAAAGGAAAAGATTTTTTTCGTATTCTGATTTTTCTGAAGTTCAACGGATCATTGATTTCAAAGTGTAAATCTCAGTATTGTTTGTAATTATCAGCGCCATTTGACAGGATACATTCCCTGAGTGAGTACCCGACATGCCGCTACTCAATGTAATAAATAATTCGTAATTATTCCTTCTCTCGTACGAGGTTTCTTACGAATTTTGTTGATTTATCGTTTATCGTTTGTTAATTCTCTTAATACATAACTATTGTTGCTGTATATTGGTACATAGTGTGTAAATTACTCACATGCGTTTTGTGTCGAGCACCAGAAAACACACACACACGCACAGTTGCGGATTAGCGACTGAAATCGTTGAGATTGTGTGAGAAATTGAATTTCCCAGTTTTTTTTTTTTTTTCTATTGAGTCTTCGATACGAGACCGCTTCGTTACACTTTGATCTACGGTTTCGGCGAAAAGCTCCGTTTACTGGCATTGAACTTTAGTAAATAGCTAAGGAAACGTGACAAACGCGGAGATGGTTTTCCTCGTGCCATTTTCAAATGGGCAGACGTACTTTAGAAATTATCCACTTATCTTTCAATCTAATTTTTTTTTCTAACGATTTGTACATTTTTCTGAATATGTACGAATTTTTTGTTTTATTTTATATTTTATATAATTTCTGATAATGCTTAATTAATCGAGTAGATTTGCCAATATAGTTTCGCAAAAATGAAAAATGATATTTCCGTGAATCACACAAAATTCTGAATAAATTTATACGTGTTCACAACAATTAACCAAACATTTTTACTTGGAAAAAAAAGTTGGACCAATGAATGATTTGTCGAACAATTATTAAAAAATTGATTTGTTAATAACATTTTGGAATTACGATTATTCAGAATCAATCTTTTAAGCTCGTTGCATCTGCTTGATTTTGTTTTCTTCTATTTTTATCCTATCACGGAGTATTTCTCTCTGAATACCTTAAGAATCTTTCTTCTAGTATCAAAGAACCTTGGCCTTAAATAATTGTATTTTCGCAACAAAAAAGATTCAAAATTCCCTTTAAATTTTTGCACATTTCGAAATGTATCATCACCTGATAAATATATCAATGTTTGCAATAACAATAGTTGCGATAGCAACTACTAAAAGCACCTGCTTAAAACCCTGATTTTTATAATAACTGCTATCAAAAAGACAACAAATTTCATTTAAAAAATTGGTCACAATTCGTGTACGAAGTTTATAACGAAAATTATATAGACAAAAAAAAAAAAAAAAGTAATCGTTTTCAAGGTAACGAGGGGTCGACCATCTCCGGTTGCATGAAGCAACTGCTACGTTTTCTTTTTCGGGGAATTGGAAAAGCCTATAGAGATGCTTTTTTCCGGCTTCTCGATCGCCTCGAAGCGTGGCCAAAAGTAGTACAGCGTGTAGTACTTCCAGCGGATAGTGAATTCCCGCAATCTCCCTCGAGTCACAATTCGAGGTCTCATTTCTAACGAGTGTCAAATCCAAGACACTACAATTTAATAGTAAAGTGAATTTGCAACAATAAAAAAAAAATCGCGAATACGAGGCAGACTCCGACAGTAGCTGTCGAAATGCGCGAGAAAAAGTCGTGGGTTCGATTGACTGGATGATAATACATGAATAGTATAATCCGCAGTATATATGCGATTGCAAAAAATATATAATATGCATGAATTCGATGTTGGCTTAGTGACTATACGACAAACGAAGAGTAATCTTGAATTTTGGTGTTCCTTTTAGAAGAAAAAGGCCCCGGTGAAACGGAAGCATCAGACGTCCGAAAGCTCCTCCGACAGGTGAGCCATTCCACATTTTTTAAAACGAATTATCATCTTTTTAAAAGTGATTTCACCAAAGCAAATTATTTTCACAAATGAAAAATTTGAAAAAAAAAAAAGAAAAAATCACAAAGTCATTTTACTTCAATTTAATATAACCAATTATGAGGCAAGAGATACTCGAAGAAAAGTATTACCAGTAATTGAAAATTTTTCTCTAATTTTCCTCAGTGCTCCGGATCCTCCGAAAAAATCGGCAAAGCACGAGAAGCCCTCGGAGCGTGTGGCGCGCGAGGCCGAAGCAGAGGCGCCGGTGGCGCGTCCATCTCGTCGAGCGGAGGCGACGCCTCCTCCTCGTCGCCGCGACGCTCGGCAGCCGTCGATATCGCCTCCACCCGCGACACACAAGCGTCAAGCTCTCGATCGGCCAAAGGACAGATCCTCTCCCGCGGCGCGAGATCAGCGTTCGCCAGCTCATTCCTCAAAGCGAAATCGTTCGCAATCGCGAGGCCGCGGCGACAATCGTCGCCCTCGTAGCCAACCACGAAGATATTCCCGTTCCCGAAGAGGGCCACCCGTACCGATTTCTCCTTCGCCGCCGCCGCCCCGACGCCGCCGATTGCCATCGCGATCCCCGCGAAGACCCGCCAGATACTCGAACTCTCGGTCGCGAAGCCGATCGCGTTACGATCGTTACGCTTCGCGTCGTCGGGCCTCGCCGCCACGACGACGAAGATCGGCTTCACGGCGAAGATCTCGATCTCCCCGGAGACGCGAACAACCCTCGTCGGGAATTTCGCGAAATCGGCGAGGCGACCGATCGCCTCGCGATCGTCGAAAGTCGAGTCGCAGCAAATCGCGAAGCCGATCGCGTCGTTCGAGCCTCAGTTATTCTCCGGTTCGCAGAGATCCCGATCGTTACAAGGACATCCTTCAGGACGAGCAGCAGCACCGTAAAAAATCGTCGACCAAGCGCAGAGACGATGACGATAAACGCAGTCCAAAACCAAAATCACGATCGATCTCCCGAAGTCGAAAAACGCGCGTCATCGCCGCACCGCGAGTCAGCCTAAGATCGTCGAGCGAAGACGAGGCCGAGATAATCGAGGACGAGCCGAAAATCACGCAGGAAGACGACGAAGAGAGACAGCGCGAGATAAACACGCTGAAACGCTTGCAGAGCGGTCTCGCGGCGAAGGCTCGCGAAAGTTTGGGCAAAAAGGTCATAAGTCCTACGAAGATAAAGGTCGAGAAGCGGGAGGAGGGCGCGTCCCTTTTGGACATCGCTCTGCCGAGCGAACCCCCGAAAAATTTGCCGCAAACTAAGGTAACATCGAGTAATCCGGAAGAAAAATCGAGATCTCCGACCAAATCACCGATTCCCATTGTCAAAGCGATTTGCACGCCGGAATCGAGCCGATCTCCGTCTCCGGCTTTGCCTCTCACTCGCGAGGAAGCGGAGATCAAGATAAGATCGCCCAGCGAATCGCCGCCGCACGCGAAATCGAATCGGCGCTCCCGATCGCCGATCGGCATGAAAAAGAAACTCTCGCCGGTGAGAAATCGGCGGGGATCTGCGCAGAGAGACTCCTCCTCAAAGTCACCGAGTCCGCGGAGCGTTATCGAGCGTAATGACGAAAATTGTGCGATTAAATTACGATCTCCCACCGAATCACCGCCTCGCGCCTCTCCGATAACGATTTCCGCTAATATCGCAAGTTCCTTGGGGAAAATCTCGGCTCGCCGAGTCTCCCGATCACCGAGCACCTCGAGAAAAAGTCCGCCGAGAAAATCGCCCGCCAGGAACAAATCTTACTCGAGGTCGCGATCGCGATCTTACACGCGATCGGTTTCTCTGGAGAAAAGAGCAATTTCCCGGTCGCCGAGGAGAGAGAGAATGGATGCGCCATCGCCGTCCACTTCGTCGAGAGGAACCAACAGGAAAATTCGATCGCCCTCGCCCGGACACAAGAAAAAATCGGTATCACCCGCACACAGAGCCGCTTCGATTTCACCGGCGAGATCGCAACAGTCGACTAAACTATCGGTGAGATCAAAAAGATCGAGGGACTCGCGATCGTCATCGGCAGCGTCCAAACGATCGGCATCACGATCGCCGATCGGGGAGAAGAAAAACAACAAATCGGCGTCACGATCGCCCGCGAAAGCTTTGTCGAGATCGAGAAGCCGCAGCCACTCGGCCTCGAAAATGTCATGGAGCAGATCGGCGTCGAAAAAATCGAGAAGCAGGTCCTGGTCCGCCTCGAGAACATCGAGAGACAAGGCGAAGAGAAGTCGCAGCAGAAGCAGCTCGCGTTCTTCCAGAAGGTAAGAATTTTTTGCAACATCTCAACAGATCGGTACAATCAATCGAAACGTATCTATAAAAATTCTATTCAACTTTTTTTTCTGGTCAAACATTATGCTTTTCGAAATTAATCATTTGTTTTTGTTCGTACAAGTAATTTTTTTGTCTTCCGAAAAATCAATTGTAGCCGTCACATTTTTTGTGACAAAATACTTTGTTTTTCTGCGACCACATAAAAGAAAATTTATTTTCTTTTTTAATTTAATTTCGAGAATTTGATGCCCCATTTTTTTAAATTTCATATTTCCAAATTTCTTTAGTGAAGAAGAAAATGTATTACGTTTTATCTGATGTCTAAATATTGTTTTTTATTCGACGCATGGAAAATAAACGTAAATTTTTCCCGCAGTTCAACGCGCCGCAGTCGAAGGAGTTTCTCGAGTTCGTCGCGATCGTCGAGCAGCAGTTCTAGTCGATCGTCCCGCTCGTCCTCGAGCAGTTCGGGCTCGAGTAGATCGCGTTCGCCGTCGATACCTCGTCGTCACGGTTCTCCGAGTTTCCTGGACAGACGTCGGATCACGAGGTAAGCGAACGACTCGGCACATTCTCGTGCGTCTCGTGAGATCGATCTTCGTTATTTACTGTACATCGAAGCCTTTTTTTCTCGTAGTTATCGAACGCTCGAATTTCCATTTGTCAATATATATTAGACGATATGTTGCTGCACCAAGCTACCAATTTGATTTTCACGTCGTTAGTTCTTTTTATTTATTATTATTTTATTTGACGAACCATTTTTACGTTCATTCTTTAAGTTTTATTTTCGTGATATTTTGGCTTCAATTATCAAACTTACACTGATTTACAAATAAAATTTAAAACGTGAATAAATTAACGATCGATCGTATTGAGTCATTTAAATTAGATCGTCAATCACCATAAAAATCGACATTTCTAATTATTTATTTGTGTTGTCGAAACAGGGACAGATCAAGGAACAAGCATAGAAGATAGTGTTTTTTGTACGGGCTCCGTAAAAAAAAAAAAATGCGATTTCATGAGTAATCTTGAGCAAAGTATCGCAAAATAGCGACACCATAATCGACAGTTATTTAAACGATTGTATATCAAAAGTTGATAGCGTATTTAATGAATTTCTATTGATATAGAATTTCGCGATTACACCGACTATCCGAGATTTTCTCTTCTCTCGTAGTTTACCTTTTTCATCTCGCCCTCTGTTTCTCGTCTATCGTATATATTCTACACCGTGATTTTTTCCGTGAGTGAGTTTATTGAATATCTAGAAATAGGCATGCGTGTATATCACTTTGTATAATCTGTAATATTGTACACGTAACGACGACGACGACAACGACGACGACGACGACCGAAGTTTCGATTATTTTTCGTAGTGATTTTTGATTTTTCCGTTTTCACTCGTTATATCACGAAACTGTAATAAATAAGAGTACACGAAGATGCGAAGAATATCGATGTACCTTTTTTTAGTATATCCATGTGCTGAGAATACTTTTTTCCTCGCCTTTTGTACATGCTGCGTTGTTTATTATTTTATCCTTTAGTTTTTTTTTTTTTTAACGATTAATCACGCGGACAACCTGAAAAAAAAAACCCTTTTTTCCGCGGCTTCTCTTCACGCCAGAGTTCACCCGATTTATTCTGCAATCTTTGGTAAGTAAGACGTTATTATTTCGCACACGCATCCGTCATTCGTTCATCGATTAACAGGTTCACTCCTATTATTGAAATTCAATTGAGCGATTAATTATCGAAGCCCTCTTCCAATATACAAAATAACGTTTGTGGGATGTTGGACAATTCTTAAGCCAAATGGTGAAGAAATAATAGTTACTATCACATTTTTACATATCAATGCGTTTTATTTCCATTAAATAAAAATTTAGGATATTTTTACGAATATCGAGTGCAACTGCTTAATAAATCGAATAAATAAATTGATCAAGTAGCCACAATCGACGAATTTTAATCTCAAATGAAACGTAAGGAAATTGTGCCACGACTTTGAAATAATTCCTGAGATAGTAAATTTGCTATCTCAGAATTTTGAGCAATTAACAACGAAATGAAAAACTAGGATATATCAAAGGGTTTAAGTTTAAACACGATAATTAAGGTAGTGAAGGGTTCCACAAGGATCATCACTTTTTTACCTGTCATGTAATATCTATTGCTCGAAAATTCGTCGAAAATATAACAATTATTTGATTTTTTTCTTCCCGTAAAAAAATGTTTGTTGGTGCAAATACTTATTATTAATTACACTTTTTGCCGGGAATAAGTTAGGAAATGTTTCCAAAAAGATGAATAATCGGTGAACCTGTTGATATATGTATGCCGTTTTTTTACGCACGGTTTATTTAATTATCGTTTGTACTTTCATTCGCATGTACCGTTATGCAGTATTAGTTATTGCAGATCACGAATAGCCGTAGCTGAGTGTGCCAATGAACCCTTAAAAGACAGTGAACTGTCTCGAAAGTAAGTTTTCCCGTCCGATCCTTAAACACGAATATTACCTGCGACTGTTCTATCGCGAGATACCAGATTTTTTAACAGTCTGCAAAAACCAAAATTCATTGTGTATTAAGTAAAATTTCATACAATGATCGTGAAAAAAGAAACTGCCCGCAAATTGGATCATAATTACTGAAATTTCGCATTAGCTCATCAAAAAAAGCAGATCTCTCGACAGAACAGTCCAAAAATTGTATCGAAATAACAAACATTAATCGCCCGAAAGCCTGAGAATTTGTAACCGAAATAACTAACAAACTAACACGTTATTGCAGCGCGAGAAAAAGGCCGATTCCGTATCACCGGCCGACGCCTTCGCCGGTTTCCTGGGCGAGCAGTTCGCCGAGTAGCAGACACAGCGACTGGTCGAGTCCCAGCCGAAGATCCAGTCGTTCACCGACTCGAAGTCCTTCCTACACGCGTTAACGAATTCATTGAGTTAACAATTGGGTATCGAGGAAGCGGAAAATTCTCGCGTATTTTCATGGGGAAAGTTGGCATAGTGAGAAATCCTCGGCAAAGAAAAATCTCACGGTTCCATTGCGCCTCTGAACCGTGCACCCACGTTCAGAGTTTCTTCCGTCGAGTACTTGCTTTCCCTCAACGAAATTAAACGACGATTATGAATTAATAATAGCGGAGGTAACTCAGTTGCGTCGGGAGAGTATTTCGGAGCAGGAAGCGCTTGATTGACTCTCAAGTTTATCAACGCAACTCCGAAAAAAGAAAAGAAAAAAAGAAAAACGTTGTTACAACGTTCGGTAGACCCGTTAACGAAGAAAGAGAAGAGAAAACGAATTCTAGTCCATTGACCCGACCCCACCAATTAAATCACTTAATGCCCTTAGAATACATGAATTTAATCATTCCGGAAAAAAAGAATTTAGAGAAAAGGTGCAAGAAATTAATATTCTCATCATAGACAATCGCGGATGTTTTAACGAAGCAGTATTTTGCTCATTGTTTAGCGTGATCTTGAATGTGTTTAAAGCAATAACTCATCGCGTCGTTATTTACTTACCTGATCCTATTTATTTCGTACTATTTATTCGCTCATTTTATATTTTCGCTACTGTCGCAGTAGATTTTAGCTATTTTCAGCCCGTGTCATTCGTTCGTCACGCAAACGCTAGTCAAGTTATTTAAAAAGTTTAAAGAAACAAAGTATAACTCACATTCCACATGATATTAGAACCATTATTGTATAATCTGATTCTCGAACGCGAAAAAGAAAAATCGACCAATTGTTAAGTCGCTCGTTTTTTTTCCATCGATTCTCCATGACTTTTTTCAAGTGCAATGTTATAATCTCATCTGTTCCATGTGTAAATAGGTATTTATGATACACGATCGGTGACGATAGATTCTCCTAATCGTAGACCCAGGTTTTATCCTTTATTCGAGAGAAAAAGAAGAAGAAAAACGCGGGAGAGATAGAAAGAATTTATATTTTATTTTTTATTTATTAGGAATTTTGCGGAATTCATTTCCGCGGCAGCGAATCGAGAGTTTTCGGGAAAGACGAATTTTACATTTTATTTAAATCGCAATACTCAAACTCCTCTCCAAAGATTAAATAAACTAGTCGCTAATATTTATTATATTATTTATTATCGAAGGCCCGAGGGATTTTGCGACAGCAACTAAACAACAACAAAAAGAAAAACAATTAGCGTAGAATGGACTCAAGAGTCACGAATATCCGGGAAAGTTTCGGAGATAATAGTTCATCGAAAATCCAAATTTCGGTGCATTCTCGTACTAACATTTCTCGAAATCCTTTTTCTATAACACACACGCAAAAAATCGGCAGAATATCTATGGAAAATCGGCTATTTTACGACGCTGAAATAATTCGCGTACACCGATCCTGTCCCAGACGATAATTTAAAGACGAAAAGATGATGTTACTTGTCGTTAAAGTGAAAGATTCGGATTATATCTGTAATATAAAAAAAAAAAAAACAAAAAACTCTGTATTGTTGTTGTGTGATTAAATCGAAATGCTCATGAAGGATCGAATTCCACGGCCTCGTCATAATTTCCCTGGTTAAAATAATAAACGACGTTTTACTTTTCACTTTTCAGCCAACGTTTATAACAATATTTCATGCGTTCGCGGTACAAATGGAATGTACAAATATCATTCTATAAAAATTCACATCCAATTGGACTTTTCATGTAGACATAGATATATATATATTTTAAAGATATGTAAAGAAATGGAAGATTTGGAAGACTTCATTCTCGTCTCGAAATTCATGGCTTGATTCGTTTGCTCGCTGAAAGCCTCTCGCGTTTTTTCGCCAGGAATATGCACCATAAGAGACCAACGAAGTTCATGAATAGAACTCGAAGCTGAAATTGAAAGAAATATCGTCAACAGGCTTCGAATGTTGGAATATTCAGGGATTATTACGTTTTTTAATTGATCTTTGTGGAATTAGCGAATATTTGAAGTAAAGACGTTCAATTTTCGACAAAAAAGGTCAACCATTTGTTAATAAATATTGTATAATTTAACTTATAACAAGTATATACTCATAAAATGATTGAACAATTACTGACTGCTCGTTATTTCAGTGACTATTTTAATAAATGATCATTTAATTACCATCGGCGGAACGTATCGTATATTTATGAACTGTAGGAGCGTGAGGTACTTCAGATTCGCCTCGACGATTGGCCAGTAGAGTTCACTCATATTTTTTACCGAAGCTGAGTGAGATTTACCCTGCGAAATTCACAGTTTAAATCAATTGCAATTGAAATACCCTGACCACAAAAAACTTCTTTTTAAATTCACGTGATTACAAATAATTAGTACGTTAATTCAGTCAAAAAATCTGAGAAGATGTGAATAAATTATCAAAAATATATAACGAATTTTTACAAACAAAATCACGAAAAATGTCTTACAAAATCGTATTTATCGATATAATCAGGAAATTCATTTTACGAGATACAAAGAAACAAAATATTGATATTCAACAACCAAAGATTCAGCAATAATTTACAAAGCAAAATACAAATAACTCGATTCAACTATAGACGCCTGTAAATAAAATTCGTCACAGAGAAAACAGACCAAACCAGGCATACGTCTCAAGGATCCTCGGAACCATAAAAAGGAGTTTATACCTCAAATCGGGCAATCATATAAAGAGCCACAACTTGGTAGCCCGGCATGTAGAGCAGTCTCTCGATAAGAAGAACAGCGAGTGGATTTTTGGCGATATAGGGAACAAAGCGATAGAAATAATGCGGCAGCGTTCCTCCGAAGAAGAGTCCAAACAGTCCGAAAGCCACGAGACTGTCCTGATTGAGATGTTTCACTCCGGACAATCTCTGCGCAAGGTAATTTCCCAAAGTCGCTGTGACGCAGCTGAAAAAAAATGCAAATTATTCCATTTTACTATCAAATTTTTAGTTTAAAACCGAAAATAATGCAATTAAAAATACACTATTTGCATACCTTGTCACCGCTTTGGTTTTTATGGGACTGCTGTACAAATTATTGAGATACGATCCCAATAAATTATAGAAAATCTCAGCTGGCTTTGACATTGACATTTTTCACTCTTGTAACCTGAAAAATTCACAAAAACACTTTGAAATCAAAATTCTTGCGCTTGATATTGTTATCAATGATATCGCAGTCGCGTTGAGAGCAGATAACTCGTTTAATACGAAATTCTCGGAGCAAAGTGCAATGAGATTATGAAACTTTTTCAAAAATGCAATCGAGATTTTCACGGAATTTAGATAACGTTTATCGTATCGCAGATAAAATTATGAAACGATAATTCGCTTTTATTATTAAGTAACAAATAGACGTGAATGCGGGGCAATTACTTTTTGTTTTTATTCGATAATGCGATACTTATTCGTGAATTGTTATTAAACTGTTTGTCACCCTGTATACAAGGGGAGCAAAAGTAAACTATGGAAGCCGGGTCAGAAAAGTGACATCTAAAAACACAGATGTGCTATAAAATCTGTAATATGACATCGTTTTATGCATATGTGCCAGTATGTGCACTTTGTACTTATACTTTGTGTAAAAAAGTAAAACCGGAGTAATTCATTACATGCGCACGGAATTTTTGCGCCACCTTTTGATTTTTTTCAATGAGTTTTCTCTCGTTTATATTAATTCGTGATTATATTTATATATATGTATATATATATATATATATCGTTCTCTCTTATTTATATATATATTATTCTCCTTTGCTCTTACAGCAACTCGGTCGATATTGCAGATCTTTCTTTCTTTTTTTTTTGGGGGATATTATCTCTCGTGTTGCTGCTCGGTCGGTAACAAAAACTATAATGCATTGTTTTTGGTCACAATTGATGTTTCGGGCGAAAGAACAGAAGTGGTGACCGCGCTTTAATACTTTGCAGTCAGTACTTTTCGTATTTTTGTTCAAACATCAATTATAGCTCAGATCAACGCATTACAGATTTCGTTACCGACCGAGCAGCACCACACAATCTTTAAAAATATCGAAATATCGAAAACTGAACCAACTTTTCGAGCATTCTGATTGGCCTTCGATGGTTTTGACTTGAAGACAACTTCAGACTGACTTAAAATCCCTGCATTCACTTGACGCGCGTATTTTAAATACCCAATTTTTCGTATTTGTGAAATAGAGTATATTTCTCTTAAAATTTCTCCCTAAAAAAAAAAGACATGGCACATCCAAAGTCAGTTATATCGAAACTCTGAAGCAATAACAAAATAAAACAAAGTAACGAATTATACAAATTTGCAAATATCTCGTTTAGCAACAAGTAAAGAAAACAAATAAAAAGATAGCAAACCCAAAAAAATCGAGCACAGTTGCTAATATAATGATAAAAAGGAGTCTTTAACACAAAGTTCTTCACTATTGAACAAACGTCACTCACTTTTAATGACTTACGCGATAGTCGAATTCTCCTGCGTTCTCATTGGTCCTTTGAATTTCCTCAGCCAATAGGAAAGCAGAATGCGTTGTAATCGACGGAGTCATAATCTGAGAATAGAAATAGCGATAAGCAACAATCACAAGTCGACAAAAGTCGATTGGAGCAGCTGGCAACAATCGCATTCCTATTATGTACTTATCATCAACATTCGCTCATTTCTATTATTTGTACTATTTTTTCATAGTTGACACCGCATTTAATTGAGAAGAACAACAAGTGTATTTATCATAGAGTAGTTTGTTTGTTTTTTATTGCAGCGTTAATTGTGCTCAATATTTATTATCATGGATGAGGAAATAACGTTGAAACTGTTGACGTTGAATTGTTGGTAAGATTTGAAAAAGAATAGTGAAAAAATTCATGGTCGCACTTGTCAATTTTATAGATTAGGTAAAACAGCAGAATTTGTTATTATTTTGTCGTATTTTCCAGGGCGATTCCTTACGTATCAAAAAATCGTACAGAACGACTGAACGCCATCGCTGAGCGATTGTGCGCTGCGGATTACGATGTCGTCTGCCTTCAAGAAGTTTGGTCTAGTCGAGATTATAAAATGTTGAAAGCTAAAGTATACGATAAACTGCCACACACGCATTATTTTTATAGGTGAGAGCGACAATCGAATGTTCGGTAGAAGGCGATACTTATTTCATTTTTTTAATTGGGTTTGGAACTAATTAAATGATTTGGGAAATCGTAGAGCCTTGCTTTTGCTATTCACAGTGATGCTTGATTTATATCGATGCATATTAATGATACTTAATAATTAGTCACGTCAACACACCACTAAAAACTCCTCTACGTCATTTTTTTAAGGCCTTTTATAACAATATTTCAAAAATTGCTACTTTTGTAATCTGAAGTTAATGAAAAAAAAATTGTCTCCACATAAAAGTTTTAGTTTCGCGTTTGAAGCTTTTGAATGGACATGCGCATTATTTTTATAGGTGAGAGCGACAATCGACTGTTCGGTAGAACGCGATACTTATTTAATTTTTTTAATTGGGTTTGGAACTAATTAAATGATTTGGGAAATCATAGAGCTTTGCTTTTGCTATTTGCAGTGATGCTTGATTTATATCAATACATATTAATGATACTTAATAATTAGTCACATCAACACACCACTAAAAACCACTCTACATCATTTTTTGAAGGCTTTTTATACGAGTATTTCAAAAATCGTTACTTTTGTAATCTGGAGTTGATGAAAAAAAAATTGTCTCCACATAAAAGTTTTAGTTTTGTGTTGCAAGCTTTTGAATGGGACATTTATAATTATTTTCACGCATACGAAACACAGGATAATAATTTTTAAATACAAAAACGGTTGTTCTTTTTTTGCTGAAAAAATTTCAGAGTATTTCTGAATGATTGTTGATATCGCAGAAAAATTACCAGAGTAGCACGCGATTCTGAAATAAAATTACGCCAAAATAAGGTCAATTTCGTATAGTCTAGTCTTATTTTTATTTTTTTTTATTTTTCCTATATGTCGAAAAAAATTAGTAAATAAAGATCCAACTGAGAAATTAATGAATTATGTTCTAGCGGCGTTGTCGGTTCGGGAATATGCATTTTTTCTCGATTCCCGATTCGAGACGTTATGTTCCACAAATGGTCGCTAAATGGATACGTTCACAAGATTCATCACGCAGATTGGTTCGGAGGAAAAGGAGTTGGACTTTGTAGACTGAGAGTGAAAGAAGCAAACGTCAATATCTACGTGGCTCATGTAAATATAGCGTGTCATTTTCTGGACGAGCAATAATTTAAGGGTAGAAATTATTTTAGGACATCGAAATTTCCCCAATTTCGACAATAATTTTTTCATATTTCCATAAATTTCTGGTAATTTTTTTAATTTAATTCATACATTAATTACGGTGTAATTACATTCTTGATTACGATTTACTCGAATTGTGGAGTCAAAAATCACAAAAAAAAAATCTAAATTATTGACATGTTTTCTAAGAACATGAACTTACATAAAAAAAAAAGATTTAATTGACCGCTCGAACGTGTTTGAAAAACAAATTCTAAAAATCGATAAATCAAACACGTTCAAACCTTAAATTTCAGATTTTTACTTTCTAAAATGTAAATCTTGTTTTTATAAATAACCTGAATAATTTAGAATTTTATTTAGAATTCAATCAATGCATTCAAATGAATTGAAAACATGACATGAACAAATTATTGTGGGATGGGAAATTTCCTTGGTTTTTCACCGTCCCAAAAAATCCCAAAAATCACCTAATTTGAGATCTCCTAAAATAGTCGCTCCTCTTAGAAATTTGGAAACTATCGTACGGAATTGTAATCGGTTTTTTTATTGGGTATTTCAGCTTCATGCAGAATATGACTCGATCAACGACGAATATATGGCCCACCGAGTGTTGCAGGCATTCGATACCGCACAATTCATCAGAATGACCGAAGGCGGTGCCGACGCAGCGATTCTCGGCGGTGATCTCAACACAGGTCCTCAGGATTTGGCTTATAAAATAATCCGCGGAATCGCGGGGATGGTCGATGCTTGCTCAACAAACTCCACTGATTTGGGGACCAACGAGTGTGCCAATAACAGTTACACCCCGAAAAAGGTCGCGAAAAATTGCCCTCAGGGCAAACGCATCGATCATATTTTGTATCTAGGCTCGAAAAACTACGAGGCAAGTTATGAATCCTTAAAATCATATCTTTAACATTATCCATCCCGTTAAGAGACAGTGATACTTCCCCCACCACTCTCAAAAATGTTCAAACCTATTTTCTCGCAAAATACTCGTCAGAAATAGCTCAAATTTTGATAAAATGTGCGGAAATATTGTACAATTGGGCTAAGCTTCGGGATTTTCGATACTCAGAGCCGTTTGCTTAAGACAATCGATAAACCAAAAAATGTAGTGAGGTGCGAGAGACAGCCCTATAGGCGTTTAACATTGGGAGAAGAAATTTTCGCCGGTATGTCAGTGAGCGTTAAATTACGAGATTTAGATAGAATTTTAAAGCGGCGTAAAAATTGATTTTGCGTAATAATTATTCCAAAATGTTATTAAAATACAAATCTATGAGGAAGCACATTTTTCGATTAAGGTTTTCTCATGGCGGAAGTTTAAAAAAAAAACAAATTGCGAGAATTAGAGAACATAAACATTTTTCGAAAAATTCAAAATCTTGTAAAATCTGACAAGATGTTGACATTTTTCATCAACTCGTCAATAAGAAGGAGCGTTTCTGCTTTAGCATTTAACCGATTTTAATTGTGAAAGTCCCTTTTTAAATCGTTTCGTATTTTAAACAGATCCAAGTAGCGACATATGAACAACCATTTCCGCATCGAGTGCCGGACAAGAGTTTCAGTTACTCCGATCACGAGGCTGTAGCTGTTCACTTAAAATTTAAGAAAGGTGGGTAAACTTGATCTCCACCATTTGTGACCTTTTAGCGTTTTTTTTGCACTATCAATAATCCACATTGTGAAAATACACAGTCCAGCAATTTTTTCATGGCCATTATTCTCAGCTAATTAAACGCAAAATATTTTCTATTTATTGTGGAACGCCTTAATTCGAATCACCAGACAATCAAATAAAAGGTAAATTATTTCTAATTTTGAGAGTGAAAAAAGAAATGACCAATTTCATGTTGTCTTTTTTTTTATTTCTTAATTGCTCAACAAGAAGTAATTATGCTTAAATAACTCGAATTTGTGCAATATAGTTAATAAAAGGACACTTTTTTTTAGGAAAATATCAAATGGAAGAAACGGATGTACGTGATTCGTTAAAAGAGGCGCTAAATATTTGTGACAAGTCATTGCGAAACGTGCGACGACAACGTTACTGGTATTTTATTGCCTCTTGCCTGCTGGCCGTTCCATTGGTTTGGTCGATGGGCCTCGATTCGTCATCTCGACCGATTGGAATCAGCATAGCTCTGAACGTCGCTCGTTTATTCGGCACAGCCGTTCTCTGTTACGCATTGTTTATGGGTTCAATTTGGAACGCGGTAGAACAAAACGCGCTTAAAGCCGGTTACCTTGCCATGGAAATTCATCTTGTCCAGCTCAACAACAATCTAGCTCAAAAGAAATCCTGAAAATTACTTGTTATCGACGAACGAAAGGCTGGCCTACACATTCTCTAATATCGTGAGCAGTACACTTCACCACTGGGGAGAACAAACACTTTTTCTCACTTCCGGGCCGAAAGCGAAACTTTCGTCCCGGTGCGCGGAACGAAGTTTCCGTTTTTCGGCTCCGTCTATGAGAAAAATCGTACACACTCCTCGGGCAGTAAATAAGAAAGCCTCAGATCACATGTTTGTCAACCTCGGCTTCGCCTCGGCCGATTACATGTGATCTGAGACATTTCTTACTTGACTGCCCTAGGTGTGTAATATACTATTTTTCTGACACGTGCGCAAAAAGTCCCACTTTTCGTGCAGCACGTGGCGAAAGTTACGTTTTTTCCCCTTAAAACGGAGAATTTTTAAACATTTGTGTTCGAAAATTAGTATGGAATACGAAAAAGCGGTTTTTCCACTAGTGCGAAAAAGTGGATTTTTTTCACAAGTGCGAAAAGACGGATTTTTTCCACTGGTGCGAAAACTATGATTTTTCGCACTCATATAATTATGCTATTTTGAGGCCGGAAAAAGATAACTTTTATCCCTGGGAAATGAATAATGTTGAAATTTTATCTTCTAAGTGAAAACTTTGAAAGACGGAAAAACGTACCGTCGTGAAAACAAGAATCTTATTGCTAAACGCAATAGTGTTTCGAGGCCAAATATTAAAATAAAAATTAACAAACGCTTCATATCCTCTTTCCGCAATTTCCAGTATTTTTTGCAGCCATCATTTTCGTTTCCTCTTATCGTGGGTATATTAATTTAGATAATTAACAGCAAAATAAAAAAAAAAAAAAATTTCAACAAAAATCTTACTAAGAAACACAGCAGCGTTTCGAGGCCAAGTATTAAAATAAATTAAAAAATTGCATAACAACGTTCTTTATAAATAATTACATAATATACATATCTCGATTGATAGTCTCTTCGACTGTGCTTCGAAAATTTGCGAGTATTATTGTACAATAAATAATAACAATTTTGATACACGTCTAAAAAAACGATTGTAAATGCATCAGCGACAAAGCCAATACGTATTTCGCTAAAAAGTGGGCCAACATTTTCTATCGTGTATCATTAGTGCGATTTCGAAAGGAAACACTAAAAGTCAGATATTAGATAAAGTAATATATTATTTTTGTATATATAAATGGCTACCTCGCCTTAAGCTCTTGATAATGAAATATTATGTTTGCTAACACGCCAAAAATTAATCCACGATCATTTTAAGGAGTCAAGGTATCTTTTATCTTAGCGCATTTAGTATTAAAAACTATTTTCATTCCACTGCTCCGAAAAGCTTAATTGTGTTCTAATAGACCAACCACAATTATAAATTATCGAATTTTTCGACTGAATCGCATTTATCTTTTTATATCGAAGGAAACTAGATTCGATTTTTTACAAAGGAACCTTTTTTTGTTTAAAAGTTAAAACATTTTCAACAAGGCTCTTTAATGCAAAGTGACCTCAATAAGGGAATCAAAAATCAATGTCTAACTCGTATTTTTTATAGATATTTCCACGTAACTTGATGAGTAAATTTACCAGTTTACTCATCGCTTATTTTACTACTGTTCGCATTTAAGTGAAGCAAATTTTAATCAGATTCTATACGCTTTCAAACGATATGCTCCTGATATGTAATTAAAATTGTAATTAGCATTTTCTTGCTGCGATTGATTTGTCGAAATTTTTCTATCTTTTTTTTTTAACTTTCCTATCATACATAGAAAAGTATGGAAAAAGAGAACATATTTGTCTGGCGAATCGATCGTGGCTGAATTATTTGAGATAAAAATATTGAGCGATGCAATTGCGTCTCGACACGAAGCATTAATTTAAAAAAAATAAAAAAATGAAACACAAATGAAGTATTGTTTTTCTGTGTAATTAAAAAAAATTAATTTCATCTTTTTGCACAGCAATACATAAAACCTTAAGGGGCTGTACCACCGTAAACGCTCTCAATTAGCCGATTATTAGGAATTTATTAAAAATAAATTGTTACTCCGAATGTTTTTAAACTTCAGGAATTTATTCATTCATAAATGAACTATACAAAATAATGTTTTTGGTAGAACAACAAATAAATTAAAGCGACTTATTCGCTGTCCCTAAAAACGTCAATTTCCAAACATAACATAAAATTCTATAAAAAATCATAGATATTCAGGAAAATCAAGAAGTTATTTTCGTTCAATTCCCCGAGCACTTTATTGAACAATATTTTTTTCTTTAATTGGTTAATAACAAATTGAAATTATTATTAGGCAAGATTAATCCTTTTCGCACCTCCTATATGATTGATATATATTTTTTTGAACTTTGAATCCAATTTACATTCTACTTTTCGTAAATATTGTACAAAAAATAGTAGGATTATTCTAATTTTGAATCAAATTGGCGCCATTATTTTGTACTACCGCCATAATCACTTGAGCAACAGGCCCAGCAATTGTGAGTCAATTGAGCGCTTTCCAGTGACTTTTTCTGTCAGAACAGAACCACGTGTGCGTTTTTTATCCCGCCTAATTATCAATTGTCAGCATTGCAAATAAATAAAGTGAACGATGGCTCAAGGGAAGCTCAAAGTAAAGGCAAAGCCTCCACCGTCCAAAAAATCGAAGCAAGGAAAGCCAAAAAAAGGACCGGCGACTCAAAGACGAGGCAGTGAGTAACTCAAAATTTTTCGAAAATTTTGTGTTACGTGACTGAATAACCTAAAAATGTTAACGTTGAAAATGTTACAATTACATATTCAGACTACTTGTTTTTGACAAAATTCATAAAAGCTACAAATTAAAAATTTCTGCATAAATTCTGAAAAAAAAAAAAAAATGTCACCGTTACTTTATTCGCATACCAAATTTAGTGTCAATTCGTTGAACGGGTTTTGAGTATTAGGCAATTGACATTTTGAAGCCTCACATGCGCACTTACATGAATACATACATTTTTTATAATCCAATTTATTTTATATCATTTTTTGATCAATTTTATTACACTCATCGTAATTCTCCATTATCGTTCACTTTTCAAAACACCTTTTTCCTTTAAAACGATATTATCGTCCTTCGTTTAAGGCAATGCTGGATTGCGCGTTTTCGTAATAAACACTATTCATCGTAAATATGATACAAATATACTTCAAATTTTGCAGGGATGTAATAAAAACTTTTGTGCTTCGACGTCTGATCTGATTTGACACATCTGAGCCCCATAAATGTTTATATCTTACCTCAACGGATCTTTTGATATCTCGAGCACCCATATTCGCTTTTGAGAGGTTCAGTAATACACGTTTTTTGAAATATTTGCTTTATGTCTTAAACGGTAATTCGACCGGTCGCCGAAGCACGAAGGTTTTTATTATCTCTGTGCAGAAGTTGAAGTATATTTGTAGCGTATTTACAAAATCGACTCCAGCATCCCCTTAAGTCTTAAAAAATGTACTTGTATTGCACTTCTTTTTTACCTCGTTACTTTACATTAAACAATGTAACCACACGTTTATCGACTCTTTTTACTTTTATCCCTTGAATTTAACAGATGCACCGATCCAGCCGAAGAAACTGAACTTGGTGGAGACAAACAGGCTGAAGAAAATCGTGACCAAGACGGTAAACAAGGCAATGGAGAGCGAGCTCAGGGAAAAGGCGCTGAACGGGAAGAAATCGTTGACAAAAAAGGAGCAACCTGCGTCGGGCTCTTCGAAGCAGAAGACGCAGTGAAATTAATTGTGTTTTCTTTGAGAAAGGATCGTCGATTGGTGAAGGAGTGTTCGAAGATTGGCAAATAACGTGAGAAACGTTTTTATCTAACAATGATTTATTGCGATTCTATTGTTACGTTATAAATGTATGCAACAACATCGAAAACTCGGAAATTGTGTGTACGTCTTGTCGCCGGCGTTAAAACGGAAATGGCACTACAGGAATATGTGAATCCGGATTAATCCGAGAGGATTTACCACTGTTTTTTTTTTTCCTCCAATTTTCTGCAGATGACAATTTTCTACGAGTTTGTGCGCTTTGCATCGGTTTTCTATGCTGTTTATAAATAGGAATCACGTGAATATATATTTTAATATATTATATTTCTGTCTTATCGTCAAATTAATCCTTTCGCTTCGTATCACTTGGATGGGAGCTTTCCCAATGTTCCTTTTTGCGGAGATCGACATGCAGCTTAACGTTTGTCGTCTAAGTACGTAATTCTCTATCTTCGGTTTATTTTTACACGTCTGTACAAGGATTCGATCCCTAAGGCGATGCAACCTGCGAAAGATAACGAATATTATTAGTTTACGGACGAAATTACATTTACCTGCATTAACTAGTCGTTACTTTTTTTTTAAAAGTGTTTTTATTGACTTACCACCAACAAGTGACCGCTTTGTCTGTTTTTGCTGATGGCGGGAGTCGTGCCGGTTCTAAATTCAATCGTGCCCTCTTTTCCACTGACTAGCTTGTGTGATAGTCTGAAAAAAAAAGATATTAAAACGTCGTTATTAGGAGAAACTGAGTTTAGGTTTTTTTTTAGAGGACTGTGATTTGTAAACGGCAAAAAGGTAATTAAAATGTCGTTATTAGGAACAAGTGAGTGAATTAGCAATTTTTTTAAAGGGACCTGAGTTCATATGTTAATTTTGGACTGAAAAAAGCTAAACCAAACGTCGTTATAACGAATATGTGAATTTAGGATGTATTAAAAGGAATTTGAGTTGGAATTTTATTTGTAGACTACAAAAAGGTTGTTTAAGCGTCGATATTTAAAAAAATCTGAGTACATATCTGATAAAGTCCTTTTAAATCTGCTTTTAGGCTCGACTTTATTTTTGTTATCCACTTTGTTAATACTCACGATTCATTGTGAACGATTTTAAGAATCTTCGGGTTGTTCGTTATGTCGATAGCTTTTGTGAGCGCCTCGATAATGCGCGGCACTTCAAGAATCAAATCTCCCTGCAAAAAACATCAAAAGGTAGATAATTTTTCAGCAGATTTAGGCGATATAGTTTTGACCCTGTAAAATTACCTTGTCCTTTTTTAGTTCGGGCGGTATCCTGACAATAAGTAAATTGTCTGATTCGGCAGTGACGACCAATTCTTCGATGGATTCGTACGACAAGCGATGCTTAAGCTTGAAGGTCTTTATCGTGTCGAGAATATAAACCGCTTTTTCCGTCAGTATCAAAACTCGTTCACGAGGTTTGTAGCCGTGCCTATCGTACTTAATCACTGGCGTGGCGTACTAAATAATATAACGAAAAAATAATAATTAAAAATTATACGAAACGCGAAAAACTGTAAATTTGTAACGTAAAAAAAAAAAAAAAAACGTAATGGAATGTAAATGTGTGGTATTTTGTAAGAGTAAATCTCCAAATTTCTCAAATCTTTTTTGGCATCTTTACGTCCAATATTTGATAAAAATAGACACGAAATTTATGGCACAGGTTGTGAACAAAAAATTCCAGTTTAGTGTTGTAATTTTCTGGGAAATTTTCAAAAGTAATGTTCTTAAATAAATAAAAAAAGTGACCTTTATGTGCTCTCCACTTGGAAGTATATTGGCGATGAAAGTTTGTCTGAGCGGCGCGTGCTCTTCTCCCAGTCTGTCTTCCTCGAATCTTGGGCCCAAACTCTTAGGATAGGATTTTTTCTTCTCCTGGAAAAGACTCTCCGCCAATATCTTCAATTCGAAGTGAGCCTTGTCGGCCTTGGACAACGCCAGACGATACTTTCGCGCTCTCCATCGCTTGTGCATTTTGCGTAAATGCTCCGAGGCCTGTAAAAAAATTGTATTTTCATTTTTACTAGCGAAAATTCATTTATAGCTTTTTAAAAAAAATTCTTATCCTTTTATTTACTTTTTAAATTCTACTTAAAGTTTGATGTCGAGATTTCAATTCGTGTCGTAGACGATATTTTTACTGTATTTTAATTGGAGAGAGATCGTTAATCCTAAATTAAAATAATTTTAAGAAGTCAATCAAAATTATCCCTATAATTTAATACACTCCCGCAAAAATAAAAATAAAAATCAAACAAATTTCTTTTATGTTCTCTTCAGCATTACCAAAGTTGCAGTCAAATGGACGTACAAATTTGTCAATAATTAGCGAAATGGTGCGAATAAATGAAAAACAAATAATGGGTCATTATTTTAGAGCATTTCCGGTTACCTCCCGACATGCGTATGGACAAGTGGGCCAGTTATTGTTGAGGACACCTTCCGGCAAGTTTTTGGAGAGTCTCGTAAGCCATTGGGATTTTGCGAGCTCCACAAACGCCACATTTTCTTCGTTTGGCGGATCATCTCTCGTGATGAATCCTTTGATGAACCTGGAATTTTAATTCAACCGATTAACAGGTATCTTTTATTTGCATTTTGCAATTTTTAATTGATTGTATACATAAGAAATTTGTGGATTATTAGAAGATGAAAAGGAAGATTTACCTTCGCACAATTGTTACAGCTCTTCGTCTTCTCTCAGCCTCGCGTTTTGCTCGCCATCTGCGCACGTATTTCTCTACAACAATTGCTGCGGCCTTCATCCTCAAGAACTTTTGCCTCTGAAGCCTTCCTTTCCATCGGGATTGTATTATAGCCGCAATCTCGTGCTTCTTTCGCTGAAAAGCGTCCTCGGTATCGAAGAGAGTCTTTGGGAAACGTATGAACAATTTCGTGCTGTAAAAAAGCAAGAAACATATTCAAAAATTCGTTTACTTCATACGTGTAAAATACAATAATAGGTTTATTCAAAAACACTGTTAATAATGTATTTCATTGCAATTTGGTTAAATTTTATGTTATTCTATCTACTAAAAAATGTTTATTTAAAAAAAAATTAATCTCAATAATTCTCGTAATTCAAATATTAGATAACTAACATTTTGAGCGTTACATTGATTAATTTTTAAAAAATTTAACAACAATTTGGGAGTTTAAAAAAAATAAAATGGAACAAAAATAGAAAAGTACATAAAATTACACATGTAAAGATACTAAAAAACAGTTCAACAAAATAAATAAAAAAACTTAATTTGATTAATGACATAACTTAAACTTACTTTCCCATCTGATAGTCGTTTGCTTCGAATCCTAAATGGCAAACGAGTGTCTGAACTCCGTCCTTTGCATTTCCACGATACTGTGGCCAAGTTTTAGGGCAAAGGGACTTGTAGCGTTGGAGAAATTGTTCGTAGGGTCTTCGATAGGCGAAGCCAGCTCGTCTTACTCTCAGATTTTCCATGAGGCCGAGATATTTGACCTGGTGAAGCACTATCTTGTCATTGAATTGACCTAAAATCAAATCCGAGCCAATTGTCTTTAAAAAATCAAAGGTTTTCTAGTATTTTCAGATAAAAGGGAACGAGGAACCAATATTACTGGATATTTTGAAGTCGTTCGGCTTTATGCAGCGAATGTACGAAGGCTCTTTTCCCATAAGAATTTCCATGAGATTGTTCACGCTGTTTTTGAATTGTGTCACTGCAGTTTCCGGTCGCTTCTTGCTCATCAAATCTTTCACATCAAATACACTCTGAAAAACAACAATATTTACAAGAAACTAATTATTGAAATACTATAATGCTAATTATTAAAAAATGTTATATTTTTTTTAATTGAAATTTTTTTTTCACTTTTGCAATTTCGTTGTATTTATTTTGTTATTATATTTGTTAAGAATTGTAACGATGAAAAATTCAGGTATTGATTTAAAAAAAGGTGTAATCATAATTTCTCCACAATCATCAATATCTTTGGGGGAAAAAAAAAAAAAAAAAAAAAAAAAAACGATAACGGTAAATCTCATAATTCTGCTGTGTACTTTTCTCGTATTTATTGTCTGAAAGATATGTCGCAATGCGAAAATTTACGATGCAATAATCCGCAGGTTTTATTTGTGAGCGACCAATAGAAAAAAAAAAACAAAGCTGAAGAATGTAACGAACTGCAAACAACATTGAAGCCTTTAAACAATGCGAAAATCTTTACTTCTTTCAAGTTTCCCCAAATATAATAAAAATATTTATACTTCTAATTTATACTTCCAAATATATAAATCTAATATCTCTGCATTTGCATCGCTTAAATTAGTAATTACAATTACAGATATTCTCAAAATATGATTATGTGATTTATTAAATCTCAAAGTGATTAATATTGCTGTCAAAATTCTACTATTGTAAAAACCAAATGATTGCAAAATTAGAAGAAGAAAAAATCATCCACCGAATATTTTTAAAAAAATGTTTGACTAAATAAAAATTCATACCTTCGTGATTGAATTTGTCGTTTGCGACATGACTTCTCTCAGATCTCGGAAGAGGAGGTCGTTGTTCTTCTCGAGAAAGCCGCGCACGTTGTAAGTCACGTCACCAGCGTAATGCACCAATCTAAATTCCTGTTAAGAAATTTAAATCACACAATTATGGGAGTGTTCTTGACCCTAATATCGTCAGATGCGAGTTATTTCTGTACGCTGACAAAAATAGTTGAGTATTTAATTACCAATAAGTATTGTAATTAAATACTCAACATGTAAAATAAAAATAAGTTTATATTGAATTCTACTTTTTTTAAGTCCTCCAACATATTGATTTTCAGAGTAATTGTATATTTAATTGATCAAGTCCGCTTTTTTGCATTAATAGCACAAAATATTTTAATAACGTGATTGAAGCTCACATCTCGTCCCATAATTTTCTGCGTCTGTATGTCAGCCTTCATGTGACTTATATAATGAGGATGTCTGGTTAAATTGAAATTGAGTTTCTCGAGGAAACTTAGATCGGTCGGTTCTCCTGGTCGCAGACATTCCTCGTCCATCAGTGAAATGATACCTTTAAATCAAAGACATGATGGTAATAAAGAACGAAAAGAGCAATAAATAATAATGGATAAAATATTTTCTCTTTTTGGTACCTTTGTATTTTTCCTCAATCAAGTCGCAAATAACTTTGTTATTAAAGTAAGGAACATGCTCCCAAGCAATTCCTTCTTTCTCGTACTCTTCCTGTTCCGACCTCAGTGTTAATTGGATGAAAAGTTGCTGGAGCTTCTCGTTGCAGAAGTTGATGCAAAATTGTTCAAAGCTGCAATTAATAATGATTTATGAATTGCATTGAAGTATAGAAATAAATGAGAGCCCTTAAAAATTATTGGAGTCGAAAAAAAAATTATTGAGACCAAATAGTAACTATTAATTTTTAATAGAGAAAATTATTAAAAAGTTAATAGTTACTATTTAGTGTCTACTATATTTTGTCTACTATCAAACAAAAAAACTAATAGTATTTTCCTAGAAGGCAAAGATTATCTATAAATGAAGTAAACCTGTTCTTTTGGAAAATCTCGAAGCCGTAGATGTCGAGAATTCCCATAACGCTCGTGCGACGAGGATCGCTGTCGGGCTGCAGCGATTTGTTGAGTCTGGTCACCAGCCAGGTAAACAATCTGTCGTAAACTGCCTTGGCAAGAGCGTCTCTCGCGTAGATCGCGAGTTCCCGGTTCAGCGGGGAAACGACGACGTCGCCGTGGGCGTCGATAGTCCGATGGGTGAATGCGTTTGCCAAATGCTGAACGTCGCAGCCCAGCAGCTGTGTGTTCATCGACAAATGTATTTATTTTCGAGTGTGATTTCCACAATACATCAAATATACACAAACCTATTTTTATATTTTAGAAAAAAGCGGAAAGGGAAAGAAAAAAAGATGAAGAAGAAGAAGGAGAAGAAAGAGAAAACGAAGAAAAAGAAGGAGAAGGAGAAGACGAAGAAGAAGAAAAAGAAGAAGAAGATGAAAAAGACGAAGAAGAAGAAGGAGAAAATATACTTACGGAAGAAACAGCCTCGACGGAAGCTGGCTTCAGTATCTTCGCTACGCCCTCCTCTTCAGTAAAACCAACGTTACCGAGATGCAATACCGAAGCTACGATCGCAAATAAATCGTCCTGCTCCTGTTGAGACATTTCCACGGTCTTCATCGCTTCTATTACCTGATTGTACTGACCAGCATCGTCAATCGTATCCACCGTTCCTCTTCTCTGCAATCACACAATTAACCAGATCGTTTGTTTTTAATTTTGAATGCATTTTTTTGGAAAAATGTTTGTAGAAAGAAATCGTAAAACATTGTAATTAAATTGCTTACTCCATTGCTCAGATAAAAGTACGTGTCGAGGTTTCTCTTCAGGAAGAGCTTTCTCAATGTATCCTCGTTCGCTCCTGCGAGCAATTGATAGAATATGTGGAAATTTCGTTCGCCTCCTGATTGATGAACGACTCGCGACTTCTCCAGCAGGTAATTCAGTATATTTCCACCCACAGGATCACCCTTAATGTTAAAAATAATAAGCATTATTATTATACACACAATTTTACTTATCATAGGCACAAAAATCAAAACGAAATTATAATTCTTTTCAAGAGAGAATAATTTTTCAATTCTATTTTTACTGTACGATAATTAACTAAAAATTGAACTGAAAAGAAAAATCTACATGCAATTTAAAGCGAGTAAAATTAACTAAATTCATTTAATGAATACAATGTAACCTGTGATATTGTGATTTTAATCATTTATTTTACTTTTACAGTGAAAATCCTATCATTTTTTGGGTTTTCTTCAAGTTTACAACAAAAGTACATTGATTTTTAGTCTGAATTGTACATTAAATGCAATTGCCGAATTCATGCATAAAAACTTCCGGTTAATGTGTGTGCAACTAATTGCAATAATTTACTTCACTTTTACAGCGAAAGTACTTTAATTTTTAATCAGAATTGTACAATGATTTTAATTCATGCATAAAAAGTTGCGGTCATTTTTAAGAGCGTAGACTTACTTGAAAATTAAATTGTATGTCCATGTACTTTCCGAAACGGGAGGAATTATCGTTTCTGTTGGTTTTAGCATTGCCAAATGCTTCCAGAACAGGATTACTTCCAATTAGCTTGTCATTAACCGCCTCGACCTGCTTTTTGTGACCTGTCGCCGCTGCTATGAACTCCAGGACTTTCTTCGATGCCTCAGTCTTTCCGGAACCGGATTCACCTGCGATTGACAATTTTCGTTAGTCAATTAATTAATTTATTTATTTGAATGAGAAAAATTAGTGAATAAATAAAATCATTAATAGAATATTCATTAAATTAATTCGTCAATGAAATTCTTCAACAATTTGTGTTTTATGTACAAATTTATATGTAACTGCTTTAAATTAGATTGTTAATATTTTATTTTTACAATTGAAGTTCTTAGAATGGATAGAAATTTTTAATTTAATCATCTGGAGATAAACAGTACATTTTTTAAATCGAATCAATAAAAATTAGCTTCCAATGATTTTCTCGTTGATCAATTTGGGTTTTTTCCGGGCGTACCTGAGATAAGAATGCACTGGTCTCGATTTTCCTTGGAAAGAGATCGGTAGGCAGTGTCGGCTAACGCAAATCTACGAAAAAAATTAATCATCGTTTGTTTGAAGTCAGATAACGTATCAGATTTTTGTTATTGTTAAAAGCGCTTACATGTGAGGCGGTGCTTCGAAGAAATTTCTACGCTGGTAGTACTGAATGGTCTCGGGACCGTAGATCGGCAGCTTTTTGTAAGGATTCACGGAAACGAGGACCTGCCCGATGTAAGTCTGAAATAAAAATTGATTCAAATAAATACTTATCATTTTATCGTGATTTCTTCTTTTTTTTCTTACCAATTTTAGGTACAAATTATATGGAAAAACTTCTCATGCATTTTTTTATGCTCAAAGCAGATTTTGTTCATTGATAAATAAAATATACTTAACTTAAAAAAATTAAAGCCTAAAATTGTTATTAACAATTTTATGATTGCAAGAATTTAAAAAATATATATACAATGCAAAAAAATCCTTTTTAAACGATTTCTCCACTTTGGTTTATTACCAACAATTTTGTTGCTCACTGCAGGATTAATAAAAATATTCTAGATTCTTTTTAAATTGCGTTTTCCTGTCCCGCTTAAAATAATAAAAAAACGGAGTTGTAAATAACCAACCGAAACAATTTTTCCTCTATGGAAAGTCAAAATTAATTAATTGATTAATTATTAATCTTTTGAAGGTGGATTTTTTTAAAGAGGGAAATTTTTTTTTCTTAACAATTGCAGTATTTTCTATTTTTCATTCTTATATTTTTTTTTTCTTACGTAGATGAGATCCTCCTTGAAGCGTTTCCGAAGATTGTCGATGAAGGCAGCTTCGCTCTCGAAATCCTCGAGGAGGACGAAATCCTGGACGCCCACGCGATCGCGCTCGTGAAGACCTCGCTCCATCGCTGGCGGCAATGGAACGTAATTCGATTTCAGATTTTCCCGGGAATCGGTAGACGTTTGTGGGCTTTCGGATGAACCCCCGGTGTCAGGGTCAACAAATTCCTCGCTGGAACAAATCAATGCAAATCCGATTGAAATTTAATCAAATCTCTTTTTAATTCCTTCTGTGATCAAGAAAAAAACATAAAGTAGATCTCATTTTCGATATTTCACTTGATTATCCACCGTTGGGAAAAATATGTTTTTTTGAACCTTAAGATAAACATTTTTTTTGGCTTATGGTAACATTTTTTTAATTATTGCAAATAGGTTATAGAAAATTTATGGGTTTTTTCATTTTGCTGAAGTAACAGATAAGCCTAAAAAATGTGAATATACATTCAATTGTGTAGAAGAAGAATTGCTTTGAAATTATCGTAGCGATTTGAGATAAAGGCAAAATTGGCAAAATGCCAAAGACTCGAATTTGAACTGAAATAATTATTTGCAAAAAAAAGATAATTTCATTAATTTCGAGAAATAAAAAGAAATGGACCAATAGAAAAAATTAAAAGACGTCAGCAGATAAATTAGTAAGATATCTGTTAATAAATATCAGCTGTTCCTGCCTGATTTTCTTCCCTCAAAAAATGTTCTATGAGAAAATACAAAAAGGTCCTAAAAGCAAAAAAAAATTAGGGAGAAAACTTGATCGATTTCAGTTTAACCTTGTCAACTGAATGTCGATAAGCTTAAGATTAGATAACGTTAATCACTCTTCGCACGTATAACTTTGTTCTCATTTTCTTTATTTCGATTACTGCTATTGAAGTACTTATTATGTAAAGCCAAAACGTTTAACGCTGGACAAAAAAAAATCTCCTTGAAATTTAATGCAAAAGTACTGAAAATTATATTTTAAGCCTTGAGTAATGTAAAGTTTTGATGTCCCCTCGCTTTTAGATTCCCATCAATTATACTTCACTATAATTACTTATTAATGATAAGTTTTTATAGTGCAAATGAAAAACAACCAAATAATTGTACTATACAAAAAAAATTCGCAAGCTTTCCAAAATTGTACAGTGGTTCACGAAATAACTTTTATTTATCATTAAAAGTGTAATCGAAAAATATTTATGAGAATTGATTGATAAGTTGAATCTCATATGATTGGAATTCAATGAATTAGAAATCAAATCGTCATTATAGAAATTTTTTGCTAGCTTATTAGTAAAATATTTTTGAACCAATTAATTAAATTCTTTAGTCAATCAATGGAATTTTAAATCAATCAGTTCATTTGTCGACCAATCAATTTTACTCTTCTTCTAAATCGATGAAATTTCTCAATTAACCAATGATATCCTCCTTATTACTCTCGTCCAAGCAAATTTTATACTTTCATACCAAATGACAAAGTCCAAGTGGCTCAAAAACTTCTCAAATTTAAAAATAATACCGCTGCACATAATAATCGTAATCTACAAAAATAATTTAAAGATAACATTAACACTTCTATTATCATTTTTTAAAATTGCAGTCCCTTTCACACATGTATTATTATTTTTTCTTTTTTTTTTTCAGATACACTCACCCCATTTTCGTTCAGTTATTTAGTTATCCTGATGGTGGGAACGACACTGAATTAATAGGAGACGAAGAAGGAGCCTTAAGGAACGCAAAGTCCTCGTTTTCGCGAATCGGAAAACTAAAATATCCCCGTGATATTATTTCTCGCAGTGTTGACTGGCAAACTCGAATCCCACAACTGGCATTCGTAACCACTGTGTGAAAATAGCGTAGAGAGATAAGATACAGAAAGAGAGTCGGGGTAAAGCCTCGTGAATTATCTTGATCGAGCCTCGTTCAATAAAATTCTTCTAGATCGCTTTGATCTTCCTGCCGAGCATGTGTTCGCGATCGATCGCAGATCACCCTTTTTATCTTCCTCCAACTCAGCATCTCCTTTGCTCTAAAGAATTGAGCGACCTTAAGGTAGTTAACTGCGTTTCACACAAGTCAAGAGGATCAAATGATCTAAAAAAAAGTCAGAAAAATAAAAATCTTGTCGATACATTTTTCTTTAAAAAATCATATAAAGGATTGTAGTTTTGTAATTTTATTAAGATTTATTTTGATAAGGGGATCCAATCATCTTAAAAAGTAATATTTTTTTTCTTTTTTAATGACGTCCTTTTTTTTTAAAGTATCTTATTGAGTTTATATCGAAGATTATGATTTTGCAATTTTGTGAAGACTTCTTTTGATTTTTAAGAGAATTGAGTCGTTTAAAAAAAGTGATAGAAAAAATCTGTAGATGATATACTTATTTTAAAAAAGGCACATTTGAATCTCATTAAGTACAACTTAAGCATTGCAATTTGGCAACTTTGTAACGTTGTACAATGCACCAAAATAGTGTGACGTAAAAAGTACTATTTTTGACTTAACGAGGATTCAATTTAAGATTTTGAATGAGCAAAAGGTTTTTCAAAGCTCCACTCTTTTTACCAGTGTGAAGCACAGTTGCCACCTTAATGCCTTGAGTCAGACACGATTATTCGTCCAATAAAAGAGTTCACTTCACTATCGGCGACGCCGCGCTCGCTATTTCCTGACAATATAAAAATGGTCAAATCGCACGTCGATAAACGACCGCTCGGAGATTGCACAGGAACTTGGAATGCGTCCTCGCTTCGATACCTCGTCCCTTGAACGATTTTCAATCAACTGAAATATTTTTTATAAATGCACCTAGCAAATTTTACATTAAAAAGTGCATTAATATTCTAATATCATCCAAAACATCATTTTTTTAAATAACAGTAAATTAAACAAATAAAACAATTAACAAATAATTTAAAAAAAATGTTTTTCAATTCAACATTGAGCAATATTCCCATAAATTGCCCAATAAAATTGCATTTATTGCACATATGCAAAGCTTCATGTACATTTTATGAATCTCGATACCAATTTTTTTTTTACAGTGCACACAACACCGCGGAAAGGTTTTTAATGAACGTTTTGGAGAGATAACAATCGATTGGATAATCGTGATCACAGAAACTTCGGCCAGACGAGCAATTTTCTACAGAATTAACGATAACGGCGCTTGGGTACGAGATAAATTGTCGTCGAGCTATCGGATATCACGAATTGTTCGGTATTACATCCCATCGACACTTCGAAGAGCTTTGGACGACGATTCAGCGAAGGAATGTCGCTCGAGAGTGCTATTTTTCTTGGACAATGTTGCACTCGCGATTATCGAAGGACTGCCAAGTTTCTCGAGGTTTCTGCCTCCGAACGAGTTCACAATTAACTGATAATCAAATGAGAAGAACGATGCCTTCTCCCTGCATCGAGAGGAAGGAACATTAATCACTGCGAGGTCAGAGAAGTTTCGAGTTGCCTCTATTAACGCTCAGCGATCAATTAGAGCCGGCTCTGATACGTATGCAATGTTTGTTCATAATCGCAGTGCGCAAAGTCCTCTTTTTCGCCCTCGAGAATAGCAGAGAGAATTAAAGTACATTTTTGCATACTATTCATTTTTTTTTGTACTTTTTATTATAATTGTTGGTATATTTATCTATAGGTAATTAATTAAGTGTGCAATTCAATGAAATCTTGATTTTGAAGTCTTGAATTTTTTTTTTTTCTAAATTTCGGAATTGTTTTTAAATTTTTAATTTTTAGAAAAATCATAGATTTAAAAAAAAGTATTTTTGAAAAGAATGAACGAGGGAAATAAAGTACAACTTTGCGAATTGCTTTTCATTTTATTTAAAAAAAGAACAAGATTTTTTGAAAAAATGAAGATTAAAGTGAGAAATTTTCACTTTTTTTTTACAAAATCTTGCTCTTTTTCATTTTTTTAAAAGCAAGGATGCAAAGTAGAAGTTTTCATATGCTTTCTCATTATCCATTTGAGTGAAAATAAAAATCGTTGAAAATGTTTTTAGAAAAATGTCGTGAAAACAAGATTTTTTCGAGGAGGCAGCAAAAACGTCACAGCCTGATGCTTTCTTCTCGAAATAGTGAGGCCGATTTTACGTGGAGACGCGAGGAGCAATACGAGGCTCAATGATTTACAGCGGCTTTATTTTCGGAGCAGTTTTGACTCCATTTCTTTTTCTCCTTCCAATTCGCTTTTATACCTTCTCTCTCGTTGCTCGTAAATCAAATAATGCCTCGATTCAACGAATTATAATTTCAGGCTCACCAGTGGAGGCTCTAAAAATCTCTGGAGCCTATAAAACGAGTGGATTCTCTGGCTCGAGGAAGAGAAACGAAATATGCCCTCGAGATTCCTTTTTATTCGTCGCTCGACCGTCTAAAAATAGAGTCGAGCTAAGGAATGAGGTTTCTCACTCTGTGGTCTTGTTAGGAGGCTGATAACGAAGGAGAAAATAAATTTTCGCTCGAATGGTCATTGCGAGAATTTGCTAATAAGGAAAATGAGCTTGAAAAAAATTTATTGGAGCGCAAAAGATGAAAATTGGATTTTCTTCATCATTTCGTAGATTCTTCGGCGACTTTGCCACCGAAAAAGGATGCAAATTGCAGGAAATAGTATATTTTGCTCAGAGGTAAAAAATGAGGGACTTTGCGCCCGAGGTACGCGCTCAAAATGAAGTTATTTTGGTGAGGGCGAAAAAAAAAAAGGAGTTTTTGCGGTCGAAGCGAACGGAAGAAACGAAGGCAGAGACGGAAAGGAGAAAGGATCGAGGAGAAGTAGTGGATGGTAAACGAGAATCCGGTTTACCACGCTGAGTCACCGCGCGACTCGTCTCAGAGGAAAACATGAGAGTCCCGAACCTACGACGAGAACTTTACGATGACTAACGACAGCCTTGGGTCATTTGTAGAGTTCGCGGTCTCGGGTTTATCGCCTCGAGAATCGCGACCCCGCGACAAAAGCGCTATTTCCTTTTATTTTGACCTTCCCGTTTCTTATCGCATATTTGATATACGAATAAAAATTAACATTCCCACTTAATAGACCGATATATATATATTTTTTTAAATCTATAATTTATATATTTTTTCATCGGAAATTTATGTATTTTTTAAACTAAAATTAATTTTTTAATCTAAAATGTATATATTTAAAAAACTAAAATTTATATATTGAACAAAATGAAATTTATTTTTTAAGTGTAAAATTTATATATTTAAAAAACTGAAATTCATTTGTAATTTAAATTCTCTATTGAGATCATTAAAAAAATTAGATAAATTATCATCTATGTCCACAGCAATATTTCGCAAGAACCCTCATTGTGCAGCAGGTGCAGCAAAGCATAAGGGAAGAAAAAAAACGTCGACAATTAGCGCGATAAAAGTGAAAGCTCGCGATGCCCGCAGGGTCATTCCAGTAATTTAGGAGTTATCGGTTTGTAGTTTTACCTTTTGTGCAACGTCGTCGGTATCTGCACCGTGAACAAAAAATCTACTTAAAATTCAATGCACATGTGCTGAAAATTTATTACGCATAAACTGGTGTACTAAATTTACTATAAAAGTGCGACGTCATATATATTTTTCGTACAGTACTAATTTTCATCATTTATTTTAATTGCATAAGTACTTTAATTATAAAATTACTTTAATTGCAAAAGTAATTTTATTGTGAAAATACTTCAATTGCAAAAGTACTTTGATTGTAAAAATAATTCAATTGCAAAAGTACTTTGATTGTAAAAATAATTCGATTGCATAAGTACTTTGATTGTAAAAATACTTCAATTGCAAAAGTACTTCGATTGTAAAATTACTTCAATTGCAAAAGTACTTTGATTGTAAAAATACTTCAATTGCAAAAGTACGTTGATTGTAAAATACTTCGATTGTAAAAGTACTTTAAATGCAAAAGCACTTTGATTGTAAAAGTACTTTAATTGCAAAAGCACTTTGATTGCAAAAGCACCTTGATTGCAAAAGCACCTTGATTGTAAAATACTTCAATTGTAAAATTACTTTAATTGCAAAAGTAATTTTATTGTGAAAATACTTTGATTGTAAAAATACTTCAATTGCAAAAGTAATTTTATTGTGAAAATACTTCAATTGCAAAAGTACTGTGGTTGTAAAAATACTTTAATTGCAAAAGCACTTTGATTGAAAAAGTACTTACATTTTTTTAATTACCGTTAATTTCATTGAAAAATAACCTCGAGTTTATTGTATATTCAATTTAATTGACAAGTTTGTGTATAAAGAGTTGCAGTCCTTTCTGCAAATGTGTATAAATATTGTGGTACACGCACGGCGAATGTCGCAATGCTTTCTGTTTCTCAATTTCAGAAGCACCGTTAGCAAAGCTCGCGCTCTCTTGATTTAGCGCTTCATGCGTTTCCATAGGGACCAACGAGCCATACGACAACTATTTCTCTTTAGCCATCGACTAATGGCTCTTAACTTTGTCCGGCACTCGAAACTCGAAACCTGAAGCGATTTTTCTCGTCGCTTCGTGTACCGCTTCTGGCTTTTGCGGGAACGTGTCTCTTATCTCTACGGTCTCGAAACGAAATTTATGAGCTTCTGGAGAACGGAAGTGGTGAAGAAAGGCAGAAAGTTGACGGTCCGCGAGGCAGACACTTTAAACACGTTTTTGCTAAGCCTCGCTGGTCACTCACTCACTTACTGCGGCGAGGGCCTCTCCTCAAAGTCCAACCGGTTACCGGAAATGGCACATGTCTTGTCACACAGCAACGAATCCGGACCAGCTCCTTTCGCGTAGGGGAGAGTCAGCCACAGTGGGACTTAATTTTTACTTATTTTTATCTTATTTGTTACGGCCTCTACTGCTATGGTCATTAGCCGAAGTGGGACTTAATTTTTCTGATAAAGCTTCACATTCCGCTTTTTCATAGAGGAAGGTCTTTTCTGTTTTTTATAATTTTACCAACTTTACAGGTTGTTACAGGCGAAATGTAAAAAAAAAAGCGTCTGGGTGAAACCGGTAAACCGTAAATCGTACGGTATACCGTGAGACCTCCATAATGTAATATAATGTAATAATTTGATGATTAAATTATGTAATTTCAAATTTAACCATTACATTATTAAATTATGCCATTATTTATTTGATAATTTGATTATTGAATTATGTCATTATTTATTTAATAATTTGATTATTGAATTTAAATTAAAATTTTAATAATTCAATTATTAAATTATGAATCTGAGTAGTAGTGATCATGATTTGGCAAAGTGTACATTAATATTGCAGATTATAATTACATTCTTATTAGTTACAATGTATTTGATGCATTGATCCGTTGCCAATTAGCCATCGACTGCGGTCCTTCAGCCTGTGTTTTATTTTTATTAATTCATTAATTAATATACATTATTATGATATAATTGAGTCATTATTATTTCTATTCATTAATTGATCATGAGTTGGAGTGTCATTGCAAATGAAATAATCTAGTAATTGATCCTCGGTGAACATCGGAAAAAAATAAAATTTTATTTGCA
The DNA here is from genome assembly GCA_947507545.1 of Clistopyga incitator. Lineage (NCBI taxonomy): Eukaryota > Metazoa > Arthropoda > Insecta > Hymenoptera > Ichneumonidae > Clistopyga > Clistopyga incitator. The sequence continues at coordinate 2,960,072 of OX382188.1, read as the reverse complement.
ACCATAAATTACGTCGATTCAAAAGAATTTGTGTATTCTGCTTTTCATATTCGGCTAAAATTTGAGAAAATAATTAAATTTTATTGCCCGGATGTGTGCGTATTTTTTAATTCATTCAGGGCTACATTACCAATTTAGGTAATTTACCAATATTCATTAAAAACTAAGCCCAATTTTTGAATTCTTGTCGAACAAAATTAAGCGATTATTTCTCAATTTCAATATATCACATTATTTTCCAAAATTAACTAACTGGAGCATAAATTCAATAGAACTTCCAATCAACTGAAATATTTTTTATAAATGCACCTTCCAAATTTTACATTAAAAAGTGCATTAATTTTCTAACATCATCCAAAACATCATTTTTTTAAATAACAGTAAGTTAAACAAATAAAACAATTAACAAATAATTTCAAAAAAATGTTTTTCAATTCAACACTGAACAATATTCCCATAAATTCAGCCTGGATTTTATTTTTATTAATTCATCAATTAATATACATCGTTATGATACAATTGAGTCATTATTACTTCTATTCATTAATTAATCATGACTTGGAGTGTCATTGTAAATGAAATAATTTAATAATTGACCCTCGGTGACCATCGGAAATTGCTCTCCGAGGTTCTTTTCCAGGAATAGAAGCTGGAGATTTATTTCCGTTGATCGAGCGAACGTAGAAGAAATGATTCGTGTGGCGTTTGCGCCTCTCGCGTGCTGCATCTCGTTTCTCTCGCCGGTTTATTATTACACTCCAGGGGCACCCACGGGCTTTTCGTTTCTCCCTCGTTCCTCTCGTCCACCCAAAACTCCTCCTTTCTCGGCCTCTCCCCTCGCCTTCTCATTATTATTCATATTATTTCTTCTTTTCTCAATTAGGTTCACGGCTATTCCATCCACGCGAAATCCCTGAACTTGGAGGGTTCCATCAGGCCTCCAGGCTATCCGGCGCCTTCCAGACCCAAGGCCGAGTGAATCCTTCGCGACTAGAGACTCCAGCCGAGAAATAGAGAACCCCAGCACTTAGATGAATACGCCGAGGCAGATCTTGGACCGCAACCGGTTTTTTCACAGCTCAGATCTTTCGTCTAGTACACAACGGAACTCCATGAAATTTCATGCACGAGAGGAGGGAAACAAATTATTTTACCAACATTTTTATTCCTCTAAATTCTGAATGGAAAAGGAGATGATTAATTTTAAAAAATTGAATTAATGTGGAATAATATAATTCGATATCGTAAAAAAATATAGTAATTTTATTTTTTTTTATTTAATTTTCCGAAGAAAAAAGGAGGTTGATTGTTTAAAAAATTTGGCAAGCAAAGAACTTTGAGATAATGTAAAATAATATAATTCAGAATCATAAAAAACTAGTAATTTTATTTTTGAAACATTTTAATTTTCTGGAGAAAAAAGGAGGTTGATTATTTAAAAAATTTGGCAAGGAAAAAATTTTGAAATAGTGTAAAACATCATGAAAAAAGAGTAATTTTATTTATTTTAAGTTAAATTTTCTGAAGAAAAAAGGAGGTTGATTGTTTAAAAAATTTGGCAAGCAAAAAACTTTGAGATAATGTAAAATAATATAATTCAGCATCATAAAAAATTCGTCATTTTATTTTTCACAAATTTTAATTTCCTCGAGAAAAAAGGAGGTTGATTATTTTTTAAATTTGGCAAGCCAAAAATGTTGACATGATGTAATATAATCTGATATAATGTAGTATAACGTAATAATCAGTTATATCGGGTGCATTTTGAGAAATTCGAAAAAAATTATTTTACGCTTCAGCTCTTAAACATGAGACATTCGGTTGAATTTTCGCACAAAAATGTACCTTCATGGTTGTCAAATTTGATGAGAATCAATAGAAACTCTTTTTTTAAATTTCAATTGAAATTTTTTTCGAAAATTTATCCCTGTAGTATATCTCCTTATATATATCATAATATATTTTTTATAATTTATTGGGTACATTAAATTGCAAAGAAAAAATTTAATATATTCAATTTTTAGCAGATTTTTTTTTTCGCAGACTAATTTTTCTGCCTGAGATCTAATCCAGAAAAAAATGCTTTCGCGCAACACGGGACATCGTAACATCCTTCCGGAAAGACGTAACAAGTTTATTGCGTGTACCAAAGCGTTTGGTAAGTTCGAGGCGCGCGAGTAAAGAGGCAAATTGCGAAGTGCGCCTGTTCGCTGAGCCACGAAGCTGAAAAAGAAGAGGACTGGTAATCAGGAAGCATGAAATGTCACGGCACACGTGTTCTCTTCTCTTTTTCAAGATGCTCGTTAGGCCCTTTGACAAACGAGCCGAATCAACAGCCCGGAAATCGTCGTTGAAAAAAAAATTCCAGGTAACACGACTTAAAAAACAAAAAATACTGCAAAATAGCACTTTACAAATTCCTTTCTCTTTATTTTTGGATTTTTACAAAAAGAAAAGGATTTTTACAGGGAAGTAGTTTCACTTTGCAATATTTTTTAAATTATAAAAAGTGAAAAATTTGAAAAATTAACAATACACAACAAATCATTTAAAAAATGTGTACCTATAATTGCTGAATATTATTGATTTTGATGGATCAAATTTGAATTCGGTATTTTATGTTCTGCTACTGTTAATGCAATAACATTATGTTTTTTAAAAATTGAAATTTTGAGAAATTTGAAAAAAATCTCATGAAAACAATATTATTAAATGTTACATTTTTTTGCTATTTCGTTGATATGAAAATTGAATATAAATGTTTATGAAACTTGATACACGCTTTATGCATATGATATTTTCAATAGAAGTAATTTAATTTGAAGAAAGATTTTTTTTTACTGTAAGATAAAATTTTAGAAAAAAATTTCGGTACAGTTAGAAAAAAACTTTCTTCGTAAAGACTGTTTTTTTTTCGATGCAATTTGCGGCAATCGAATTAGTCGATAGTAGCAAATTTGTAGAAGAACATTCGCTGTCTCAGTTGAAATTTACGTTGTATTTGCAGTATTCGAAGTTCCGCGAATGTATTGTCGTACTTTTTACGTAGTCAGCCGTTTTTATGGATGTTTCGGTTTTAAAAAAAATCGAGGAAGCTAATTATGGACTGTTTAAAATATTTTGAAGATCAATGTACTGTATGGGAATTTTTTTTTTTCGCAGATACCGCGATATTAAATTCAGTTTAATACAAAAATATTCAAATATTTTTTATGGTAAGCATGGTCTTTGTAATATTGTTAATGCGTTATACACTCATTTTACCTAGTACTTGTATATTGAATTTCATTACTTTATTAATTAATCAATTAATCTACGAAAAAATCCTATATAGGATTTTCGTATAGAAAACAGATTTTTATATGGAAAATGGATTTTTATGTAGGAAATAAATTTTCATATGGAAAATAGATTTTTGTATGGGAAACAGATTTTGCTATAAAAAATTGATTTTCACATAGAAAATAGATTTTTCTATACAAAAATTCATTTTCACATGGAAAATAGATTTTGCTATAAAATTTTGATTTTCACATAGAAAACAGATTTTGGTATACAAAAATTGATTTTCACATGGAAAATAGTTTTTGCTATACAAAAATTGATTTTCACATAGAAAATAGATCTTGCTATACAAAAATTAATTTTCACATGGAAAATAGATTTTTCTATACAAAAATTGATTTTCACATAGAAAATAGTTTTTGCTATACAAAAATTGATTTTCACATAGAAAATAGATTCTGCTATACAAAAATTCATTTTCACATGGAAAATAGATTTTGCTATAAAATTTTGATTTTCACATAGAAAATAGATTTTGCTATACAAAAATTGATTTTCACATAGAAAATAGTTTTTGCTATACAAGAATTGATTTTCACATATAAAATAGATTTTGGTATACAAAAATTGATTTTCACATATAAAATAGATTTTGGTATACAAAAATTGATTTTCACATAGAAAATAGATTTTGCTATACAAAAATTGATTTTCACATGGAAAATAGATTTTGCTATACAAAAATTGATTTTCACATAGAAAATAGATTTTGCTGTACAAAAATTGATTTTCATACAGAAATTTCTTAGTGTTAACAATGTTTACAGAAATTTTAAAAACCTTTATGGAAACCAACAAAGAAGACGAAAGAGATTGATGATGACTATGATGAAGGATAATGAAAATTGGACAAAAGACAATAATCATTTTCTATCCTCTCGACGTTTTTGTATAACTTCTTCTTTCGTTCCCTGATGTTTACTTCGGTACAAAGCACGTGGCGATTTCTCGGAATATTCGTACCGAACACCGTACGAAACTTAAGGCTTATTCGTTCGAGAAAGGAAAACGAAATACGAGAAAAACAAGCTCTAGGATAGTTGCTGGGAATTCTGCTTGGAGATTTATCCTCTCGCATCGTTTTCTCTCGAACGTCCGGACGATCAACTTTATGTTCCACTTATTCGCAATTTCTGTTTACGCGGGAAGAAAGAACACGACGAAGAATAATAACCCAAAAGTGATGTAATTTTCGAGAGGGTTCGCTGCCTGTTTCCCCTCTTTTTCCTCTTCAGGGTTAAAATATATATATATTTTTTTGAAAATTCATAAAATATATATGAAATTTTATGCAAATTATTATTACAACATATAATTTTATTTAATAATTTGCAATATTCACAGAAAATGGTTTTGTATTTACTGTACAGTGTGAAAATGGAAAAGTCCTGCTCAATTCTTATGTGGGTTCCGTTTTTTTTTTATCTCTGAATTATCCACTGTTGACGTAACGTAGACAATTGATGATGCAGGCGCTTATCGCAGATAATTTAGGACTAATGCTTGCGTCGTGACGTAAGGAAAAGCGTTAGTAAAATAATTGCTTCGGTGAGTCGTCGGAAATAAAGTAAAATGACAGAATTTTCCGGGTAGAAAGAAAAATGAAAGTGAAGAAAGGCAAACGTTCTGGTTAAAAATAGTTTAATTAAATAAGTTAAATACTTAACGAAGGGTACTCTTTTTCCAGGGTCCATTTTTTTTCGGGGCGTACTCTTTTCCCAAGGTACTTTTTTCGGGAGTACTTTTTTTCTCAGGAATTAATTTTTCTTACTCTTCTTTTTTTAATTCCGGTAATTTAAGCGATTTTCTGACAATAACAAAAACGAAGAGGCAGGTGTTTTGGAAAATTCGCAGGAAGTACTTTGACAAATTAATCGCCGGAATGTTTGTGTATGCATTGATCGTACGAGGCCTCGCGGCTTTCCTGAAGAAGCAAAGTCGTCCTTGTGCCTACAGCCGCGGGAACATCATGACGTGTCTGCGATATACAAACTCCGGTGACATTGAGGCATCCCGTAGAAGTTGCCGCGCCAAGAAACCCCGTCAATGACGCGAGAAACGAGCCGAAGCGGTATACCGTTTGGAATTCACCAATCGTCCGTGGCACGCCGCTATTTTACGATCCTCATCGATGATATTATTCCCCGTTCCTTTTTATTCCTCGAGACTCACCGTATAAACTATAGATGCGAAGGCTATCAAATTTTAGCTCAAAATTTCGCGAAATTTTCATTTTATTTTTTATACCCAATTTTTACAGCAAAATTTCACGAATTTTTTGACATTTTCTTTCAACCTTAATCAGATATTTAAAAAAAGAATATTCATTTTTTGTATAGTAATTTCTTGCTTCATTATTTTAGGTTTAAAAAAATGAAAACATATATATTTGTTTAAAATTTGGGAAAAAAGTTTTGAAAATTATCTCTAGCTTCATTCATCATTTTAGACAATTATTTCAAAATTACACTTTATTCATTTGTTTTAGATTTTTTTTGAAATATATTAACAATATAAACATGTAGAATGTTATATATTTTTTTAAATAAAATAAAAAAATACACACGATTTTTTTCTTTGCAGTTAATTATTGTTGAACAGCTTACAATTTATTTGTCGACCAAGTGTGACAAATTATTTTTATACAGACTTGAAAATACTATATTTGCGGAAATTACTTTTCACTTTAATCATAGATTTTCTCTAAGTTAATATCAAAATTCTGCAATTTTTTTTTTTTTTTCGAACCATTTTAGGATGTGGACATTGCAGGGTACGAAGGGCTAAATAAATTTAGTTTTGTTGGCACTATGATGCACAAAGAGTCGAGCACTAACGACTAATAAAAGCGCGAGAGATCGACGTCCTCGGTACGACGACGTTTGAACTCTTTAGTCGAACGTGCGCGTGACTCACGTTCCAGATGCCGATGCACCAATAAAATCCTATTTGTTAGCGGTGCGTATGCACACGAAATCGATACGAGCTTACTTAGCTTAACTAATTAATGGTAATGCTACCTTCGCTAAATCGGAGGAACGTTATTTATAGATTAGCCAAAAATTTGGCCCTTCCAAACATTTAAAAAAATTTTATTGGCTACCATTGTCGTACATTTCGTTGACTATTCGGATCTTCGATTAAATAAAATAACTCAAGTTGGAGTCATTCTCTACTTAAAATCAGGTTTTATTCAAAAAGCAAGATCAATGTCAACTCTTTGGTCCTTCGTAACTAACTAAATCAATAACTGCCTCTCCTCTATCATTTGTTATTATTATAGGGTGTTACTTATAAATATACCACATCATTATCACAAATTTGTACACTTTTGCTTTCCCACAGAGAAAACTTAATTTTCGTGAAAAATCCATTTTTTTTAGATTTGTTGAAAAAAAAAATCTCTGTTCTTTTTATAGTTATTTTAATGATTTTTATGGTTTTTCTGATTATCGTGACTATTGATAGTGACTATGCCTATGATTTATAAGTAAAAAAATATTACTCACGTTATTAACGCGAACGAAAAATCCAAAATTCCTTTAAAAACCCACAGAGTCCACAAATCACAACAACCTCTTTATTATTAGCCGGTCACAAGGGCATGGAGTCATCGGAAACAGGTGCGCGTCCGGAAAAAAAATAATACAGTCCATTCTTTGCAAACCTCTAAAAAATGGGAAAACCCCGTATTTCCACTTTGTCCTTTTTGTATACCAACAGTCAGTAACACCTTATTATTATTATATCGTCCTGAAAACCCAAAATAATTTGAAAACATATTCGACGTAAAATTGAATTTCCCGCGATTCCGGGATTCCCAAAATTTCTGCACTTCTCAACACGATGACCAACCAAACGCAAAAAGAAAAAAAAAAACATTTCTAAACAAAATAATTTTCTTTGAATGGAAGAAAACACTAAAAATTATGCTATGAAATTTTGGTGCTTTCTATAGGCGAACGTGAAATAACCGCGCGTGAAAAATTCGGGGAATCCCAAAATTGTTGCACTTGTCAACACGATGACCAACCGAATGCATAAAAATAAAAATAAATCGAATTGAAGAAAACACGGGAGAAGCGAGAACTAAAAACAATTCGCATACGTGAGGAATAACGGCGTCGAATAATTCGGATATTTACTAAGTCCGGCCGTGTGCGCGCACGCTGTGTGTGCCACGACGTGACTAACAGCGCGCTCGGTGAGATCGGCAGCAGTCAGCCAAGCAGCAGTCCACAACAACGGCATAGTCCGCAGGGAGAGAGAGAGAATCGTGAAGCAGCAGCAGCAGCAGCAGGGGCAACTCCCGGGCCCGTTGGTGGAAAGTTCGAAGGCGAGAACCGAGAAAGAAAGAAAGAAACGTCGGGTCGCCGGCTCTTTTGCGTTCCTCTTCCCTGTTTTTAAATATTGCAAATTTATTATTAACAAACTTGTAAATTGAATGTGAATTCCAATATAGAATTAACGTACTTTAGTGGTGAAATTAGAGATAATTATTAAAATTGAAGGACTGCATTTTTGTTATACATAATCGTAAGTTTATAATGTTGTTTAACAAAAAAAAATTCAATGAAAATTGTGGTTGCTGTTTAGGGACAGCAGAATAAGATATAAAATCGGGGATATAAAAGCAGGGGCAACTCCCGGGCCCGTTGGTGGAAAGTTCGAAGGCGAGAACCGAGAAAGAAAGAAAGAAACGTCGGGTCGCCGGCTCTTTTGCGTTCCTCTTCCCTGTTTTTAAATATTGCAAATTTATTATTAACAAACTTGTAAATTGAATGTGAATTCCAATATAGAATTAACGTACTTTAGTGGTGAAATTAGAGATAATTATTAAAATTGAAGGACTGCATTTTTGTTATACATAATCGTAAGTTTATAATGTTGTTTAACAAAAAAAAATTCAATGAAAATTGTGGTTGCTGTTTAGGGACAGCAGAATAAGATATAAAATCGGGGATATAAAAGCAGGGGCAACTCCCGGGCCCGTTGGTGGAAAGTTCGAAGGCGAGAACCGAGAAAGAAAGAAAGAAACGTCGGGTCGCCGGTTCTTTTGCGTTCCTCTTCTCTGTTTTTAAATATTGCAAATTTATTATTAATAAACTCGTAAATTGAACGTGAATTCCAATATAGAATTAACGTACTTTTGTGGTGAAATTAGAGATAATTATTAAAATTGAAGAACTGCATTTTTGTTATAAATAATCGTAAGTTTATAATGTTGTTTAAAACAAAAAAATTTAATGAAAATTGTGGTTGCTGTTTAGGGACAGAAGAATAAGATAAAAAATCGGCGATGAAATCCAAGAGGTCGAGGGTCAGACCCGGGTCGAGTTGGCATGGAATGCCCTGTATATACACTTATATACAGAGAGGAACGAGGAGCACCAACAGCAACAGCAGCTACGGCGAACACGACGGAGGTCGTAGGACGCGCCCGCGATGAGGAGTAGAAGGAGAAGTGTCGGTGGCCTCTTCGAGAGAACGCGCCAAATATACCTGACTACGTTCGTGCTTTTTCTTCCTCTCCTTCTTCTTCTTCTTCTTCCTCTTTTTCTTCTCCGTCTTCTTCTTCTTCTTCTTCTTCTTCCTCATCTTCTTCTTTTTGTGCTGATGCAGTGCCTGTGGTGCCTCACTTACTTACTGACACTTTGAGAGCAAGTTAGCATTTTTTCCCCGGGCTGAAATCCCGTATTTTCGAATTAACCTTGGGCTTTTGGTTCCCCATGTTTTCGGTATTTTTGGGCCCTTCCACTAATTTCCGATGAGTAAAAAAAAAACCCGATGGGTTATTTACATATCTACTTTTTTGTTCTTTTATCTTGCACGTTCTTAATTTTTCAAATTCATTAACAATAATGCAAGTGACACTCGCAAATTTGTTTTTCACTTTTTACAAAGCTTTCTATGACAAGAACCAAAATCGACTAATAAATTTCCTTTGAAGAGAGGTTACTTCGCGAATAGCCAAAAACAATGAGGAAGCTATTTGCAAGCTTCTACTTTGCGACCTTTTCTCTAATTGTGCTCAATTTAGTGAGTAACTGTTGAAGCACCTGGTCGAGAAGAAAGAAGATGTTAGAAGCTCGGTTTGTGTCGCGACCTCGGGGTCAAGCAGCACAGTCGAGCGAACGATATCGAGTCTCTCTTCGTCGTTCGTGACTCCTCGGGAATTCTCTCAAGTACCTGTTCTTCGGCCCCCGTGGCATTCCCTCGCACTTGAGATTCTTTCGGAATGCTCGGTGAAGCAAAGTGCTTAGGAAAACAAATAAGACCAAATTGTGACAAAATTAACTCGAGGTGCATTCCACAAATATTCTTCATACCCCAAAAATTTTATTTCTGCACTTCGATCGACTTTGAAGAAAAAAAATTACAGTTATTAATTTCTCGAGTATAATTGCTTACCCAATTTTTTTTTCAATTCAATTATTATATTATAATAAGTACCTGTTCTTCGGCCCCCGTGGCATTCCCTCGCACTTGAGATTCTTTCGGAATGCTCGGTGAAGCAAAGTGCTTAGGAAAACAAATAAGACCAAATTGTGACAAAATTAACTCGAGGTGCATTCCACAAATATTCTTCATACCTCAAAAATTTTATTTCTGCACTTCGATCGACTTTGAAGAAAAAAAATTACAGTCATTAATTTCTCGAGTATAATTGCTTACCCAATTTTTTTTTCAATTCAATTATTAATTCATCCTATTGAAACTCATTTTAACATTTCAAATGAACCGCCACGAAAGAAGTTACACGATACGCCAAAATGGCGTCGACCCTGCAATATTTCGATACATATTCAAACCGGCTTTTAGTAAAAGTCGTTATTCCAAACGAGTAAACAATGTATCGCACTGAAAAATAGCCTATAACCACCGCACAAACGTCCCAAATCAGTGCCTCAAATTTGGTCAAGTAAATATGTACCCTTTTCGAGAACATTCGTGACAAAGAAAGCCGCATCGATCAGCTGATCGCCGGTAAGCGCAAAACCGCCGTATTTTCTCCACGAAATCCCCGAGGCCCAGAACAAAGGTTTTCCAAGGCAAAAAGCCAAGCAATTCCAAATATTACAAACCCACATATTACATTTCTGATCCAAAATCTAACCTAAACCCCCACAAAGGAATACTAGTTGCCAGGTGAGTATTTGTCGGTCGTTTTTCATCGCTCCTTCGATATTCGATACGCGTGGGACTCGGTTGTCCATCTCGCTCTCGTCCATCGCGAGGACCTCGAAGAATAGAGCACGAAGATTCTTAAGTTGGTAGCGAGCGTTGGGTTTCAAAGAGAAGTATAGAAAAGCGCGTTAACGGTAAAGGGTTAACGGTCCCTTTTGTAAATTACCGCGCGCTCTTGTTTCTCTTTCTCATTCGTAATTCGCTTCTCGTTTACACGATATATTGTATTCCCCGCGTGTTTTTCAGCGCCACCTTGTAGTTCATCGTCCAGGCGAGGAAAAGGTGAAGAAAAAGAAGAAGAAATTGTCGCGGCGAACCGCCCGCGACAAGTATGACGAGCAAAACGAATTGAGAGAGAGTCCAGTAACCCGAGAATCCCGGCCCAACGTCCAGTCCGCGTAATCTTGCGGATGAGATATCCCCGAGGGCTCAGCTCGACTTAGGTCGACGTCAAGGAACGGGAAGCCCCAACAAGATGTGCCCCAGCGAAGAGAGGAAGAAAGAGAGAAGACACGACCAGCTACCGTAATTTACTTATCGATCATTGCTGCCCCGCAGTACATAGACCTTTTACAACAGCTTTGTACTCGTTTCCATTTAAATGACTATATAGCTCTCCGTTCATGGAAATCGTAATCCCATCAATGAAATTCGATTAATAGGCCACTTATTGGATTTACTTTTTTCGGGGGGTTTTCGATGTATTTCTTCAGGGATCAGGACTTGGGATTTTTTAATAGAGAATGAGATGCGCTTCGACGAATTATGACCAATGAGAAATTGGTGGTTTCTTGTTGACTCATAGAGGAAGCTTTGTTTTCATTAAAAATGTGTGTGTGTGTGTGTGTTTTTTTTTTAAATTCAGGATACTCAGAATTGTCCGAAATGTCGAGAAAAGTGGGTTAGAAATAATGTTCGTGTGTGTGTGTATGTGTAATTCAACATTTTAATGACCTGTAGCATTTTTTTACGAATTGCATGCGGAAATTTATATTTTATAGCGTTTTGAATTTAAAAAAACAGTATACTTGCGCTTTTCAGCTTTCGTAAAATTGGGGATATTTTGAGAAATAATTATTCATAAGTCCAGGTACTCGTAATGTGGTTTGGTATTGAATTTCACCGAAATCGGAAAAGCGATTTCAATTTTACAGAGTTTAGAAATTTTCGAAAATTTTTCGTGAAACACGAGATAATGAACTCAAATTTTGTACATACATGAAATCAGCACTATTTCCCGATAATTAGACTTGAATAAATTAAAATAAAATAAAAAATAATAAACAAAGGTGCAAAGTAGAAATTTGCAAATTGCTTCATACTTTCTACGAATGCTTTCACTATAAAAAAAGCAGATAATCGATATAAAAATGTTTAATTACAATCTCAATTTGTTTACTACTCACATTATTTTTTGAAAAATGGAAATTCGCATTAAAAATCACGAGTACATTTCGCAATATACATAAATTCCTATTCCGCAATATTATTATCTATAAACAAACTCAAATAATCAGATCGACAGCAGTAGGCGCGCGGTCGGTGTACGGCTTCGGCGGTCTTCCACGTTAAGCAGCTTCTCTCGCGGGCAGTACTTGGATGGGTGACCGCTTAGCTATGCACCAACTTGCGCGTTAACTGTTGAGCGGGAGGCAGTTTTTCTGACTTTCTGGTGTATTCTCATACAGCAGAAAGTCAGTAAAATAAAGCTGCCTGTATCGGCGCAGATTTTCCGCAGTTTCCCTGTGCCCTCGTGCAAATGCTATACCGTAGTGCATTAGGAAAGAGTGACTGCAGGTAACACTCTGGGAGGAGCTCAATAGATGGAAGGGGATGAAGGGGCGTGGGAGAGAAATCGTAGAAACCTGAAGAAGGTATACGAAGGAATACAAATTTTTTAAAACTAAAAAATAGTTTTAAGACCGACAGCAGTGGGCGCGCGGTCGGTGTACGGCTTCGGCAGTCTCCCAAGTTAAGCAGCTTCTCTCGCGGGCAGTACTTGGATGGGTGACCGCTTCGCTATGCACCAACTTGCGCGTTAACTGTTGAGCGGGAGGCAGTTTTTCTGACTTTCCGGTGTATTCTCATACAGCAGAAAGTCAGTAAAATAAAGCTGCCTGTATCGGCGCAGATTTTCCGCAGTTTCCCTGTGCCCTCGTGCAAATGCGATACCGTAGTGCATTAGGAAAGAGTGGCCTGCGGGTAACACTCTGGGGGAACTCAATAAAAATGAAAGGGGATCAAGGGAAGTGGGGAAAACATAAAAACCTGAAGAAGGTATGAGGAGGAATAACAATTTTAAAAAAATAACATGTTTTTCCATACATCCCAAATATATATATATTTTTCCATAAGGAAGAATTTACTAAATAAATATGGAAAGGGATAGGGGAACTCAATAAATGGAAGGGGTTGAAGGGGAGTGGGGAAATCGTAAAAACCTGAAGAAGGTATATGAAGGAATAAAAATAATAATTTTTTAAAAAATACTCAAATAATCGTAAAATAAATATATTCCGAATTCTCAAACTTTCACTTGTAAAAATGACAAGTGGAAGATTACAACAATTTATTGTATGGCAAAATGTAATGGAGTTATTCCGCACAGCCGTGCGTAAAATTGATATGAACTAGCGCTGATAGGATTTACGACTTCCGCGTAATTCCGTAAAGTTGGAGACGAATAAGAATTACGAAAATCGTGTGGTATTATCAGAACGCTATTGCGAGATTGTTAAACGTTCCACGTACAAGTGCAACTAGTCACGAAACGTGGCCCGCGCTTTTTTTTTCTTCTTCATTATAAATAATTCGTTTTTCCTTCACCGGGGAAAAGGAGGCGTAGGGGGAGCAATCGTTATCGAAGCAGGTTGTTGCACGAGAGACCGTGCAACTGTATCGATGCTGCACTTTCGCTTCGCTTGGCTGTATAACCCACAGCCCGCGGCGTGCACTGTTCTCCTCATCTTAATGGGCGCCTCGCGCTTGACCTGCGATGCTAATTTCTTGGTAAATAACGATGAATTACTTTTTAATAATTAGTAATACTCTTTAGAAAAATTTGTAAAATGGTAAACGTAATTGGAGAAAGTCTAAAAAAAAAAATTGAAAAAAGTGGAGTTCTAAAAATAATTGGTTAAATTTTTTTAATAATTAGGAAACCTCTAAAAAAAAATGGGTACAATTCTACAAAACATTAGTGAAATTCTAAAGATAAAAAAAATAAATAGGAAAACTCTAAAAAAACGTGGAGTTTTAAAAATGATTAGTAAAATTTTAAGATAATTAGGAAAACTCTGAAAAACAGTAGTGAAATTTTTAAAACAAAAATGAGTAAAACTTTTTTGATTTTTGTAATATCATTGTCATACACTTTTCTATGTTACACGGGCGCTTTTTAAGGTACATCCACCTTAATTTACACCAATTTCTCCAACGGTTCAAATCCGCACTTTCGCTTCGCTCGGCTGTACTTAAAACCCATTGCCCGCGGTGTGCACTGTTCTCCTGATCTTGATGGTGCCTCGCCGCGAGCCGCAGCCTCTCGCCTGACCTGTGCAGGTAATTCATCGTTCTCTTATCCTCTTAAAATCACCAAATCTCTTTTCCTTTGATGTATCATTAATTTGTTTTCATTTTTTTTTTTTTTTACTAAATTTTTCGTTGATTTTCAGCAAGTCTTCTTGTCAGTGTATAATATCCTTAATATGAAAGTCTCGAGTACAAAAAAAATTCTCAGTAAAACAAAGTTTCTTGAGGAAGCGAAATAAGAAATTCGATTCAAAGATCGGTTACATTTGATGAAATAAAGGCTAATCGAGAGTAAGTTTAAAGATCGGTTAAAAATCAGTTAAAAGATAAATTGAAGAATCGATTAAAAATCGGTTAAAAGGTGGATCGAAAAATCGGTTGAAAATCGGCCAAAAGATCGGTTTGAAAAATCGGTTAAAAGATAAATTGTAAAATCGATTAAAAATAGATCGAAAAATCGGTTGAAAATCGGCCAAAAATCGGTTTGAAAAATCAGTTAAAAGATAAATTGAAAAATCGATTAAAAAATAAATCGCAAAATCGGTTGAAAATCGGTTGAAAATCGATTACAGAGCTTGCCACCGACGTTCTACCTTTTTGTTCCAGATTCTCCATAAATTTCCCGAACGCGTCTTCTTCCCGTCAGCGATTCAGCGGAGAGAAAAATCGGAGTCCCGTGAATTGGCGTATATCGCTGATCGTTTTACGATGCAAAAGAAACTCGCGCTTTCATGCTTTCACCGGCTCGTGGAATCACGAATTTACAAAACAATCGAAGTCTCTCACGATGCGCGAGTAACGCTGTGAGAATGAGCAACGCCGCGCTTTATTCTCATAGAATAAACGTGTGTGCTTATTACCGGTTTATTGTAGCGGCTTGTACATGAGAGTCGATGGGTTTTCATGCAGTTTCCCCTCCTCCACGTGCGCCACAACGTTTCTCACATGGTTCTGCTATCGTTCACCGAACGACCCAACGAGTTCCACGTAGAAAAGGAATTGAAATAAGAAAACCACACGAGTTCTCTCGTCCTTTCCTTCTGCTCGTGAAGCCGGAACGAATTTTACTTTTATCCACGACAAAACTGGCCGCTCCAATCTAATCGAGGCTCAGAATTCACTCGACGATTTTTTACGCGCGTTAATGCTCGTTGATATTTCACGTTTCGCACAATTTTTTTTTATGTAGGCAAACTGCAACAGGACTGAGAATATTTTATGGGATTTAGATTGAGCTTTTTGATAGTCGAATTAAAGGATAAATTATCGTTGCGGATAATCCTCATTATAAGGAACTGAAACCATAAATTTATCAATCCCTAATAATGAATAGTCGTCCATAGAGTGAAATGATTAATTTTTTTTATTGTATTTTACTTTTATCCACGACAAAACTGGCCGCTCCAATCTTATCGAGGCTCAGAATTCGTTCGACGATTTTTTGCGCGCGTTAATGTTCCTTGATATTTCACGTTTCGCCCAATTTTTTTTATATAGGCAAACTGTAACAGGACTGAGAATATTTTATGGGATTTAGATTGAGCTTTTTGATAGTCGAATTAAAGGATAAGTTATCGTTGCGGATAATCCTCATTATAAGGAACTGAAGCCATAAATTTATCAATCCCTAATAATGAATAGTCGTCCATAGAGCGAAATGATAAATTTTTTTTAATTGAATTTTACTTTTATCCACGACAAAACTGGCTTCTGTAATGTAATTGAGGCTCGGAATTCACTCGACGACTTTTTACGCGCGTTGATATTTCACGTTTCGCACAATTTTTTGTTGTAGGCAAACTACAACAGGACTGGGAATATTATATGGGATTTAAATTGAGCTTTTTGATAGTCGAATCAAAGGATAAGTTATCTTCATTATAAGGAACTGAAGCTATAAATTTATCAATCCCTAATACGGAATTTATTAATTATGAATTTATTTATTTTATACAAACTTAAAAAAATGTATAACTATTTTAAAAAATTAATATACAAATATTGCAGGCAATCGAAAAATGTTTGGGTGGCCGGTCGCTTAATTGGACCGGAAGACCGTGGAAGCTCTCATCGTAACACTTTTCGAGTATATTAGTGTCTCGAGCGCGTGATCCGAAAGGTGAATGAAAAATAAGCGAGGAGATCTTATGAGAGAGAGAGAGAGAGAAGCAGGCAATCCTCCACAACTGACTCGCTTTCCTCTGAGGAGAAGAGGATGGAGATAAAAACGAGCGAGGCAGGAACGATGAGCACCTGCTGCTGTGCAGAAGCAACAGGTTGTCTTAACCCTTTACTCGTTATTCTTCTTATTTTTATTTACTTCTTCACGACGAGGGCTTTTATTTGAAAATTATCCGTCCACACACACACGAACGTGTAATTGCGGACTCGAGGTAATTTAACTCGCGAGCGTGTGTACAGAAGTTGAGCGAAGGATAATTATAGAAGAAGGGTTTACTATAGAGATGCAGTGGTTAATTTCTTCCTTCCGGTGGAAGAAATCCACTGATTTTTTCCTATCGAAAATCGTAAAAATTACCGACTACAGGGCAAAGTTCATTAATTTCTCTTTTTTTCCCTTCGATAAGGGAGGATTTATGATTAATTTATTTTTTGGTCTTTACTTGTGTCGCAATCCCTGATTGCAGTAACTCTTCCAGAGTCCTTTAATCTTTTTAAATAAATAAACTCTTTGTTTAATATAAAAGAAAGAAACGTTTATTCAATGATCCACACGTCTGTCCTTCTCGATGTCTATCTCTTAATCTGTTAATTTATTAATAACAATAGAACGTCGTTGCCTTGTCAACGAACTTATATACGGTGTAATATAAATTATAATCTTCTATACTTGTAAAATGCATTTTTGTAAAATTTTTGATAGATTTTGTTATGCTTCATTATTTGGGGAATTCGAAATTTATTCGATTCAATTTTTGATTTTTGGTAATTGGATTTGATAAAATGGGGAATAGAAATTGTGATGGATTTTTGGTTGAAAACCTTCAGAGAAACTCACAAGGTTAATATTCGTATACATAATTATTTGAAGTGAGGATGTGTATGAATATTTGGACATTTCTGTTGCATTTTTCTTTTTACTATTGACTTAATTTGATAAAAATTAAAATACACAAGATATAAAAAACCTTTGGCCATAATAATAAAATTAAATAAACATATACAAATAACATATTTTTCCATACATCCGAAATATTTTTTTTTTCCATAAGAAAGAATTTACAGATTTTTTTTCCTATGTCTTCTCTGACCTCACTCCAACCCCCTTAAATTTTAGCCTTCAGAATTAACATTAATAAAGTGGTGAAAAAAATTCAAGTTCAATTCCTGGCAAGTTTAGCTACGGAAAAATATTCACGTGGTGATTTTCTACCTATGGGGGTGAACTAGTCACCTTCTAGGCTTAAGGGGGTGCACCTGAGGCCACTGAAAAAAAAATGTACCATGCTCACAAGGCATTGTCACTTTTCTACGTATATACTCTACACCATTTCGATCGCCAAGCTCCTGCAAAGTCTGCTGGTCGCTGGTCACGGGGGTGGTGGACGCTGGGCTGGGAAACTACCCCTATCGGGACTGTCCGGGGGAAACCACGTCCGAAGGGGTCAAGTCCGTGGCTGTTGCGAGCGGATAGTGACAGTCCGGTTCGTGCGACCGTTCGCTTCGCACGATTTTTCCTCTTCGACCCCCTTAATACGAAAACAATATTATCGGTTTTTTCCCCCGTCGGAAAAAATTTAGTTTCAATGGTTCGGATTTTTTTTTTTCGAAATTGAGATTTTATTGTAATGGAATTTTGATAATCATTGCGAGGCGTTCGTTGTGAGTGAGTATTCACGGTTAACAATTAATTTAATTATTTTTATTTGTTCACTCAGGGTTTAAAAAAAATTTGTTGATTTGAAGTGATCAAATTATTATTTTTTCAGTGGAAAGTAATTGATTTTAATTGAAGTTTTTTGTATTCGTTGGTAGAATTTCTTTTTTGTTGTACCATAATGTTGAGTTTTAATGCAATTATTTTTATTTGTTTATCTAAACATTTTTTTTGTTGTTTTTTGAGAAAATTTTTCATTGATGTCAAGTAATGAAAGTATTATTTTTCAAATAATAAATAATTAAAGTTAATCGAAATTTTCCGTATCCCTCAGTTAAATTTCTGATGTATTTGTTGTTCCATAATGTTGAATTTAAATACAATTATTTTTATTTCTTTTCCGAAAGATTAGCCGAGTGGGGGGTCAAAATAGCGAATGGCTAAAATAGCGAATTCCAAAATAATAATCGTGCGAATATGCAATAGCCGTCATTAGGAAAATCGCTATTTTAGCCATTCGCTATTTTGAACCCCCACCCCATTAGCCTCTTTTTTTTTTAGTTCCCTTAGTAATTTTTTTTTTTAAATTTAAAGTAATGAAAGTATTTGTTGAAAAAAACTAGAAAGTAATTAAAATTAATTGAAGTTTTTTGTATTCGATGGTAAATGAGACGTATAATTTCTCATTCGTTTGTTGTATACCATAATGAGCAAGCGCTGGGAATCGGAGTTGAGAAATTGAGTAAATTTTTCGAAAGGGGTGAATAACAAAGGGGAACTTAATGGTAATTAGTGGACTTTTGTTTATTCATCAATTTGTTTCCCATCGCGTTTATATTTGTTTGAGTGGAGCAGCGTTACTTTACAATTAGTGAGCTTAGCGTGGCGGGAAAGCGATAGTTTACTATTTCCTACTTGGGAACATTCAAAGGGGCTTGAATGTCGATCTTGAACTTCGGTAATGTCAAACGGCGATGTCACGACTACGCACCGGTGATATAACTTTGCTCGTGTCTCGTTCCCACGTGGATTGTCGACATTAAAAGTGAACTTTACTCCAACTTTCATGAAATTAAAAGCTCTTGCTTCCTCATATAGGAAGCTCTGATATGCTTTAAACAAAAAAATTTCTTCGCATTTTCATGTCAAGTTACGCAAAATGGTTTGAAAAATTAAAAAATAAATAGTTTGATATAAAATGGTTGGATGGATTTGTGTATACTGAATCAATTATAGTATCTGTTTAATGTAAATAAGATATTATTTACAATACATTTTATTTGGATCAAATTCATTTGGTCTGTGTGCAATAAATTTTAGTTGGATCAAATTAATTTGGTCTGTGTGCAATAAATTTTAGTTGGATCAAATTAATTTGATCTGTGTGCAATAAATTTTAGTTGGTTAAAATACATTTTATCTGTATGCAATAAATTTTATTTGATCCGGATAAAATTCTATTAGGTCGATTATTAAATAAATTTCTTCGTCATACACTGTTATAATAACATTTAGCTTCAATTTAATAGAATTTGTTTTTCAAAGAATTTAACAAAAAATTAATTCGTGTATAATATTTTGGAATAACATTGTGCAAAATCAATTTTTTCAGCACCTGGAAATCATGCTTGACTTTTTTCCAAATTTTTATCCCATCAATAAGAACTACCTTAAGATCCAAATTCTGAAGCATCAAAAGACTTTGTTTTTATTTCATCGAGAACAAAAAATTATATTAGATTTGCAAATAATTTTTGCGTGTACTGTAAAGATTTGAATAATGAGGTAATGATCAGAAGTATAAGAAGACAAAAGCTTTTCTAGGTACGCCAACGAACTCGATTCTAGCAAACGACATTACACGCATTCTCGGGATGACTCTTAATTTAAGGAAATTGTTTCATTTCCTGTTTCAACTCAATTGTGCTCACGTGACTTAAAGTTTAAGGCTTTTTAACCACAATTTTAGGATACATGCTAATTAATATATTATAGTAATAATAATTATAAGAGTTAGGTAATTTCTTAAAAAAGAAAATTTTTAAAATGGAGGATGGAATACTATTTAATATAGAAAAATAATGATAATAGTCAGAAGCATTTTTTTTTGTTACATTTTTTATACTCATTTTGTATATTTGAATTTGGGTGTTTAGATTCTAACGGATGGTGCTGCTGAAAAATCCGTCGCCGCAGCGTGGCGGAAGTCCCAAGAAGGAGTCCTCGGGAACGACTTCGCAAGAGCAGCAGCGTAAAAATCAGCGAAGATCGAGAGGAAACAGTCCGAGCGACAGATCGAACGGCTCCAGAGGCAGCAGTCCCGGAAAAAGCAGCACAGGCTCCAAAGGAAAATCTCCGAGTTTCTTTCCGTCCCGAGGAAGCGAGTGAGTGTTACGGAAATTTTTTAAATGTCGCAGAGCCACGAGGATTTTTTCTGCCGTTGTAGAAAAAGTAGAATTGGTTTCGCAGCGATAACAAGTTCATCAGCGGTTATAGATTTTCATAGCCGTGATTGTGAAAATATGATTACGCTTATCTCACAGTTTTTGTGCCATTGTTCCACACATACTCGCAAAATTTGAGCTTTATCTGCCGAATAGTTTACGAATAAACGGGCTTCAAACTTTTGAGGTGGAGGAGCCACTTAAGGGGCGTGGCACTTCCCCCACCACTTTCTACCCCATCTCGAAATTTTGAAACCTATTTTCTCCTAAACTACTCGGCAGAAAGAGCTCAAATTTTGATAGAATATGCGGGAGTATTGCAGAATTCGGTTAAGCTTCGGATTTTTCGATATTCAAAGCCATTTGTTCAGGAGAATCGAAACCAAATAGGTGCGAGAGATACAGCTCCACAGGCGTTTAACATTGGGCAACGAAATTCCAAGCGGTGTTTCACTGCCCGTTAACAGACATTTAGAGGTTAATGAATAAAAGGTCTTGCCAATGTATGTGCCATAAATATCAGGCAAACGGCGGGAAATCCCGTTTAGTCGGACAATTACAAAAGACCTGAGAATAGCGTGCGTCGACGGAGAGAAAGAGAAAGAGAGAGACTCTCGCTTTCGTAGATCGTTGGCCACGCTGCAGTCGCGCGGTAAAACGCAGTGCGCGAACTTCTCGCTAATGTGCGCTCGCTAGGTTAGCAACGCTTCTACTTTCGTTGCACTTGCATGCACGAGCGCGTCGTTGGTTCGCACGAACACCGGCGGTTCGCTCGGTCATCTCGGCTTTCTGTACGCGTTGCGGTATATATATACCGTTGACAAGTGTTTATACGAGGCAAACAGCGTGTACGAGCAAAGCTAACTGCTGCGATCCCTGCAAGTCTAACTGGGGATATATATCGATCGTCCTAGATGCTTGTATTTCTCGGTTCTCTTTTGAATACCCGTATTTCTCTCACGAAAGCGAGGTATTCGATACGTGCAGCACTTCACAGCTTAAAAGGCAATGGCCTCTCTTTCACCCCACCTCAAAATTTTGAAACCCGTTTTTTCCCAAACTACTCGACAGATAGAGCTCAAATTTTGAGGGAATGTGCGAAAATATGGCAGAAATGGGCTAACCTTTTGGCTACTCGAAATTCAAAGCCGTTTGTTTGGGAGAAGCAGAAAACTAGTTCTCGCACGTATGAACGAGGCTTCGTCGAAGTGATAAGAAAACGAGGGAGGAAAAAAGGCGACTAGACAACGCGGGTACCGAGAATCATCGGTCACTGCGACTCTACTGTAGATCTGGGACAAAGATTACCGAAGACACACTCCGACTTAACACTTATCCTCTATCCCGCGAAGCACGTTTTTTTAACATAATCGCTTTAATGGATGTTCGTGGCAATGTCGAGTTGCCAAATGGAATATGAAATTAAAAAATGTTTCAGTATAGATCCATTTTTAGATCATGAGAAAACGAAAGTTGTAATATTCCCCATTTTTTCTCCTATAAGCCTAAATCAATAGTTTTTTTTCCGCCACTATCATTTGACTTGAAATCAATCCTTTTTTTTCTGTAATTTGGTAAATTTGAATTCGCTTTTATACACGGAATCAAATTTTTTAAACATTTCTAGATAAATAATAAAATTATATTTCGAACTCTTTATCAATATCGAATATATTTTTCATTGTTATTTCTTATTCGTATATAATTTCCTGTTTTTGTTTTTAACAAACAATTGCAAACTGTTAAATAAATTATAAGTTGACTAATTTCTATTTATCAATCATAAATTTGAAAATATATATGTTCAATGAGATTTTGGTCATTAAATGATTAATGTAAGTCGTTATGTTTGTGCCAATTAATTTCCAGTGTCATAATTAATGGCTTTAAAAAAAAAATTTTTTTCACTTGTTAATTATTAAAAACATTGACTACCCAAATACTTGAAATTAAATAATCGTAATGCATCGCTATGCAGTTGTCATAAAAGCAAACACAATGAGTACAAACGTCTGTCCGGAACGATCTTCGTGTTAATTCGATAATTTTCCCATCGACCATGTCCAGCCTTCATCCATTACGTGGACATTACGTGCACAATAGTGCATTAATTTCTCCGATACATAAATGATAAGTGGTAGGTCGTGTGCTGCACCACATTATGTTTACGTGTACATGGAATGAGGAAATGCTTGCGACGAGCTCAGCGCGTATTGTAGGCATTGAAATTATTCGCGGACTCGTACCCCACAAAGTTTCGCTAGACATCATACGTTCCATGTACATACATCTAGCTATATGCTGTAAATGTATATATATATATATATATATATATATTAATATGACACACAGACACAGGTGACCACCAACACGATTCATAAACGGTTGCGTGACATAGCTAACTGATAATACGTAGTCGACGGAAAATTAACAAAGAAAAAAAATTCAGACTGTGCTAAAAAGACCACATTCCATCCCTGCAACGCGCGGGTGTAAAAGTTGTCGTTTTCTGACCGGTGGAAGGAAAAGTAAACAAAGCGGGAGGACAAACAATGCGGTGGGAAGAAAAGTAATGCGTCGGGAGGGAAAATAACGCAGTGGGAAGAAAAGTGATGCATCGGGAGGAAAAATAACGCAGTGGGAAGAAAAGTAATGCATCGGGAGGAAAAGTAACAGATCGGGAGAAAAAGTAATGTATCGGGAGGAAAAATAACGCAGTGGGACGAAAAGTAACGTAGTGGGAAGAAAAGTAGCGTAGTGGGAAGAGAAGTAACGCAGTGGGAAGAAAAATAATACATCGGGAGGAAAAGTCACGCAGTGGGAGGAAAAGTCATGCATCGGGAGGAAAAAAAACACAGAGGGAGGAAAAGTAACGCAGTGGGAATAAAAATAATACATCGGGCGGAAAAGTCACGCAGTGGGAGGAAAAGGAATGCATCGGGAGGAAAAGTAATGCATTGGAGGGGAAATTAAGGGGGCGTGAAGTAACGTAGCGGCAGTAAAAGTGGTTGCAACGGCCAGAAAAGTACTTTTCTGTGTAGGGATGAAAACCGTGCTGTAAATGTGCACGCGTCATCATAAAAAAACGAGATTCTCGTACCTCTATTGACGAGTTTGTGCATTGAAAACTTGGAGTCTTCTCTAACAAGAGTCGTCATATTATCGTATATACCCACGTAACTGTACGTTGTAAATATACGTAAACATGTCACTCAGGTGTGCACTAATGACGATACATACACGGCAACGTGAAATAGCTTACTGGAAATAAGTATTCGAGGGGTAGTCGAGGAAAAGGTGCACTTATATGTGGCAGAAAGAAAATATCTAATAGTAATGGTAATTTCTTTAAATTAAAAAAAAAGTTTTTATCTTATTTTTAATTAAAAAAAAATATTTTTTTATGTTCATTTTAATTGAAAAAATGTTTATTTTCTTTTTAATTCAAAACATGTTTTTTTTTCTTTGTAATTAAAAAAATGTTTATTTTCTTTTTAATTAAAAAAAAAAGTTTTTATTTTCTATTTAATTTTTTTGAATGTTTATTTTCTTTCCAATTAAAAAATAAACCCCTGGTCCTTTCCAACGCAATGGTTAATACTGCGTATACATGTACGCAAAAGTACGCTGAAAATACAGGTAAACATGAAAAACGCAGTTGTCGACTAATGCGATTGACGGAGGAGAGCGTGGGGACATAGGTAGCTGGAAATATGTATTCGAGGGGATGGTCGCGAGGAAAAGGTGCACACATATATCGCGCCAGAAAGAAAATATCGATTGCGAGACCTTGCCCGTGTCGCTTGGCTCACCCGCTCGATAATCGTAATGACCACATAGCTTCGACGATTTACATACACACTCATCTGCACATTACTGTCCGTCTATCCGTACATCTATTCCTCGGACTGTCCGCTGTGCGCTTGCCGGTGTGTAAAGCGAGCTTTTCAGCGTCGCCACGATTACCGTGTACGCGAATAGAATTCGTTTGTTCACTTATATTCGAGGGTTGGAATTTATGCAGATGCGACGTAGAGGATCTGGGGAAAAAAGAAAAGAAAAACGTCCATTTTCGTCTCGAGGTCGAGGAGAAATCGCAGATAAAGAACTCACGGAAATTGATAGTTTGGACAATCGATCCTTTAGTACATGAGAATGCATAAATATTATCGCTAATGTCTACATAAGTATCGTACCTCCAATCCACCAATAATGACGAATGCAATATTTCCACCTTATCGTTTTATTTTTTATTCTTTTATTTTTCATTTTTCATTTTTTTTTTTCGCTTGCATTTACGAAAATCAACAGCCGGTAGATAATTGCGAGTTCGTCAACATTTGATAAGGATCCTGGGAAGGTTAATTTGTGACCTTGAAAATTGAAGCAGTGAAAAATTTCTGGAGACTTATTTTCGAAATTTGTAAGGGGATTTTGGGAGATTTAATTTTTTTTTTGGAAGTTGAGGTTTGAGTTTTGTGATTTTTGATAGTGAACATTTTTTTTAGGTTTTTTCACGGAAATTCATAGTTTGGACAATCGATACTTTAGTACATGAGAATGCATAAATATTATCGCTAATGTCTACACAAGTATCGTACCTCCAATCCACCAATAATGACGAATGCAATATTTCCACTTTATCGTTTTTTTTTATTTTCATTTTTTTTTTTTTTTTTTCGCTTGCTTTTACGAAAATCAACAGCCGGTAGATAATTGCGAGTTCGTCAACATTTGATAAGGATCCTGGGAAGGTTAATTTGTGAACTTGAAAATTGGAGCAGTGACAAATTTCTTGAGCCTTATTTTTGAAATTTGTAAGGGGATTTTGGGAGATTTTTTTTTTTTTTTTGGAAGTTGAGGTTTGAGTTTTGTTAATTTTTTGTGATTTTGGATAGTGAACATTTTTTTTAGGTTTTTTCATGGAAATTCATAGTTTGGACAATCGATACTTTAGTACATGAGAATGCATAAATATTATCGCTAATGTCTACATAAGTATCGTACCTCCAATCCACCAATAATGACGAATGCAATATTTCCACTTAAGGAAATTAAGGTATTTTTTTAAGGTTTTTTATGACAGAAATTAATAGTGACAATTTTTAATTGCGTAAAAAAAATAAGGAAAAAAATATTGAGACCAAATAGTTACAATTAATAAAGAAATAGTAACTATTGGGTCTCCATTTTAACCTTGTATTTATTTTCGAATAATGAAGAATATTAGTAACGCAATAACAAAAAATACAATACAAACGCAATATCAATTTTGTAAAATTATGAGACAATTGCAATTAATTCATGAGGCATTGATAATGAAAATTGACGATCACTCATGAAAATTTGATTGTACCAAAAATGTAAAAAAAACTTCCAGGCGTGCATGCATGTGTAAATTTTGAATATACATTATAGATATTTGCTATCCTTTATAAATACTCTTTGGAAAAATTTTAACCCCTTGAAAAGAATTTAATTTCGAATTCTCATAATTTGCATCATTGTAAAAGCCTTTCATTATTCCTTTAGAAATTCCCTGAGCGTCATAATTCACTGAGTCGGACAGGAACTTATCATTAGCACAAAAGGCTTCGTCGGTCGTCGGTGGAAAACTTTTACGAAGCCAAATGCTAGCATTCCACTGCTATTTTCATGCATTTTCCGCACCACAATAATTACCGGGTTTGTGGTTTCCGCCAAGAGTAAAGATAAGGGTTGATACGAAAGATAAAAAAAAAAAATGAAAAACGAGTCTACATTTTTTGATCTTCATGCACATTATTATAAAAATCGTTTTTTAACCATTCAAACAAAAATACCTTAATTTTACATCATAATTGTACATTAAATTTATTTGACGAGTTTATGAGTAATAACGTCCAGTTTTTTACGTGTAAAATTATTTGAAAAAAAAAAAAAAATGTGAATTTAATTTTCCCTTGTCTTCGCTGCAAAAAAACCGAAAATTTCCAAATTTTCGAAGACAAATTTTCTTAGAAAAAAATCACCAGTGTTTTTTTTGCTTAAGGTTTTTACCCCCTTAACACTGCTACCATATTTTTTATTAAAAAAATTATTTTTCGCGACCAAATAAAAAATTCCTATCAATTCAGAGTTCACAACACATTTTTATTTTCTTCTGTACATTTATAGATACTTAGTGAAAAATAATAATACGTTTTCACTCGCGTGGGATTAATATTGGAAGGTCTGTCAGCCTATATCAAAGAACGTGCGAAGAGATAGTCATCGTGGTCGCCTAAAATCGTGTGGAAAAACTTGCCACGCGCTATTTGGATAGTCTACAAAGGGAAAAAGCCCTGTACACACATTTAAGGGGGGAGTTTCACCTGTTTGGAGCTTTTTATTATTACTAACGTGTTTCTCAGTCCCTCGTCGGCAATTACATCGTGAATCACGTTTAGGCTCACTAGCCCAATCAATCTACGCTTTGAAAGAGGGAGAAATGAAAAGCACGATAGCTTATCGACTGTTTTATTAGCATTTGTAAGCTCCAAGCTGATCGTCGTTAGCGAAAATTAATCGGTGCCCCAAAAGATTTAAAGTCGTAAAAAATACTGTTTTTTCATAAATTCGACAATCCTTTTTTGCGTTTGAACCATTAATCTCAAACGTATTGGAAAATAGGATACATTTTTTTTTTTTCAATGTTTTACTGGAATAGTGCATATTTTTTAAGAAAAAAAAAGCTTTAACCTTTTTTCAAATAAAAAAAAAACTTTTTTCTTTTCATACAAAATTTTGTTTTTTACATAATTTTTTAAAAATCATAATTTTTTTTTATTAAAAAAAACACTTGACACAATTTTTAAGCCTATCGAGAACATTTTTTTCCTTCGGCTTTAAAAGGTGTCAACATTGGGTTAAAATTTTTGAACATAAAAAAATTGGTGCGACGAAAAGCTATTTGCATAATTAAGGCGATGCGATGAAAGGATCCTGGAGAAAAAAAATGGTTTTCCCATGACTCCTGTCGCCGTTATGGCCTCGCGTGAATTCGACACTATTTCATGCGTGTAAAACTACATTTGGGCTATTACTCACAGATTTGGTGGAAGATATAACACACTTTTCTCGGTATTTCGATGGTTTAATACATATTCAATGTTTTTTTTATTTAATTGTGGGAATTTTGGAACCACCACAAAATCCCGAAAATTTTCTTCAGGGTTCAAGAACATTCTGCGTCGGAAAACTAGAGCTAAATTAATTTTAGAAATATGAATTTTTTCTCATTTAACAATTTATTTAAATCACGATATCAATTTTTCTGAATTTTTTTGGAGATTGAATTTCTTAAATTTCGTTAATTACTAATGAACGTATCAAATTTTCGGGGATGCTCTTCAGGGCGTGGAAAAATACTTTTTCGGGGGTCAGATCGATATTATGAGTTCACCCTGAAACTTTGACCCTGACCTCTTCTGATCCAATCTATGATTTTTATATCATTAAAATTGACAAACAAATGAATTTATGTTCCAACATAAAAATACGAAAAAAACGTGTTAAAAAATAAATTTTTGGTAACAAAATTATTAATCCTAGCTAGTGATTAATTAGACAAATTGATCAAAAATTTCAACCAATTAGAATCTCAAAGAATCTCAAACCAGAGTAAAGTACATTTTTAAAAAATTCAACCCTTTTTAATGCAATAATTAATAATATAAAAATCTAAGTCCTCAAGTTAAAGCAAAATATGGAATATAAAAAATAAAAAATAAATCTCTATACATTTTTACACTTCTCCATTTCTTCATTTTATTGTAAATGCATAAAAAATGCTTTAAAAAAATGCCCAAAAATTTGATTCCTCTCTTAAATAAATGTAATTTATACTTGACATTTTTCTCGTTTTCAGATCGTTCATCACATTTTTAGTTTTCCGACAACAAAACATTTTTATTTTTGGTTTTTTCGTGGCTCGCGGAGCAGTTTTGTTTGAGCGTTAAATAAATTAAGCGAAGGTCACACAGAATTCGGTATGCATCGGAGCATCGAACAAACGAAACGAAAATAAACATAAAAAGGAAGGAATTCGATTTTTCTTTCTCTTCGTGACCTGTCGAAGCCCCGAATGATCGAGACACGCGATTTTCTTTGAAGAAAAAAAAAAAAAAACGATGGAGAAGAAGCGACTGTCGTTGCACTGGAAACTGACGTTTGTCTTGGAAACTCGTGCCGCTCGGAACTCATAAAATATTGAGGAGCTCCGATTAGCCTCCCCACAACAGTAACAGCATCAGCAATAGGGAGATTGACGGGCGACCTCGATATTCGACAAGCACTTGGAACTCGTTCGCCAACTCGTTTCTTCCTTTATCTATCAGTTCGTAGCTTCCGTGCACGAGTTTCCGTCTCATTGGCCGTCAATCGACTGAGTCCCGAATAGAATCCCAGCAAAAAATGAGCTGGGCTTCCATGGCAAAATCATTGATTTATTAAAACAGATATATATTCCACTTTTATCGAACAAACTTTTTTTTTCTGTGCTTCAATATCGTGGAGTGCTTCAGACTTCGTGTTTTTTAATTTATTTTCTCTAGCAAACACGATATCTGAATGTTTATAGGATTTTTCGTGACTCTGTTCCTGTGTCAGTGTTATGGTGTAATCGACTTTCGATGTGTCGTGCCATTTTTTGTTACGGGAAGAAATATGGATTCTGTTGTACACCTGCGAAAAATTTAGCGATTCAAAAAGCGCGCGAAAAGTGAATCTGCTGGGATTGTAACGGTCTGAAGTTGACTTTGGGTCAAAGCCATTGAGGATCAATGAGAATGCTTGAAAAGTCTCTTCAGTTTTCGATATTTCGACTTTTGGATGTGCCACGCCATTTTTTGTTACGGGAAGAAATATGTACTCTGTTTTACAGCTGTGAAAAGTACAGCAATTTAAAAAGCGCGTGAAACGTAAACTCCAGCGATTGTAACAGTCTGAAGTTGTCTTTACGTCAAAGCCATTGAGGACCAATGAGAATGCTTGAAAAGTCTCTTCAGTTTTCGATATTTCGACTTTTGGATGTGCCACGGCATTTTTTGTTACGGGAAGAAATATGTATTCTGTTTTACAGCTGTGAAAAATACAGCAATTTAAAAAGCGCGCGAAACGTAAACTCCAGCGATTGTAACAGTCTGAAGTTGTCTTTACGTCAAAGCCATTGAGGACCAATGAGAATGCTTGAAAAGTCGCTTCAATTTTCGATATTTCGACTTTTGGATGTGCCACGGCATTTTTTGTTACGGGAAGAAATATGTATTCTGTTTTACAGCTGTGAAAAATACAGCAATTTAAAAAGCGCGTGAAACGTAAACTCCAGCGATTGTAACATTCTGAAGTTGTCTTTACGTCAAAGCCATTGAGGACCAATGATAATGCTTGAAAAGTCTCTTCAGTTTTCGATATTTCGACTTTTGGATGTGCCACGCCATTTTTTGTTACGGGAAGAAATATGTATTCTGTTTTACAGCTGTGAAAAATACAGGAATTTAATAATCGCGCGAAACGTGAACTCCAGCGATTGTAACAGTCTGAAGTTGTCTTTACGTCAAAGCCCTCGACGACCAATCAGAGCGTTTGAAAAGTCGCTTCACTATTCGATATCTCGTCTTCTTCTTTCGAACCTTCATATCTCGGAAATGAAGAGTCCTATCGAAAAATGTCCAATATAAAATTTGTGCAGCTTGATCCGATCTACATGAAAAACACAGAATTATTTTTTTTCAAAATTTCATTACACAACGTCAACCAAAAACAAATATTACTTTGTTCATTCGAGACCTTAAAAAATGATTTCTCTCTCACCCTAAAACTATTAAAGCTAGGAATTAAAATATCACTTAAATTTTACAAAAAAATTTCATTAACAAATTGTACAAATTTTCGACATCTTATTTTTTTAAAAATAATAATAAGTACTTTGTAAATTTTAATTTCTCGCTCGATCAACTGGTGTACTTGAATCTATAGCATTTCGCCCACCCTTTTTCCTCACTTTCGAATATTCCTCGTGGACGTTGCCTAGTCGTCGTGTCAATATTATTATCTTCGGTGAATCATGACATTGCAGGACTCGTTGGTCACGCCAGAGAAATGGAATGGACACGATGAGTTTTCGTGTCCCATGTCCATCCAATATATTTTATTTTTCTGCTACCAGCTTTTATTACCACCACTTTCCAATAACCATCGAGCGAGGATGCTTTCAATCGCACTCACACGAAAGCTTGTTAGTGCTTTCACACTCCACTTCACATGTGCCCGACTGTCCCACTTGACAATTCTGGCATCTATAGTTATCAATCGATTTTTTTCGGAGCAAATTAATCGATTTCTGTCACCTTGGCACGTGGAAGAGACGAATAAACAAATAGAAAAGCGTATACAAAATAAAAAAATGTACAATACTTCTTTTTTTTTTAATATGATTTTATAGACTATATTAATCACTTTTTAAAATTGA
The DNA here is from genome assembly GCA_947507545.1 of Clistopyga incitator. Classification (NCBI taxonomy): domain Eukaryota; kingdom Metazoa; phylum Arthropoda; class Insecta; order Hymenoptera; family Ichneumonidae; genus Clistopyga; species Clistopyga incitator. The sequence goes on along the minus strand of OX382188.1, from coordinate 2,929,237 downwards.
AGAAATTGGAACATTTGTGTTGTGTGAAAAATAGTGAAAAAAAATGTGCAATGTTTTACTGTGTATTTAATAAACAATTTTTTTAATTGAAGGTTTGCAAAATTTTCGACGATTCTTGGATCTATTTTTATCAATCGATTTTTTTGGAGTGGAATATTTTCCTCACATATCATTGGTATTCGAGGGGAATGAGGTCAGAAGCAATCACTTGATTGTCTCATTTTTTTATTCCCTATACTTATCATTATTATTATTTTCCATCACTTATTGAGAAAAATGTTACAACATATCTCCAGGGAATAAATTGATAATACTGTAATAAAAATGTTATCAACAAGTTTATGAAAATTAAAGTCGTTCAACAAATTCCGCTTCGATTTAATTTTTTTTATCGGAAGTGATTTGGCAATTTTTCTAAATACATATCAATTTATTAAATTGAAAAAAAAATCAAAAATTTACGAAAATTATCCGAATGTCTGAGAAAAAAATTGAACACAAATAAGAATAATTCATTTTCGTGTGGAAGAAAAATCGACCGTACAAAGAAAAATGAATAAATCATTTTTTCGATAAAAAAAATATATATGTGTTGAAGAATTTTTTTTCCGAAACTAAGCTTTACTTCGCCTCGCAATGATTTTTAAAAAATGTTCACTCATTGATAGCCAATATGTATAATCAATTTATTGTAATTAATCGTATGCAATGTCGTTTTTTCCATTAATCATGCCCAGAGGACATTTTATACTTAAAATTAATCAGACAGGCCGATTGAAAAAACTCGGAAGATGCACAAGGTCGCGTTTACAATCGATTCGTCGATAAAATCGTAATGTACGCGAAGATGCGCAAGAGGTGAATTCGTAGATCCTGCTTCGGCTCTGCGTAATTGCATTGCTGATCGATCTCGATGGGCATTCTTATCGAGACTTAGAAAATAAAATGGAGTAACGATCAATCACCACCGATTACTTCACAGATATTGCCGAAGAAGACAGCGAAAGAGCAAATTGTTCATTCAACAGATTTTTTTCTTCTTCTTTTCTTCAGGATCGGAAGCGTCGAGCGATTGACCGACGGTGACAAAAGAGTTATCGCCTCCAAACATTTGCTTCCCGAGGACAACATAAACGTAGTCGTCAGGTAATATTCATTTTTCTTCTGAAAAAAAAAAAAAAAAAAAAAAGCGAGTGTCGCTTGAAAAATGAGGTAATAGGATATTCAACAATACCTTGACCGATTTTTTTTGCATGATCAAATGTTATCAGCCTGAAGCGCCTTTTTTATTTATAGTAAAATTTTTATAAACATGTAATTGATTTTTTTTTTTTTAGAGTTCGTCCATTGAGCAACAAGGAAATCAAAACTGGCGATGACGCGGCGGTTCAATTTCCCGGCGGTGGCCAGATTTACGTGAATATTTTGATTTGCATCTGGTTATTACTTTTAATTACATTTTTTATTTCATTTAATTTTTTTTTTTTTTTTTTTTTTTCAGTGCGACGGTCTTTCGAACAGCGGCGACAAAAAAGCCAAACACTTCTCCTACAATGTCGTATTCGAGCCTGCAGCGAGTCAGGAAGATGTTTTGCAGTTTTCGGGTATCAAGAAACTTATTGAAATGGCGGTTGAGGGCTTCAGCTGCACGGCTTTCTGTTACGGACAAACAGGAAGCGGAAAAACTCATACCCTCACGGGACCGCCGGGCCTCGTAAGGATTGTCTTAATCATGAATATACCACAATCGATTTGCCGTATCGGAGGAGGCTTTATTTTTATGATTAAAAAAAAATTTATTATTTCATTTTAGTCCAGAGAAATTTGGAATTAGAAGAAAAATATACAAACCACAATCGATTTGCCGTCTCGGAGGAGGCTTTGTTTTATGAATTTTTATTTTTATTTTTATTATTTCATTTTAGTCCAGAGAAATTTGGAATAAGAAGAAAAATATACAATTTGGAATTTAGTCAGCAATTCCAATTTTTATCCGATAAAAATGGAATAACATGAGCAAATTTTTAGCCTCGTTGTAGATGAATTAAACAAAATTTGAGCTACATTTGTGATTTTTTAAAAATTGTCATGCAGTTTTTAAATTTTCAAACATTTTTTCTAATTTATCAAGTTTTGCAAAATTCAATTTAGCAAGTTAAGATTTTCTACCTAAATAAAATAATGCTGAGTGATGCTATATATAAAATTTAGTTGAGATTGGTAAAAAATTTTGTATTTGATAGGAATTTAATTTTTTTAAAATCATTTTTCACTAATTAAATTTGGGTAAAAAACTTTTTTGTTAAACAGTTCGAAAGCGGTAATCCATACTCAGAGGACCACGGCCTCGTCTTTCGCTCCTTCGTCTACCTCTTCAAGACCCTCCAAGAAAGACAAGACTACAATTTTGTCCTCAAAGCTTCCTTTCTCGAGATCTATAATGAAAAGGTGATAGATCTGCTGAATCCCGGCAGCTCGAGAAAACCTCTCGCGGTGAGATGGAGCAAAAAGATTCGCGGATTCTTCGTGGAAAATCTTTTTACCGTCGAGTGCGAAGAACTCGACGACCTCCTCGCTGTACTTGAAGAAGGTTCGTTCTCCTTCATTCCTCTGTACAAATATTTTTAATACCATTTTATATAAAAATATAAAAATACTTATTCTACACATTACTGTTGATTCCTAATAATTCTACAAAATGTGTATGTGAATATTAAAATTAATTTTTTTTCTTTTTACAATATTTTCCATTGTTAATTAAGGTATTAATGTATTAAATATTAATTTTATTGTGTATATTAAATTTAAAATACGCCTTATCTACAAAAATTTTTTATACAAAATTTATTTATATTAACAGAGAAATTTTTAATTTAATAATATTAATGTAATGCAATATGCTTGCATATTGCTCAATGAAATTTAATAAGTGGAATATGCATAAAAATTCATATGCATTTTATGAATTTTCAGACAGAAATTTTTCAGAATTTTTTCTCATTTTCTTTTCGTTTAGGCATGAGAAACCGATCCGTCGGTACGCACAACATGAACGAGCATTCGAGTAGAAGTCACACTATCCTCACAGTCCACATAACTTCTGAACAGCAGGTTAAATGCTTTCCACTTTTTATTTTCCCATTTTTTCAAAATGAGCGGGTCATAAGTTATGATTTATCAAATTTTTCTTTTATTGCAGATGGAAAATGGTGTTTTTATATCGAAACAGGGAAAAATTAATTTCGTTGATCTCGCCGGTAGCGAGATGACGAAAAAAACGCAAAGTGAGGGAAAAACTCTCGAAGAAGCAAATAATATCAACAAAAGTCTCATGGTTTTAGGTATAACAATTATTTTAATAAAAACGTAGTTTCGTTTATATTATAAATGCGCTCAAATACATCATCGAAGTCATTTGATAAATGAGAACTCGAAAAAATTGGCAATTACAAGCCATTCATTAATTTTGTAGCTTTTAAAATTGGATAATTTATTTTTGAGTGGGAAAAAAAATGTGGTCGATGATTCCATAAATTTATTAGCTAATAATTAAATACTACTAAAAGTCAAATAATTAAATGATTCAATAATCGTTCTACGCTTTAGGGTATTGCATAGCTTCGCTGAGCGATGGGAAAAGAAAGGGTGGACACATTCCGTACAGAGACAGCAAATTAACGAAGCTTTTGGCCGACAGCCTCGCGGGTAATGGCGTTACTCTCATGGTGAGTTCGATGCGCGCCTCTTTCCATCTTTTTCCCTCGATAATCGATCGCGACCAGTTCTTCTTTATTCTATCCTTTCTTTTTTTTTTCGTACAACAGATTGCATGTGTCTCGCCGGCTCGTTCGAACGCCAGTGAAACATTGAACACCCTGAGGTACGCAGCAAGAGCCAAGAAAATTCGGACAAAGCCCATCGTCGTAATGGTAAGAAAAGGAAATTTAAAAAGACATTGTCGATTTAAAATTTTTTAAAAATTCATTATGAAATTTAAAAAAAATGTAAATGTAGAAGACTCGAGTACATTTAGACGTTTTTAAGATATCCGGTTCGTCGATTTTGCGTTAATTAATTTTTTTGCAATGTTTGGAAATTAAATAAACTAATAAATTGCATTGCTGACCTTTCCTTTTTCAGGATCCGAGAGAGGCCCTAATTTTGAGCCTCAAACGGGAAGTCGCTGCTCTGCAGATGGAAAATGATCATCTCAGAGGCGCTTTGCATCTTGGTAACGAAGTACCGAACCCCAAACGATCCGATTCGAAAGGTGAGAATATTGCTCATTAATTTTACTCAAAAATACATCTTCTATTCATAAAAAATGGCAGATTTTTTTTTTTTTTTCATTGCTTAAACCAATTTGCATTATCCAAAGCAAAATAGTTATGCACACTTTCTTCCATAAATAAATGACTAGTACTAAAAAAAAATTACTGCTTTGAATTCAAAGCTGGAGAAAGACGTGCACCGGTTACACCACCTCCAGTAGATCTGGACAAACTCGCCGAATTGGAATCTTCGGAATTGAGCCAATTGCTCCGTTCTTACATTACGGAAAACGAGGCTCTTCGGCGAGAAAATGCTGAATTGTACGCCACGAGGGAACAAGTGATGCGGGACCAGGAGCTCGTCTGCCGGGAGAACGAGAGGTTGCTCAAGAAATTGGAAGATGTTAATTCGTGAGTACAGAGTCTCTATTTGACTTGGGGTTGTGAATTTACAGGGCAGAGGATTTTCTACGTTTTCGTGGTCTTCAGGGTCTGCTGTCGTTCTCCCATTATACCAGCGCGACCGACATATTCCGCGGAGATGCTCCACAATTCTATGGACGACGCTCCAGGCGCGACGAACGTATGGACGAATCCGAACACGGATACGAACACACCGTCGTTCACCACTTCCGGAGTACGTTCTATTTTTTAGAGAATTAAACAAAAAACTGTGTATTAATTTTTGTCGTCTAGAATGTTATCATTGATTAATGATAAAAGGATCAGTGAAAATAATAGAAACATCGATTTTTCAATTACACGCTTAATTAATAATAAAAAAAATGAATATTAGGAGGCGAGAAACGTCGGCCTCTCCAACACGAGCGGCACTATACCACAAAAATTACTCAAGGAACTCGACAAAAGAATCGTCGGTAGTTTCAGCAACATTGCCGAAACTTACAGAGACAAGATAAGTCATCACAGACGCCACAACTCGTGGGACAACGGCCGAGGCTCGGGTAGCAGCCCTGACCAAATTCACTCGCCGGTCGAGGCTAATCAGTGAGTTTAGTTTGACTGCAATCATTTTTGTTCCTTATTCAATTTACTGTGCAAACATATTAATTTCGATTTCTTATACGAATTTTTGCAAAATTCGTCCACATTTTTATTTTTAAAAAACGTGAATATATATATATATATATTTTTTTTGTTAAAGCAGAAGCAAAAAGTCCTCGTTGAGGAGAACCTCGACTGTCCCCGAGGAAAAGTCTTCCTCTAACGTGGCTGATATTCTTGGTGGTCCCGTTTTACCGACTGGCCATTCGTTAAATGGAACTCCTGATTCGTTGCTGAGCGGTCCTCTCGTCGAGGGCCAGAGATCGGCACCGGACACCGGCGATTCCATAGCGCCGACGACCCCGTTTCCGCCGATTTCGCAGTCCTCTTCGCCGTTCACGACCCCGGAACCCGACGCTCCCAACGAAGATTCCACAGGAACCGGCCGGAAGTCGCGAAAGCGCGAAAATGGCAAAGATGATAGAAGCGCTCAGCGCGCGTTCGGCAGTCCAGTTTTCCTCGACGGTGACGACGAGCACTTCTGAATAAATCGGCGTGTCCTAAAAACGGAAGAGAATTATTGCCATTTTGGCCTATGTTAGGCTTTTGTTTTTGTTTTTGTTGTTGTTAATTATCAGCGCGACTCAATGGCAATTACCGAAAGGATGATCGTATTTTCAATTAAGATTTACCGATTGCTCGGCTAAATTTGAGTTTTAACATGTGAGATACTTGTGTATAGATACGTTGTTTATAATACAAATAGAAATGAATTTTTGGTGATTTTGTGATGAGAGTTCGTCTGTTTTTTTTTTACAGTATGGAAATTTTGTCCCTCAGCCGCTGCGAATTTTTCGGAGGATTGTGTGAATAACAAGCAATAAAAGATTTGGACGTTTTTTTTAAATAAAAAAAAATAAATTATTACACAATTAAATTAAATTGGAATGAGTCTTTTTAGCTAATGCACGAGTTTAAAAGAATATTGGTAAGAGATACATTTATTTTTGAAAATTGCAAGGCACACTCATAAAAATGTTAATATCTTCATTTCATTTTAATAGAAAAGAATTATTATTTTTTGTTATTGTAATAAAATGAAAAGATAATATTGATACAGAATTTGTGACGCAGTCTTTTATGTCACTGCCTTATTAATTTTTTTTCCTTTATACATTTACAAATCTACAGGTCTACAAGTCTATAAATATGTAAGTATATTAATTAATTTTGACTTCATTATAAAGGATGCTCCATATCTAAATTATCTAAATTTTACACAGTAGAAACAATTTTCCAATCGACTCGATTGAAACAGTTTCATCGAACCAATTTCATTAAAACAATTTTATCGACCCAATTTCCCAAACAATTCAAAAAATTCATTAAAATAATCCCATTCGGATCTCAATATCAAAGCAACTCAATTCAAATATTTCAATACCGCGCCTATCGTACCGATCGTCGGTAACGCGCGTCGCGAGCCGCACAAAAATTCCAAATCCCGCCGCCGTTGCGACCGCCGCGCCAATAAAACAACTCGAATGCACACTATGCACACCAAAACGCTTCGTCATTCGAACGAAATGCGCGCGTCAAACAAAGGCGAACGAGAGAGAGAGAGAGAGAGTGTGTGTGAGAGAGAGAGAGAGAGAGAGAGAGAGAGAGAGAGAGAGAGAGAGAGAGTGAGATGTCGATTCTTCATCCCCCCTCCAATTTTCTCCAGGCGCCATCGCAGAATTCGTCCGGTTATGCCCATAAAATCGAAACCATTGCGCTTCGATTACCTTCGAAAATCCGTAACATCCCCGGCCGATAATCTGCAATATTATCATTATTATTACTGTTATAACGTCGAAATAATAAAAATAATAATTATACCGACGCGCCACTTGGCGAAACGCGCGCGCATCGCCAAATTCAGCGCAGCACCGCCAGTGGCGATTGGCGAAACGGCCAAGCTGCTCTTGTATTTCGCTGTGAGCCATTTTACGTATATTTGATATTTAGTGCGAGCCGTGAGAACTTGAAGAGTCGTTTGGTACTTGAAGAGATATACTTACGATACTCACCCCGCGTTGTGTCCTCTCCGAGAGTCGCTTTCTGTTTTTTTCGCTCTCTCTCTTTCCCTCTCGCTGTACTTTCCCCGCTCCCCCGCCCCCCGATCCCCTCGCCCCGTCCGAACACCTCCCCCATAAGGAAATCGCTCTACCTACGTCCTGACGCTAAATAAACGAATATTATCCGCGCATGGAGTTCATCGTTCGCTAAAAAAACGTAGAGCCAAGTGCGGGCTGCGAACTATTGTTATTATTATTTGTTGTTGTTGTAGAGTATACGACGCGCGTTTATGCTAAAATAAAGAAAAGAAAAACTGGAAGGGTTGCTGCTCGAAGAGCAGTGACTGATTTTTTCGGTCACTTAGCATCGCCGACTCGTGCAGAGGGAGAGAGACAGAAGAAATATAGCGGGGAAAAAGAGAGAAGAAAATAGTGGAGAAAGAGAGAGAAGCAAATAGTAGAGAAAGGGAGAGAAGTAAATAGAAGAAAAAGAGAGAGAAGCAAATAACAAAGAAAGAGAGAGAAGCAAATAGCAAAGAAAGAAAAAGAGGCGAATAGCGAAGAAAGAGAAAGACAGAGAAGCAAACAGCAAAGAAAACGCAGCAAATATCAAAGAAAGAGAAGCAAATACAAGAGCTCTCTCTCTCACTCTCTCGACAGAAAAAAAAAAAACAAAACAGGGGCAGGTAGTAGTAAACCGTACAGACAGGATTAGTGTTGTGTTCGGAAAACGGACGCGCGATACGTGGAAGTCGACGAATCGCGAAAGACGCGACTGATTAGCGGCGGCGGCGGCAGCAGCGACATTCGCTGTCTCACTCGAGCAGCGCGAATCGTTCCTCTGTCTCTGCGTCAGCCCCAAACGAGGGAAAGAACAAAAAAAACCAAATAGACAAAAACACACACACACACACGAAGAAATTCCAGTGCAAAAGGGCGATACGCCGCCACAGCCGATATTTCGATCACCGGAAATTCCGAAATTTCGAGAGCCCACGGACGAAAAAAAACAACATTGCATCCGTCGAAGCGACGACGAGCGGAGGACTGCGTTTAGGACGAACGGTGAGATTCCCACTTATCACAAACGAAAATATTCCAAAGGTCATTCCGATTTTCGCGAAAACACTCATTTGCACTCGACCCACTGAAAGTCCCACTTTCTCGCCCAAAATTTTCATCGTATTCCAGTTTTTTTAGGCCCTCACACGATTCAATTATCTCCACGGGCTTAACCTTCTTTTTTTTGCAGCTCGACGAGGTTAGGCAAATTTCGCTTCGCAGGACCTTCGCAGGTGCCTGCGACTCTTCTCGCTTTGGGGTTTTCATTAGTTTTTGGGCTTTTCATCATTTTATTCGTTTTCCGGTCGAACGGTTTTGGTTCGGGGATATTCGGTTTTGGGAACATTCCAGCGACTCGTCGCAATTTTGGAAATCGGCCGCTTCTTTGTTTCGCTTGCGGAAGAAATTTTCGGGGGTTGACGATGGATTCCGTCTTGCGACGGTGGATTTTCAAGCGTAGGAGTATTCGCGTCTATGGGATTGAGTTTTCGGGTTCGGTTTTGTGTTAACGCCGATGGATTCAGGAAATTTATGAGGTGCGGAGGTTTTTAGTGTGTACACGAATGAAATTAGGAGTTCCGGAAGGAACGGCGGTGGATTAACTTTTGTGGAATTTTTTTTGTTTTTTATTTGGAAGATTTTTTGTTGGGATTTAATTTGCGTAACAGTTTTTGGTGAAATGAGACGATTGATGGAGTTCATGGGCTGCGAAGCTTTTTATTTGTGTGTACATATTAAAAAATTAGTTTGAGAAGAAATGTTCATGGTTTTTAATTTGCAGAGTTGTTTTATTGTTTTAAGATTGGGAAAATTTGTTTATAGGGTTTTTTCGTAATAGTTTTTGGGAAAATGTAACAATATGTTGTTAAATATGCAACAATGATTAATTTGAAAAGAAATGATGATGTATTAACAAGTGCAGAGAATTAATTTTGGAACAATTTTGAGAGATTTGTTGCTTGCGGTGATGAACATTGCAAAAATGATGAAATGTGATGAAATCAATGACTCATACATTTTTTAATGTACATATATAACAATAATTATGTTGGGAACAAGTATCAAAATAATTGAAAAATCTAAATTAATAAAAATAATATGCAACGGAAAAAGAAGATTAAATTAGAATAGGCTCGTGAATAAAATTTATTTTGCTCATAATAATCATGATATGGCAAATGGTATTCGTTGAAATGAATGATTTATAATTCAATATTCTGTGAAGAAATTTCAAGTACTATTGCGAAAAATTGTGAGAAATCTTAAAAAAATGAAGAAATATTGTAATTCATTAACAATATCTGCATTTTAATAAAATTACTTGGGAAACAACAAAAATTGTGCGACTTGTTGAAATCACTGAGCTGTAATTCTATAAATGTACACTTAGTCATCCTGCTAGACATTTAATGTGTGTTGTATTTCTCTGCAGATATTGGAAGAAAAATCTGTAAACAGAAGCCAATTTTGCTGGTGCAAAGACGAATATAAACAGATTTTGGAAATCAGCACGGAGAGGAAATCGCTTGAGGAAAAAAATACAAACAGGCAAATATACACAATATACTTGTATTAAATAGTGATTATAAGTTGCCTAGCAACACATTTTCAAATTAGTAAAATCGTGAAAATAATTTCTATGCCAGATTTCGCAGTAAGATATTTATTGAATTATGTTATTACAACTAATTTAATTACCATTCTATATTCTATTAATTACACAAATAGAATTAAGTTTTGAGTTGTGTTGCTAGTAATATTATCTTAATCCTTCAGAGATTTTCATGAACTGCAGATATATTTTAATTGCAATCACCTATTATTTATTTTGATTATTTTACAAATATTAGTGAGCTACATTATCTTATTAAACTCTATTTTGTATTCCAATCCATTCATCCATTGACAAAATGTTGTGAAAAATGTATTATTTTTGATAATATTGATAGGATCAATTGAGAATTCTCGTGAAACTCTGAAATCTGATGAATTGATTAAAATTACAACTTTTTCTCTCTCTCAACTGTCTCTCTATTTGTTAATCAGAATTGTGAGCCTCCTATTTCTTTCAATCTTGCTATTTATTTATCAACTCCATAAGCACTTTGATACTCACAATTTTATTCAAATGACTTACAGTATCTCGTAATAATCGTTCAACTAGACAAACATAACGATAATTAACGACAACTGAAATCGTACTTGAAATACTTTTCATTAATTTACGACTATGCTTCCAAACGTTCATTTACAAACATTAACATTTGCACAAAAAAGGATCCTTATTTGAATTGTCACCCTTTCGAACCACCTCCCCCCTCCCCCTTCATTTCATTCATTCATTTTTTTTATGTATCGCGCTCTACTTAAACCCAAAAACTAATAGAAACTCTTGGCAAAAAACCAGGAACCTCAAGAGCGACGAAAATCCCGGAGAGCCGTGAGAGATCATCCTCGCCCGTAACGATCGACACCAAACAAATCGAACGAGAGATCGCTGGCCCCTCCCCCCAAAGTCCACGAGATCAATAAAACGGGTTTCTTAAAGTCCGATGTCTAGTGCTGAGGTGGTGGAGAGCTCCGTTGACCCCCCAGCTAAGAAGCGACGCGTTGCCGCAGCTGCTGCTACGTTGGGTGGTGGTGACGGGACTACGACGTTAACCCCAGACATGGCGAAGAACGGATCGACTTCAAAGGCCCCGGCCGAAATCGACGAGGGTCTTTACTCCCGTCAGCTCTACGTCCTCGGTCACGACGCGATGCGTCGTATGGCAACTTCGGACGTCCTCATCTCCGGTTTAGGAGGCTTAGGCGTGGAAATAGCGAAGAACGTTATCCTGGGAGGCGTGAAATCGGTCACCCTCCACGACAATGCCCTCACGAAAATCTCCGATCTCGGCTCGCAATTTTACTTGACCGAGGCGGATATCGGTAAAAATCGCGCGGCCGCTTGTTGTCAACGATTATCAGAGCTCAACAGTTACGTGCCGACGCGTAATCACGAGGGAACTCTCGACGACGAGTTTATCAAGAAGTTCACGGTTATCGTCCTCACGGAGACTTCGTTCGACGAGCAAATTCGCATATCCAACGTAACGCGAGCCAACGACATAGCTCTGATAATCGCGGACACTCGAGGACTTTTCTCCCGCGTATTTTGCGACTTCGGTGAGAAATTCGTGGTCGTGGACACGAACGGAGAGCCTCCGGTGAGCGCGATGGTCGCGAGCATCTCCAGGGACAGTCAGGGTATCGTCGCGTGTCTGGACGACACTCGCCACGGAATGGAAGACGGGGATTACGTTACTTTCTCCGAGGTGAAGGGTATGAGCGAGTTGAACGGTTGCGAGCCCAAGAAAATCAAAGTTTTGGGCCCGTATACGTTCAGCATCGGCGACACTTCCGGTTACTCGGAATACGAACAAGCGGGAATCGTGACACAGGTAAAAATGCCGAAAACTCTGTCCTTCAAGTCCCTCGAAGATTCGGTCAAAAATCCGGAATTCCTCATTTCCGATTACGCGAAATTCGAGTATCCGGCTCAGATGCATTTGGCCTTTCTCGCCCTCGACGATTACATAAAGGCTAAGGGAAATCCTCCGCGTCCTTGGAACGCCGAGGACGCCAAGGAATTCGTGGAGATCGCTAAGATCGTTAAGGAAAGATACGAACTCGACACCGAAATAAATAACGAAATTATCGAGACGTTCGCAAAGGTTTCGTCGGGTGACTTGAATCCGATGAACGCGACGATCGGCGGTATAGTCGCCCAGGAGGTGATGAAAGCGTGTTCCGGCAAATTTTCGCCGATTTATCAGTGGTTCTACTTCGACGCGGTCGAGTGTTTGCCGGCCGATCGCTCGGAGATAACCGAGGACGATTGCAGCCCGACCGGAAGTCGTTACGACTCGCAGGTCGCGGTTTTCGGCCGTAAGTTCCAGTCGAAAATCGGCAGTCTCAAGTATTTCGTGGTCGGCGCGGGCGCGATCGGTTGCGAGTTGCTGAAGAATTTCGCGATGCTCGGGGTGGGAGCGGAAAACGGTTGCGTCACGATAACCGACATGGATCTCATCGAGAAATCGAACCTCAATCGTCAATTTTTGTTCCGTCCATCGGACGTCCAGAAGCCCAAATCCTCGACGGCGGCGCGCGTTATCAAGGGCATGAATCCCTCGATGAAGGTCGTCGCTCACGAGAATCGTGTTTGCTCGGAAACCGAGAAAGTCTACAACGACGAGTTCTTCGAGGTTTTGGACGGCGTCGCGAACGCCCTGGACAACGTGGACGCTCGTATTTACATGGATCGTCGTTGCGTTTATTACCGAAAGCCTCTTTTGGAGTCGGGCACTCTCGGAACGAAGGGAAACACCCAAGTGGTGGTTCCCTTCCTCACGGAGTCGTACAGCTCTTCTCAGGATCCGCCGGAGAAGAGCATTCCCATTTGCACCCTGAAGAACTTCCCGAACGCCATCGAGCACACTTTGCAATGGGCCCGGGACAGTTTCGAGGGCCTGTTTCGTCAGGCGGCCGAAAACGCGGCTCAATACATCGCCGATCCTCAGTACATCGAGCGGACCCTCAAATTGCCGGGCGCCCAGCCTCTGGAGGTCCTGGAATCGGTTTACACGGCTCTGGTCGAGGAGCGACCCAAGAGCTTCGCCGATTGCGTGGCCTGGGCTCGTTGCCATTGGCAGGAGCAGTACAACAACCAAATTCGACAGCTACTCTTCAATTTTCCGCCGGACCAGGTGACCTCAAGCGGCCAGCCTTTCTGGTCCGGTCCGAAGCGTTGCCCGGTTCCCCTGGAGTTCGACGTCAACGATTCCCTTCATCTGGACTACATCGTCGCGGCGGCGAACCTAAAAGCCGCGGTTTACGGCCTCCCGTCGAACCGCAATCGCGCGGAGATCGTGGAGCTTCTGGAGAGCGTGGAGGTACCAAAATTCACTCCAAAATCCGGGGTGATGATCGCGGAAACCGATTCCCAGGTGCAGGTGTCGAACGGCGGCGGAAACGTCGATCACGAGCGTCTCGTTCACATTCAAGAGCAATTACCGAAGCAAAATCAGCTCGACGGTCTCGTGATCAATCCCCAGGAGTTCGAGAAGGACGACGACACCAATTTTCACATAGATTTCATCGTCGCATCGTCGAATCTTCGCGCGGCCAATTACAAGATTCCGCAGGCGGACAGACACAAGAGCAAGCTCATCGCCGGGAAAATCATTCCCGCGATCGCGACCACGACTTCGGTCGTCGCTGGCCTCGTTTGCTTCGAGCTCATCAAATTGGCTCGCGATGTTCGGGATCTCGCGATCTACAAAAACGGCTTCGTCAATCTCGCGCTCCCGTTTTTCGGATTCTCCGAACCGATATCCGCGCCGAAACTCAAGTATTACGACACCGAGTGGACGCTTTGGGATCGCTTCGAGGTTACCGGAGAACTCACCCTTCGCGAATTTCTCGATTACTTCAAAAACAATCACAGGCTCGAGGTGACGATGCTCTCGCAGGGCGTCAGCATGCTCTACTCGTTCTTCATGCCCAAATCCAAGTGCCAGGAACGCATGGGATTGTCGATGACGGAGGTCGTGAAGAGAGTCTCCAAGAAGAAGCTCGAGCCCCACGTGAGAGCGCTCGTTTTCGAATTGTGCTGCGACGACACCGACGGCAACGACGTCGAGGTGCCCTACGTGCGATACACGCTTCCTTGACTTTTCTCGGAATGTCCCACTTATCATCACGTAACGAAAGATACGATTACTTAAGCTAAAAGGATATAATTGCGAATAAAAGAAGGAAAACACTGCGATATGCAAAACTCGATGATTAGCCGGTAGTGATTTCTACAAATTTCTATTTTAAAATACGATACAGGAAACAAATTAATATGCGAAGAAGAAGAAGAAGAAGAGAAAACGAGAGAGGGAATACGAAAAAAGGCGCGAAACGCGGGATGAAAAATATGATTATAATCGTTTGTGTATTTAATAAGGCTCTCATGATGTAAGCAGAATGTCGAGGCAGTTTTTGGCGCCCGCTTTCCTAGCGAGCATCAATAAATGGTTCAATAAACATTTCACGACGATTGTACGTCGCGAGAAAAATGATCGCTCATCTCGGCTTCGCTGTAGACTCAACTCGCGCACCGAGTGCTATGATTTTTCTTTGTCTCTACTGATAATATTCATGTTAAAAAAAAACTGCGGATACTAAGGTTCTTGTAATTTTCAATTCGTAAGTCAAACTTTCGGGTTGTGTTTGGAAAATGTGAGTGAAATAAATTGTGATGGCTTTTTCTTTATTTTTTTTTCTCTCTTTTTTTACTGTCGATAATGAATTTATTGTTTTATAACGATCGATAAAAACACTGTGAAAAATGTTCGGGAAATTAGCGACGATCCTTGATAATGAGTCAAAAAAATTTGCGGTTTTGTTTGAGAAATTCGGAGCTTTCCGCACATTTTTCTATCTGCATTTGCGACAAATTACCTCACATTAATCGTTACTCACGTCGTCGAACAAAAACGCGATTTGCAGACGAATCTGTTTTGTCAAATAATTTTTTTCGAGTTTTCAATTATTTAATATTGATATTAAAGATCACGTAAGCTTGTTAAAAATCATTTTACAAAGTCGCATTGTGAAAAATTGAGATAAGTGAATAATCGAGAGTGAATCTTCGTTAAATTATTCAATTGTGTTAATTATTTAGTCCTGTAAAATCCGCAAATTCGAGATCCGCAAAAGTACGAAAAAATGTCTTTATTTCGATACGATTTACGATTAAAATGAGATGCATCGATTGATGATTGCTCCCATGCTGTAATTAGCTTTTTTCGTTTAAATTCATCAACTTTAATACCGTTGTAATTGCTTAATGAATCGGTAGGGACAAACAAATATTATGGCTCAAACTCGCCTAAATTAAGCCGCTGATTAATGTTTTTTTTTGCTTTAAAATAAATACCGTAAGGGGAATTAAAATAGAAGATTAATTTTCGTCAGAAAAATGTAATAGACATCTCATTGATTTCGATGTTTGTCCCTGCGAAACAACAAACGCCATTCGAAGGCGATTTTTTTCGCCCTAAACGAAAACGCAGATATAATCAATCTGACATTGAGTGTAATTCTGATTAAAGTTCAATAATTTTTTTTTCTTTTTCGTTTCTCTACAAGTCCGAGCTAAAATGGATTATACCGTACGCGGTAAGGTAATAAATCGCGAGCATAACTTTGCTGTTCTATTTAATAAGCTCAAGTGTAAATTAATAGTAGTAATGTTGCAGTTTAGAGAAAAGGGACACGATGTTTTTACAAGCACGTTCGAAGAGATAATGCAGACACGTAATATCTTGCCTTCATTTTTATTTTATTTTTTCCATTTGCTACATGATTATGAAATAATTCAGTTCTTAAGGGGGCCGAGTTACCTAAAAAAAGTCCTAAGAACAAAAATTTTGGAGACGTTTCCCTTCTGTTAAAAAATCTTGCATTGAAATCTAAGTGTAATTTTGTCAAAAAATACAGTTCACCAAAATAGGGTGAGTAAAAAAATAAAAAATTATGTCCTATTTTTTTTGAAGAGTGCATTTTAAAGTGAATGCAGAAATTTGGATTTCAGATCGTAGTGTGAGTAAACAATTTAAAAAAATTGTAATTATAACTTTCAGACCAAATTGGTGAACTAATTGTTGTTTTTGATACCCCATTTTATTTGAATAGTGGGTGAATTTTTATTTCCGGCCTTTTTGACAAAGTTATGGTTTTTAATATGTAAATATACCTTTCATTATCAAAAACTCAATAAATAATTGGTTTAAATCAATTCAATTTCCACTGCACTCAATAAAATTTGTTTACCAATTTGGTGTAAAATTTACAAAATAAACATTTTTTTTATCTCATTCTTTAAAAAATTGCCGAATAATAATTTTTAATATGTAGTTAATGAAATTTTACTTTAAGATTTTTTGAAAAGAAGGGTATTATCTAAAAAAAAATGCTTATGGCTTTTTTTACGTGACTCGGTTCCCTTAAGGAATCCCCGCTGAGCTTACACAAAATATCCAACTAATAGTCGGCGGCATATGCTAATTGTTTTTTTTTTTTAATTTGGCTCGGTCCGCTTAAAAGGGTCTCGTGAAATAATCGTCCGACACAATTGTGTTAACCGACGACCGATTGCTGCATTTAACTTTGTAAAAAAGGATAATTACAAACCTGAAATACTACTACGTTATTGGAAAAAAGCTTTTGCAAAAGAGATAGTGAATGTAAAGAAAAGTAATAAGTAAATTACCACCATTCGTTAGATCAGCCAGTAGATAAAAGGATACAGATATTTTGTTTATTTTAGGATAATGCGGATATTTATTGTATTATTTTAACGATAGATAATAAATAGATGTGTTTGGATTTCAAGACTATCGTTTCGGAATATATTTGTAATCACCAGTGGCTTGTTAATTTTTTTATCCGTCATTTATGTGTCATTTTTGTTTTCCGCATAATTTTACGAATATTCATATACTTTAATCAATTAAAATTAATTAAATATTAATGCTAAATAGTTGTAATCGCATATACTAAGTTTTATGCATTGAATAACAATAGTAGAAAAAAATGACTTCTTTTTTTTAAAGTAAGTATTGGTTGAACTAAAACATTTTAAAAAAAATTTATTAGCGCAACTAAAACGATACTTTTTAGTGGAAAAAAAATCAAAAAATTTGAAAAAGAAAAGATATGATCTTCCGTTGATGAGGCAAAGTTTTTTAATTTTCAAATTAAATAATAAATTGATATTCTTAAAGTGAACGTCCAAGCGATAAAAAGTACGTCGTGAAAGCCTGAAAATAAAAAGATTGCGCTCATAGCATAAAAAAGATACGTTACCGGGTTTTTAAATGATAAACTGCAACTTAAGTCAAAAACAATTGTGCGAATTGCGTCGTTTTATATTCTCTGCATCAATAAACGCGCGCAAAAATAAAAGTCAAATGAGCGTACATATCAAAACTTTTTTTTCTAATTCGTTAATTTACTAATACCGAACATCAACATACACATTTTAATTATTAATTTAAATTATTCCGTCAAAAATTCACTTAATTTGCATCATTTAACAGAATTTTAATTACGGATCGTAATTTTCGCGTTGACAGGACGTCAAAAATAGTCGCTCATTTGATTGCAATTGCGTTGCCGCCAAAATTACTCACAGCCATCCCATAAATTCCACTTTAATTTCAAATTTCAATGTTTATTTAAACCCAATTATCATAATTTTCAAAAATACATACAGACGTCATTATTCCAATCCCTTAATTAAAACCCACCGAAAACAAATAAAACCTTACAGTAATTATTAAAAACCGAAGACACGCGCCAAATAATAATTCGCCAGTGATGAAAGTGAGTCAAATCGGAGTCTAAAAACGCTAAAATAATCGTAATTACCATTCAATTAACCAAATAATCATTATAATCGTCCCAAAAATCATCGACCGAATTTATCGATAGTATTTCGTCGGAATTTTTGCAAAACCTCCAAACTTTCCTCCCAAAATTTGGTCCCGCATTTGACGTCCGCAGTAGCGACAAAAAAACCTAACCGCTCAAGTTTAAGGTTAAGTTGCTTCCCGAAAACGGCGCGAAAATGGCGCAGCGATCTATCACGTAAGTTCCAAAATTTGCGTTCCTCTAAATATCAATTATTCGAATCGCAATCGATTATTCTCAAGGTCATGTCAACGTTAAACGGTTTTCCCGTGAATAAACGAACGCGCTTTTCCGCAGGTCGTTTTTCAAGCGAACCAATGACAAAGATGTTGAATCAGGTACGACGACAGAGTCAAGGTATGTTCTACAATAACAAAATCTACCTTTCGCCCCCCGAAAATCTACTTCCCCCAAAATGATGAAATTAGTCGCGATGCACTCGCGATTTCTCATGAAAAATCGCATACCAATCTTTCAAACGCACACACAAATCTCTAATGCTTTTATCAATTGCCTACGCATCTACAGTAGTAAACAAAGCAAAGATAAGGATTTGGCACTTGCGACGGATGGAAAGAGGAAAAGAGGACTACTCAGCAGCGGCAGCAGCAGCTCCAGGTTATTTTTTCACCTATTTCTTCATTATTTTGGTTCGTAGTCGTCCAAAAAAAGGATTAGAAATTTTTTTGTAATTTATACGGTTCTACAAAGAAATTTGACGTTTAAAGTTTTTCAAGTATGAGCCAAGCGTTAGAATTCTGTATTTTTTGATCACGCACAGTGCGCCGAAATGGAGCGAGTAAAATTTTTGACTTGCCGCAGCTTTCCGATCGAAACGGCAAACATTTTTTAGTGTTAGATGTCTCATTTTATCTGGCGAAGAGTAGGTTCTTATTCGGATCGTTATATTCGTTGTTTTTGTAACTGAGAATCTCATTCCAGTTCACCGCCAGCTAAAAAGTCGGATCTCGGTGGCAAGTCCAAAGGAAAATCGAGAAAGTCGTTGCCAAAGGCAAATGGGAAAAAGCCAACGACGCCCAAAGCTGAGAAAAAGAGCAAGGAGAGCGCGGAGGTGAAGAAAGAGGACTTATCTAAAGACGAGAAGGAAAATAAGCCGGAGAAAGAGGAATTGAGGAAAGACGAGAAGGAAAATAAACCGGAAAAAGACGAGACGAAAGAGGAATCGAATAAAAATGAGAAGGAAACTAAATCGGAGAAAGATGAGACAGACGCTTCGAAACCCACCACACCAAAAGCCACAAGTGCTAAAAGTAGAAAATCAGAGTCTGCTAAAAAAGAAGCTGGCAAGAAAAATGGCAAAAAGGTTGCTAAGAAACGAGCCAGAATTGTGCAGGAAGATTCCACAGATGACGAGGGTCATTTACCTGTAAGCATTGAATATTATTTACGAAATTGTATAGGATTTTCACCCGACAATCTCATAATAATTATCATTGAGAAGAGCGATTATTTAATTAATTCGAAAGTTAGGTGATATTTGGGATTTCTTTAAAATGTGAAAACTCAACGGAAATTGCCCAGATATTAAAAATCATTTTTTTATGTTTTCATACATTGTAATTTTTCAACTCATTTCATGCATTAGTTAAAGTGTAATCTTTTTTTTTTCACATTAAAATGAAATTGCAAGAATCACCTAATTTTCGGACGTTTGAATTAGTTGATCCCCTTAAATATACGTTATTTATAATAAATGTGGTGTGAATTCGTTTTATCAGTTGCCGGACAGTCCGGAAAAAATACATGATGATTCGAACGAACGTTTGAGTCCGATTAACGGAAAAGGAAAGGCAAAAATACTCTCAGATAGCGAGTCTGATCACGAGGATAAAAAAGAGAACGACAAAACGATGGAAATTGAAGACAGCGAGGATGAGAAGCCTAAGAGTCCCAAAAAAGCTAAAATCGAGAAGAAATCGCCTAAAAATATGAATAGCTTCTTCGGTAATTGAACGCTAATTAAATAATTTTTTTTCTTCGTCTTATTTCAATTTCACTTTCGAATAATAGTTTCCCACATTAAATTCTCCACCAACTATAATTATGCTTTAAATATACGACAGCCAAAAAAGAAAAGAGCGAGAAGAGTAAAGAGGATAAAAAAGATGCGGACGACAAGACAAAAAGTCCCAAAAAAGCGGACACGGAAAAGAAGTCCCCGAAAAACATGAGCAGCTTCTTCGGTGAGTTTGTCCATTTATTTTAAAAGCAAATTTAATTGTTAAGGTCGTTCTGTCCGGTTAAACGTGCAATTCAGAAAGAATTTCGAACACTTTTCGATGAAATGAAAATCTGAAGAAAAGAACAAGTATGTTGAAGACGCCGAAAAGATTGATTTAATTAAAATAGATAATAAAAAAAAGTTATTGAACAAATCAAAATGTTTTGTTTGTTTTTCTAAAAATATATATATATTTTTCTATTCTAACGTGCGGACAGTCACGAATTTTGAATATGCGTTCGTCATTGAATAGATTTGCAAAAACAGCTCAAACATTTCAAAGAAAGCCAATTTTCAAAAATCAGATTTTTTCATTTTTTTCATCAATTTTTTAAATAACATTTCAGAATTATTATTATGTAAAATTAATCTTTTCAGTTAACGTGCTCGATTTTCCTTTTCAGTTAACACTTAAACCGCAGGATAATAATTAAATTTACGTTTACAGCTCCTCGGCAAAAAGACGGCACAAAAAATAAAGACTCTGAGAAGAAAAATGAGGGTCCAACGTACAATCCAAATGCCCCGAAGTATCATCCGATAGACGACGCATTTTGGAAACGCGGCGATAAGTAAGCGCACAAAAATGTTTGGATAATTATTTGGAAGAAGTAGATTGGTTTAATCTGTATAATTTAATATATTTGTGCCTCAGAGTCCCTTACATCGCTCTCACAAGGACGTTAGAGCTTATCGAAGACACGAGTGCGAGATTAAAGATCGTCGAGATCCTGTCGAATTATTTTCGCTCCGTTATCGTCCTCAGCCCAAACGATCTTCTTCCTAGTATTTATTTGTGCCTCAATCAACTTGCGCCAGCTTACGAAGGTAATCCACAACGATTTGTGTTTATTCTATAGATAAACGCGGATCCACAATTTTTCATTTTGCGAGGAATGTCAGGTTCGAATATCCTAAAAACTAAGAAAAAAGCATCTTTTTTTGAAGCATCTTTTTTTGAAGCATTCTCTGTCCTCTGTCATCCCAGATTTGCCTTAAAATTCCTTATATCAAAATACAACGATTTGTGTTTATTCTAGATAAAGCGGATCCACAATTTTTCATTTTGCGAAGAATGTGAGGTTCGATTATCCTAAAAACTAAGAAAAAAGCATCTTTTTTTGAAGCATTCTCTGTCCTCTGTCATCCCAGATTTGCCTTAAAATTTCTTATATCAAAATACGACGATTTTTTAATCGTTTTTAATAGAAATTTAAAGATAATTTGACTCGGATATAAGTTCTTAAGATAAGCGCGTTTTCCAGGCTTGGAGCTTGGCATAGCGGAAACTACTCTCATGAAAGCGATAGCACAGTGCACCGGAAGAACACTGGCGCAGGTTAAACAGGACACTCAGGAAGCTGGGGATTTGGGTATAGTCGCGGAAGGCAGTCGTTCGAATCAGAGAATGATGTTCCAGCCGGCGCCTTTGACAGTCACTAACGTGTACACGAAACTCAAAGAAATCGCCCAAATGACTGGGCAATCGGTAATTACGAAATTTTGTTTTACGTAGCATTCGCTTTGGCGATTAAATTACCAATTCTGAATTCGTTTAGCCAAATAATTCTTCATCAGTGCGGATACTTTTGATGTTGTTTGGTATTAAATTTGAGCAAAATCGGGAAAGCGATTGAAATTTTCTAAAGTATTAAAATTTTCGAAAAATTCACGTTATTGCATTAATTTTGCTTTAAAAAAATTATGTTATTGCAAAACATAAAATATCAAACTCAAATTTTATCTATGAAATCAATACTATTCAGCAATGATGATTACATAGTTTCGTTATAATTTGTTGTGTGGTTAAGATTTTTCAGAATTTTAACTTTTGTAAAAAAGAAAAGCTACTAAATTGAACTTTGCAAATTGCTTCCTCTTTATTTTTGTTTCTTAATTTTCTACAAAGTTTCCTCTATGAGAAAAGCCAAAATTGATTAACATACTTCCTCATTTTTGTATCCTTCATCCTATTCGGTAATATTTTTAATTACAGTCCGTTGGCAAGAAAGTAGACAGAATACAGTCATTATTCGTCGCATGTCGATTCACAGAGGCGAGATATCTCATCAGGTCTCTTGCGGGAAAGCTTCGAATTGGTCTAGCCGAACAATCGGTTCTACAGGTACGTAAAACCCGATTTTTCGTCACTGCGAATGGAACTTACACTTTGCAGTATTCAGTTAATCCACATTTCTCCCAATATAATTCAGGCTTTAGCATTGGCTTGTGCAATGACTCCACCGGAACAAGAATATCCACCGGAAGTTCTCAACGCCAGTAAAAAAATTGGCAGCGACGCATTCAAGCAAAAGTACGACGAGATCGCGTTGATAATAAAGACGACCTATTGGTGAGTAATACTAAATAAATTTCGTTGCTATATACTAAGTAATATCACGAATTTTCAAATTATTGTTTCTCATTAAAAGCAGCGAACTTTATTCTAAAACAGCTTCAATTTGCAACATACTTTTTTTGTTTAAATACAACATTTTTTTTTTGATAATAAGACAACAAATGGAATTTCACGAAAACATTGAATTCCGAAAATCAGAAAAAAACAGAAACGCAAAACAAAATTGCAACTCATACAGAAAAGTAGACTTTTTTGCCTGAGAATCGATAAAAATCGTGAAAAGAAGAAATCGATTATTTTTTAAGAAACTAATTTAAAAACTATGCAAAAAAATCGTTAAAGAATCGATCGTTGATGTGGAGGGTAAAAAAATGGTAATGAAAACGAGAATATTTCTGCAGCGAATGCCCGAATTACGATATGCTGATACCGGTTATACTTAAAGACGGTGTGAAAGCTCTGCCGGAAAAGTGCAAACTTACGCCGGGCATTCCTTTGAAACCGATGTTAGCGCATCCTACGAAGGGCGTTCAGGAGGTACTTACCCGTTTCGAGGGCCTCAAGTTCACGTGCGAGTGGAAATACGACGGTGAAAGAGCGCAGATTCACATCGCCGAGAACGGCGACGTCAGTATTTACAGCAGAAATCAAGAGAACAATACGAGTAAATATCCCGATATCATAGGAAGATTGAACAACACTCGGGGCGAGGAAGTCAAGAGTTGTATACTCGATTGCGAGGCCGTGGCTTGGGATAAGGAGAAAAAGCAGATATTGCCGTTCCAGATTCTCAGCACGAGAAAACGAAAGGTTAAATTTGAAAAATACAATCATTTATAACAGAGCAGCCTCTAGATTTATTTTCATCTTTCATAGATCGTTCATAATTTTCATACTAAATCTAGGATGCAACCGAGGCGGATATTAAAGTACAGGTCTGCGTTTTCATGTTCGATCTTCTGTATTTCAATAATCGAGCTCTGGTGAAAGAGCCTTTCGCGAAGCGTCGAGAATTGTTGAAAAAGAATTTTAAGGAGGTCGAAGGCGAGTGGTACTTCGCGACGAGCCTCGACACCACGAAAATGGAGGAGGTTCAGGATTTCCTCGAAGAATCTGTAAAAGGTTAGTTAGAAAACAGAGACTCGTATCATAATTTGTAATTGTAGGTGGTAAATTATATTTATCTTGCCTTGGAAGGAAATTGCGAGGGTTTAATGGTGAAGACTCTGGAGGAAGACGCGACCTACGAGATCGCTAAGCGATCGCGAAACTGGCTTAAACTCAAAAAGGATTACCTCGAGGGTGTCGGCGACACGCTGGACGTCGTCGTGATCGGTGGCTACATCGGCAGGGGAAAAAGAACCGGCACCTACGGTGGATTTCTTCTCGCTTGCTACGACCAAGAAAACGAAGAGTACCAGAGTCTCTGCAAGGTAAGTTTCGATGGGCGATGAAAAAGCTTTTTTAACCCTTTAAATCGAAGCGTTTTCACCTGAAATTCGAGTGCGCTTATGTTAATATTATAATTCTGTGCAATATGAAACATATTTGTAACATATTAACAACGTACTTTTTTACCAAAGTTGTTAAAAAAACTCCTAAGGCCTTGAGTAGTTTCTCTGTTACGTGCTAATCAAATCAGTGAGAATTTATCGAAAGCGTTTCTGACAATTCTAGTGATTTCGAAGCGTAATTTGTGTAAGTTTTTTTTTTTTTTAGTCTAGTTTTGTATTTCAAAACACCATAATTTCATTCTGATTGCAGCGTTCAATAGCCTATTTTGTTTATCGAAAATTCCTGACGATCGAAAATCATTTTAATTGCCGAAAACGAAATTTTTGCATTTGTCTGAATTGCATAGAAGCCGAAAATTGGAAACTCATCAATCGGTTAATCTGAAGAGTGTATGATTGTTGTTATACGACGATCGATAAATTCGCAAAGATTCATTTTAAATCTGTTGGAATTTTGAGGGCCAAATGAAAAAAAGTGTATCTTTGAAATATTAAAAAAAAAAACGTTGTTTATCGGAAGATCGGTACGGGATTCAGCGAGGAGGACCTTCAGAAGCACACGGAACTTCTGAAAGAGCACGTGATTAATCAGGCGAAGCCTTACTATCGATACGACAGTGGACACGAGCCCGATCATTGGTTCGAGCCGATTCAGGTTTGGGAAATAAAGTGCGCCGATCTTTCGCTCTCGCCGGTGCACAGAGCAGCAGCAGGAATCGTAAGTGAACATTTTCCGAAGATAATCCCCGTGATTTTCGACGAGAGCGCTGATGGCATTTGTTTTTTCGCCGCCCCCGCGAAATTAGGTCGATCCGGAAAAGGGAATTTCGCTGCGATTTCCGCGATTTATTCGCGTGCGCGAGGACAAAAGCGCGGAGGATGCAACGTCGGCCCAACAAGTCGCTGAAATGTACAAAAGCCAGGAGCAAATAATCAATCAATCGTCAGCGGCGAAGGCGACGGAGGAAGATTTTTATTGAGGTGAAAAAAAGATAATAATTCACATTGTTTCCGTTCGCTTAAGGTCGAATTTAATCTGGAGAATCATTGAGCAGCGGAAAAATGCGGCTGACGAAAGTAGCGACACATCGGTCGGCGAAAAACGGGAAAATTAAAGCAACATTTTGTTTTATAGCAACTTTTATTCTTAATATTATTCGTGTAATCGACGCTGTTGATTTTCTTTGCTATTATGTACATGTACCGTTCGAATGTTTTGTATAATAAATATACTTTTTTTATCTTTGTATTTACATGCTTTGGCAGATTCATGAATTATGAATATTAACGAATACAATAAATACAATTATAATAAATAATGAGTATTAACAAATACAATATACATTAAATAATGAATATTGGTAAACGTAATGCGCATTATATAATAAATTTTTTGCAATAAATTCAGAAGAAATTATGATGATCATTTGTTAAGAGGATCTCAACGATTTCTAAAATTCCAAAGGACATTACAATTAAAATTCATTTTCAACAGAGGAAGATCAGCTGTAAACCAAAAAGGAGAGGGAAGTGAAATTGCATGAAAATATTGAATATCGGAAGCGATGATCTACCGATTCGACTTCTTCTTCTTCTTCTTTTGACTTAGGGCCACTTCCGGTTGCCGAACTTATGCACTTTTGACCATGCAAACCCATACGGTCACATTTCTCTGGTTTTTGTTTACGTTTGTGGACAGAAGGTAACTCGAAATTACTGCCCCTCAAGTGGGGGCAAAATGGCCATTTTCTATCGGCTGCTTTACACACGGGGACGATATTATTGCCCACATTTCTCTGATTTTTGTTTACGTTTATGGACAGAAGGTAACTCGAAATTATTGCCCCTCAAGTAGGGGAAAAATTGCCATTTTCTATCGGCTGCTTTACACACGGGGACAATACTATTGCCCACATTTCTCTGGTTTTTGTTTACGTTTATGGAAAGAAGGTAACTCGAAATTACTGCCCCTCAAGTGGGGACAAAATGGCCATTTTCTATCGGCTGCTTTACACACGGGGACGATATTATTGCCCACATTTCTCTGGTTTTTGTTTACGTTTATGGACCGAAGGTAACTCGAAATTACTGCCCCTCAAGTGGGGGCAAAATGGCCATTTTCTATCGGCTGCTTTACACACGGGGACGATATTATTGCCCACATTTCTCTGGTTTTTGTTTACGTTTATGGACAGAAGGTAACTCGAAATTATTGCCCCTTAAGTAGGGGGAAAAATGGCCATTTTCTATCGGCTGCTTTACACACGGGGGCGATATTATTGCCCACCATGATCATTTCCTTCCTTATCGGTGGGCAAAAAATCCAAGAGGTCGACTTGGCATGGAATGCCCCATATACATGTACACACGATTTTCGTAAACATGCCAGAAGTTTTGAACGAAAAGTTGTTTTACAACACAATTTTGTGCCAGACTTTTTCGCCGACCGGAAATTTCTTGCTGGCCGGAAATATATACGGTGACGTTTCCGTTTACAAGTGAGTTTTTTTCGTCCCCTAAAAATTTCATTGAACATTTTCGCATCGAAAATCCTGTAGAAAAGTGGGGTTAAGTAATGCTCACATTTTAATGATGATACAATGTTTCATGTGTACACAGTCTCTCAAAAGTTTTGGGACCTCGACAAACCGACAACGAAAATGACCTTCCCGGACCGACCTACAAATTTTCAGCCCACCCGGAATCCCATGTGCAAACCATGGTCGCGACGGACAACTATCTGGTCACCGGTTCGAGTGGCGAAATTTTTGGATGGGACTGGAAATTCGTTCTCTCGAACAAAGCCTCCAAAGCCAAGGCTTCCTGGACGGTACAAATTCCGGCGGACAAGTAAGCGTCTTTTCAAATTTGCAATTAAGAAGAAGCATTTGTTTAATAGCGCTAAATATCTTTTTTTTTTTTTAAATATTTTTATGGTGCAATTAACTGCAGCAACGAACAATTTTTATTTCAGTGGGGTTTTGGAATTTCCAGAAAAAATTCATGAAATTTATTTACGAAAATATAAATTGACCGATTATTATTTAATATAGTGTAAATGTGCATAAGATTCAGAGAGAATCAAAAGAATTTCCATGGAATAAAAATCATGCCGAAGCTGCTGAAAGGATTAATTTTGCATAATACTAATTCAAAAATGAGAAATGATATTTAGAAGAAAGAAATATAGTTAGAAAAAGTGGCAAATTTTCTTTTTTCAAAATGAAAATGATTTGTTTATTTCTCGCGATTGACGCGATGAACGTTGATGTTTAATTAAAAGTCATATTAACGATATTATAACTAATTTTGTTTTAATTGCAGGGATAGCTTCGAGAGACCTGACATAAATTCTATGATCTACTGCAAAGAAAATCACCTTTTGTATGTTGGCTGCGGAGACAATAAGATTTATGTAATTCATTTGGAGGATGGAAAAATTTTGAGGCAACTCGAAGGACATAAAGATTACATTCACAGTTTAGCTCGAATGTAAGCATAAAATACACTCCTTTTTTAAATTCAATTTTAAAATGCAATTTTAAGGTTTACAAGACCATAAAGTCTAATTTATCGCACTGAGAATCTGAAATTGTGAAACATTTTCACTCCAGGAACAGTCAATTGGCATCCTCCAGCGAAGATGGTACGGTGAGATTGTGGGATTTACGTTCGTACGAAAACACGAATATTTTGACACCGCATTTAAATGACAAAGTAGCGAGGCCACATCTAGGCAAATGGATAGGCGCCGTGGACTTCAGTGAAGACTGGCTCGTGAGTTTATATTATTACAGTTGTTTCTTATGGATAATCATTATCGCTGGCGATATCGTAGATGGGCAGTACGTCGTTTGTACAGAAACCGATTTTACACACCGCATTTTACACATTAATATTCTGAACACGCAATATTCTACACAAGCGATGATCTACAGAAGCAATGTTCTAGACAAACGATATTCTACGCAATCGATATTTTATATGAGCAATATTCTAAACAAGTAATATACTACACACGCGATATTCTACACAAATACTCTGCACATAACAGAAGTCTACTGGATCAAAAATAAGATACTACACACGCAATATTCTACACAAATACTCTACACATAATAGAAGTCTACAGGATCAAAAGTAATATACTACACACGCGATATTGTACACAGGCAATAATCTACAGAAGCAATATTCTACACAAATACTCTACACATAACAGAAGTCTACTGGATCAAAAGTAATAAAATACACACGCAATATTCTACACAAATAATCTACACATAACAGAAGTCTACTGGATCAAAAGTAATAAAATACACACGCGATATTCTACACAAATAGTCTACACATAACAGAAGTCTACTGGATCAAAACACAAAATATGGAGATGGTTTTGTGTTGAATCTAAGGATGTCTAGAGACAATTTGATCGTCTACGTTTGAGCATTACGACAGTTGCTGTCTGATCGAGCCATGTGCACTATTTTTTCTGTGTAAAGTCGTCGATGTGTGGAATCGGGTTCTGAGGGAGCGAATATGCAATGCCGATACGTACACGTTATTTTTTGCTACAGCTATGCGGAGGAGGACCAAGTTTGTCCCTTTGGCATTTGCGAACAATGGAGGCAGCCATGATTTTCAATCTCCCGGACGAAGGCATTCACGTAGCCGAGATTTACGAGGAAAGAATAATAGCTGGTGGTGCGATGCCTCACACTTATCATCTCTCTTATCAGAGCGAAGTTTTGGCCAAAGTTCCGACTTCCAGCAGCACAGTTTACAGCATCGTTTATCGTGAAACACCCCACAAAGTACTCAGTGCCGCTGGATCCAGTAACAACATCGACATTTGCACTAACTTTAATTATCGCGAACTGGTACTAAAGTTTGCTTGATATTCATCTGCATTACTAACAATTTTATTTTGTTATCTCATCGGAAAACATGGACTTTTTTGTGATTCGAACAATGTACAGTAAACGAACATTTTTGTATAACTGAATAATATTACGCCGATAAAAATATAACGTTCATTCTGAAGGAAAAAAAAACATCATCTTCGAAGATAATTGTTGATTTTTCGTACATAATGTAACGAGTAGCTTGAGAAATTGGTGAGTAGATTCTGGAAAATTGTTATGTCTATTAACCCTTTCGCCTACACGATATCTGCCAATTGCGCGAGCTATAATACGCAAGAAATTCGGCCTCGCGCCGTGCCATTTAACTGTTTTACCACGATTCAGACTCGTTGTTTTCGCTTATGGCACAAATTCTTTACCACGAGTCAGACTCGTGGTTATAGGCCAAAGGGTTAATTTCAGTAATCTGTGGACGACGAGTAGATGATTCGATGAACGGTGTGTATTTTCAAAGTCTTTGATAATCAATCACTTGTGACATCAGGTTTTGCCTAATTGAGAATTTCTTCGCCTCCAATAGTCACTCATCGTCGACGAATAGAAAAGTTACCTATTATCACAACTATTCTTATTAATGGTATTTAGGTACGTTTTTTGCGTGTTAAATGAAAATAATTTAAAAAATTAATAAAACTCCTGAAAGTCCATCGAACATAAACGGTATTACAGTTCATTAAAAAGAGATACACAGAATTTTTTCAGAGCATAAATGAACCTTGGCTTTTTTTTCTCTTCTCGCTGCCATTCGATCAACGGCTGCCACAAACTGAATCGAGCGTATCCGACTTTAGACTAAACGACAGAAGCGGCCACCGCTCTGTCGATGGGTTTCTTTAGAAATTTTTAAAGAGAATCCATTAGACAATGGCACCCGGTGAATAACAATACTCCTGACAGTCCATCAAACACAAAAGGTATTACAGTTCATTAAAAAGAGATACACAGAATTTTTTCAGAGCATAAATGGACCTTGGCTCTTTTTTCTCTTCTCGCTGCCCTTCGATCAACGGATGCCACAAACTGAAACGAGCGTATCCGACTTTAGACTAAACGACAGAAGCGACCATCGCTCTGTCGATGGGTTTCTTTAGAAATTTTTAAAGAGAATCCATTAGACAATGGCACCCGGTGAATAACAAAACTCCTGACAGTCCATCAAACACAAAAGGTATTACAGTTCATTAAAAAGAGATACACAGAATTTTTTCAGAGCATAAATGGACCTTGGCTCTTTTGTCTCTTCTCGCTGCCATTCGATCAACGGCTGCCACAAACTGAATCGAGCGTATCCGACTTTAGACTAAACGACAGAAGCGACCACCGCTCTGTCGATGGGTTTCTTTAGAAATTTTTAAAGAGAATCCATTAGACAATGGCACCCGGTGAATAACTAAACTCCTGACAGTCCATCAAACACAAAAGGTATTACAGTTCATTAAAAAGAGATACACAGAATTTTTTCAGAGCATAAATGGACCTTGGCTCTTTTTTCTCTTCTCGCTGCCCTTCGATCAACGGATGCCACAAACTGAAACGAGCGTATCCGACTTTAGACTAAACGACAGAAGCGACCATCACTCTGTCGATGGGTTTCTTTAGAAATTTTTAAAGAGAATCCATTAGACAATGGCACCCGGTGAATAACAATACTCCTGACAGTCCATCAAACACAAAAGGTATTACAGTTCATTAAAAAGAGATACACAGAATTTTTTCAGAGCATAAATGGACCTTGGCTTTTTTTTCTCTTCTCGCTGCCCTTCGATCAACGGCTGCCACAAACTGAAACGAGCGTATCCGACTTTAGACTAAACGACAGAAGCGACCATCGCTCTGTCGATGGGTTTCTTTAGAAATTTTTAAAGAGAATCCATTAGACAATGGCACCCGGTGAAAGAGACATACGCACCGAAACAAGTGACCTCGTGTTTTAGTCTCCCCCGTTAATTGGAACGCTGAGAGTCCAGCTTCGGAATTGGAGCAATTACGCGGATAAAAGAGAAAGCCCCTGTGTGTCCGGTTGAGGAAGTGCACTCCGACACTCGAGCTTTACGGACTGAGCTGATAGAGAATTGATGGAAGCTCAATTTCCTGGACTTCCGGTGTGTTCACCGAGGACACAGGGAATAAATAGAAATTTAATGGAGTTGATGAGAGCCGGTATAGCACTCGCTACCAAGGAGAATTATTGATGGAAGCTTGGATAGGCGCGTGAAGAGGGATTTGGCTTTACTCCAATGAATTTAATTCACCGGTAACACTCTCGTTAGCGGATATCCGTCAGAGTGAAGATGGACTTCTTCGACAATCAGTACTATCGAATCAATAAACGTCTCCTGT
This sequence comes from Clistopyga incitator, assembly GCA_947507545.1. Taxonomy (NCBI): domain Eukaryota; kingdom Metazoa; phylum Arthropoda; class Insecta; order Hymenoptera; family Ichneumonidae; genus Clistopyga; species Clistopyga incitator. Next base: position 2,897,952 of record OX382188.1, on the reverse strand, counting down.
CTTGTTACGGACTATGGCCTCTGCAGTCCCGAAGAGACCAATATTTCTTCAAGACAACGACCGTTCTCATCGTCGGAAGTATAGTCATCCCTAAAGTGAGTACGTCTGTGTAGATATCTTCGTGTATAATTCTGAAAGTAAAAATCGCAGGTCATCAAGTTCGCTGCTTACCTGGGTGACATGAATGGAATGATCGAGTGCCTTCCGGTGTTGGGTATCCACAGCAGAAGTATCATGAAATTTATCAACTGCAACATCAATGCAAAACAGGTTCGTCGCTCGTTATCCGCAATTATGTTCTCTAATTGTGATTGATCGGTAGACGAAGATAAACGCAGTTATCTTCATTGAAGTAATGGTACTAATGACCGGTCGCGTGCCAGTCTTCGGGTTCTCATTGAGATTCTAATAATTACTTAAATCTGGGGATTCCTTTTTAAAGGTTCTGGTCATTGGTACCTTTAACTCTACATCTTAAGCTTCGAGACATGATATTGTATATCAGTGAAATTGTCACACAACTATATATCACAATGAGAAAAATATCACTTTTTTTTTTATTCATTCTGTGCACTCGGCATAGTTGTATCATCAATACCAATAAATTAGTACCTTTCAAAGCCAATACTTTAGATGAAGCAGCTGACCACACAAATTGAAGAAACTTGGACAGAGAGAACGGCCGATTTTGAAACAGCTATTATGAGGCATTATGCAGAACGTGGAAGACTCCTCTCCATTCTTTACGCTGGTAATAAAAACAGTCGATTTTTTTCATAGCTTCATCCCAGGGAAAGAAGAGTCTTCTCTCTTTTCTTCTCTTCAGCGTCTTTAGAATCCAATTTTCGTGACCGAAAACCAGTCGCTTCAATTTTTTCATATTCGTACCAAATATTAGGAATCTATGGAAAAAGAAACAAATTACAATTACAGATCACACAGAATTAATACACGAGTCAGGATATCTTGAATCATCTTATAAAAATTTGTAGACCAAAATGGCGGCGATTTTTGCACCATGGAAGGTCAATTTTGGGTAAAAATCTATCAAGTACGATTTCCAGTTTCCAGGACCTTTTTTTTGTAAATTTTGAGTCGATAACATTTTTTTATGCATCTGTATTCGAGTAATTAAGGTCATTCGAAGAGAGAATTTAATTTATGAGCATCTCAACTGTATTTTGAAATGGAATGGCCGATTATTAATTAATCACGATATTTCTGTAGTTTATTTAGCGGGTGCTCTCGTTATGTATTTGGCGCTGCCCTTGAAACCGCTGTTTTTGGACATCTTCGACCCTCTTAATGAGACACGTAAACGAATATTCCTTTATGAAACAGAATATTTTGTGGACCAAGACGAAAATTATTTTTACATAACGATCCACGCGTGCATCTCGATGCCCTGCTCCTTGGGAATTATCGTCGCGTACGACGCGATGTTTGCTGTTTACGTACATCACGTTTGCGGAATATTTGCCATGTTGGGGTAAGGTTAAAAATTCTGTAATTGAAGAATTTTCAAAAAGTTCGTTTTTTTCCCCACAGAATAATTTCTCATCAAAAGCAATCAGTTTTACACATTTAACCGGGTCTTTAAGGATGCTTCACGTGTTCGCATAGAGAGATTTTTTTTCATTGACACCAGAGAAATGGGTAGATTATTATTTTCTCCGTGAAATTTTTTTTCGATGAAATAGTGCATTGTCATTTCAGGGAGAACATTTCATTGGTTGTAAGGAAACATTTACTTAGTGACCGTATAATAGAGAAATCATTTTATTGTTTTAAAGAGGAGTTTTCGTTGATTTTCTCTCGCGCTTAACCTCACTTTTTTGGTTTCTCCGTTCTCCTGAACAAACGACTCTGCGTTTCGACGAGCCAAATGCTTAGCCCATTTCTGCCATCTTTCCGCACGCTCCCTCAAAATTTGAGCTTTATCTGTCGAGTACTTTAGGAAAAAATAGCATTCGAAATTTTGAGGTGGAGTGGCGGAGGTGCCACTGCCTGAAGTCAATCATGCGATCATAGATGGCGCTAATGCACATTTCTTTAAAGTTTAAGAAGAAGCTTTCATTGAATCTGAGTCGATTTCTTCACAATAAACAATGAAAATGCTTCATTCATTTAAAAAAATGTTTCCTTGATTAAATTTCGCTACTTTTCATTGAGTTGAAAATCATTCGAATAAACAATAGTATCGAAACTCAAGTATTTCATTTTTTCATTGGCAACGATTTTCGTGAATCAATGAAAATTTTTCTCTGGGTGCAGTGAAATTTCCCATAATTCATGTTCTCATGTAGTTTTTCCTCATTTAGAAATCAGACTTTTCCGAAGTTATATTTTTTTCCTTACTGCTAAATTCAGGGTCGGCCCCCATGCGTTTGGATTTCATCGATGAATTAAAAGGTCATTTATTTATATTTTTTCTTCAGAACGCGGTTGGAAAACCTGAGCAGTGGCTACGATAATAATAAATTGGCTACGAATGATATTAGCAGATCGATGGACAGCGGATACACGGATGTGGTAGCTTGCATAAAAATGCACAAACAAGCTGTCGAGTATGTGAAGTATATAAAATTTTCCATGAGTCGAGTTCCTCGAGTACTCATTTTTGCAAATTTATTTTCATTTGGTTTATTGCATGGGGTCCCATCACAAGACTCGCCACACTGATAGAATCCTCGGGTACCGTTTGCTATTTATTTGTGGTTGGCATATCGATGATGGTGATTACCCTTACGGGGTTTATGGTGAGTTCGAAGACACTATCACGAAAATATGAGAAATGCAGCAGTTGACATGAGAAAATAATTTTCGATTACGTCTTTGCCATGCAAAAAATTGTGCGAAAATTCGAAGGTCCATTTTTATAGCTTCCAACCTGTGGCAAAAAATACCCTTTTTCACACCATCACGTATACGACTGTTTTCTTACATGAAGTGGTATGACATTTTTTTTTTCGCCCACAGTTTGGAAGCAGCAAAATTGGAATTACAAAAAAATTGAGTCTTACAGAAAGTAGTATTTTTCATTCTTTTTTTTTGTTACCCTAAAAATGAATTTTCAATTGTTGTGTAATGTGTAAAGATTGGTTTTTTGCTTTAATGCTTACAAACGAGCAGACAGTGATGAACATTGGCACCCCCAGTGAAGTTCTACGATTAGGGTTGTTCGCAATCGGTGAAATATTTTATTTGTTCTACCTCTGCTGGCAGGGACACGTGCTCATGGAGCACAGCGAGCGTATATTTACAAATGCGTGAGTATAAATTGCAAAGCGAGGTGAGTATTAAGTGTTTGCCCTTGTAATTATCATATTTCAGTTATAACGTCGATTGGTATGACATTTCGCCTCGAGCTAAAAAACTTCTTATCTTGATTATGATGCGAAGCGCAGAGCCTTGCAAACTCTCAGCCGGCAAGGTGTTCATTTTGTCGATGGAGAACTTCACGACGGTGAGCGAAGAAGATATATTATTTTTTCGAAAAATATATACATTTTTTATTAATTTGTTCCTTTGTCCAAAAGCCCTTCTCTTCCCTAAGCTGAATTATTTTTTTTCTGAACACTGGAACGGATTAGTCAAAATCCTCCTGTGATCTCAGGTCAGGGGATCCCATAGGATATGAGGCCTCAAAAAAATCAGGTTTTGGAAGTCTCATAGGGGGACAGGAAAGTCCGTGTGTGAGAAAAAATCACCTAGGGAGATGTTACGTCCCGAGGTAACGAGACGTTGGAAAGGAAGATATTTTTTGGGAGTTCTTGTTCGATTAAGAGTGGAAACTCACATTTCGGATTGATACACGCGTTTAATCTTCATTTGAAGAACCTCACAAATTTAACACTTTGTATCAATTAATTGAATAGGGGAAAAACGTCTTATTTATCGCTGTTTACGACATTTATGATTAAAAGTTAGGCTCTTGAGCCTTCATTAATTTGTTTTTATTCCATGTTTCTTCATTGACGATTGATTAAAGACTGTTCAAATAAAAGTTTGATAGAATGAAGAAGGTGTGAATGAGATTTAAAGTGGGGGTTTTGGGAATCGTGGGACTGCTGACCATGCACTGCACGTGCGGACAGCGAAACTGCACAAAAGTGAAAATGAGACAAAAAGTTAGAGTAGCGGATACAATTTGGCAGAAATTGGAGATACATCTGGCGCGACTGGATAGTCAGCGTTTGAAGGTGTTCTTTATATGAAGAAATAAAATTAGAATATGGTGGGAATATGGAGTTTAGGAAAAGCGTTAGGAATTGGAGAATTAATTGTAACGATAGGATAAAATGTGTATTAATTATATTAAGAAAAATAGCCAGGACTTAACGGGAGACATAAAAAAATCTGGCTCTGTAAAGGGGTTCCATAGAAAACAGAAAAATCGGTATCTGGGAAGGGAATTCGCATGGCAATTCATCATAAACCATCATCTGGCAATCCACGTGGATTGAAAAAGCCTTCCGAAATGATCCTTATGTGAGATTTCCGGACCTGGATTTTGTCGATAGGGGGACCTTTATTCCACGATTTCCTCATTCTAACTTTAAGTAAAACCGGTATAACATATCATTTTTTATTTCTACCAAATATTTTCTTTGTCAAGGCCATGAAGACTTCAATGTCTTACTTCACCGTCCTGCTATCGATGCAATGAGCACGGATTACGACTATGTGAATGATCGTCTCTGGAAATCACCCGAATCTGCATTACCGACACCCCGCCACCCACTGCGTTTTATGTGTTCTTCACAAATCTGTGATTTGTAGAAAATTCGATAAATACAAAGCCGTATCAATAAATCGTAGTGTTAGACAAATTTTGAATACTAAGATACCTCTACAGTATTCCAACCACCGCAAGAACCCCAAAAATTCACCATTTGTCACACAATTGTTTTTACCCTTCGAGTACAGAAGTGTGAAACTTCCCTTTTTTTACCGACTGTAGCTTTTGAACCAGACATCGTAAAAATACGAGGCAAATCTTATTGTAAAACGTAGTAGATTCACGAAATGTGTTCATTTACACATTTCCACGAGGACTTTTAAGCCGGATGAGAAATTGGTATGGTTCTCGAGGCCGATTTCTGTAAGTTCCTCGCGCCGAGACGTTACCGCGACTTTTGGACACTTTGTATCGACGCATCAGCAGGCACACACTTCTCATTGCTTGTGATTAATGCAAGACACACTTCGACTCTGTATTAATTTCAGTTACATTTTTCAATTGATATTGTAGGAACATCAATCGAGGGGCTTGCAGGGGTTCCGCATAGACGGAATCGATAGGAAAGGGCTCCTCTGTAAACTTAATTGCCCCCCCGGCTGCGAATAGGTGTCCCCGCGGCAAAGAGAATTGGTAATGAACGGTTTGGAAGAAATGAGCCCGTAAAGGGAATGCAGGAGGAGAATGTAAGTTTTTATGGGGGGAAACAAAGTTGCTGGAAAGCGTCGAGTCAGTAGAGATGTAACAGTGGTACCACGATGGACATTTTGGAGAACCGCAACTATGTACTCACCAAGGGCATGCTGTCGTGTTTCGGACAGTGGCCTTTGCAATCGCGAAAGGAACGATATTTGTTGAGGACGACGACAGCGATCATTGTCGGAAGTATAATTGTTCCCAAAGTGAGTATGTTAATTAAGAAATGTCAACAATCACTGTTTTACCGTAAAAAAAACGAGAGGATGATTGAAAAAAAAAACCGAAAGTTGGTCGGAACGACCGTAAAAACGACTGCCCTAGAAAATGTAATGCGGTGGTTTTTTTCTATCTACCATGGACAACCATTCTATTTACCATGGATTTCCGGTTGTTTGACGGTGGTTTTTATGGTGAATCAAGTGGAAACGACGGTGATCAAGATTGCTAGGGTGCTAATAATGGCATTAATGAAAAATTGAAACCGCAGGTGATCAAGTTCGTTAATTATCTTGGTGACATGCATGGCATGATCGAGTGCATGCCAGTGTTGGGTCTTCACTTCAGATTTGTTACGAAATTTATTAATTGCATAGTCAACGAAAAAAAGGTTCGTTGTTGCCTTTTTCCTTTTTTTTTTAGATCTTGACTCTTTAATCCCACGAACATTGAATTCTTATGGAGAAAAATTTAGATGGAGATGTTGATTAATCGGATTAAAGAAAGTTGGACGAAAACTTCCAATTCGGACACTGAGGTTTTGAGACGCTATGCTGAACGCGGAAGGCTGATGACTTTGATTTATGCTGGTAAAAATTACAATTTTTGTTATCGTGTCAACGTTGACGTTGAAGAATTATTTTTTGGACCTGGTTATTAAGGAGAAAAATGTTCGAAATTTCTGCAAAAATTAATAAGGATTGCGTGAAAGTTAAAAATAAAAAATGTACTCAACGATCGATCATCTCGTCTACAAATGAATAATTAAATGTGACGATAGGGTCGAAGATAAGTTTCATTTTGAGATGGAACAAAATATGTTGTCGACAAATTGTATGTATCTTATCGCCTACTTTTGATCAGGGGTGCAATGCTGATAGAATTTTTTTGTAATTATGCATTTTTCGAAAAATTTCGAGTTGCTTCACCAATTCTAATGGAACATCGAGTTTGCCTGAATTTTAATTATTTCAATGATTCAACTTTATCGCTCGTTGGGTAATACAATTGAGATTATGAAAAGTAAAATAAAAAATATTGACTAAACAATTACAGGAAACGAAAAATTTGAAAAATCGGTAGGCTACTTTGTAGTAGTATCGTTAACAAATTTATTGGGGGTCGTTGTTTTTGTGAACATGTAATAATGTATGCCCAAATTTTTACAGGGTACGTGGCCTCTGCACTCGTCGTATTTTTGTTGCTGCCACTGATACCGATATTTTTGGACGTCATCTCGCCCTTGAATGAAACACGTGACCGGAAGTACCCCTATGAAACAGAATATTTCCTCGAAGAGAATGAAAAGTACTTTCTCGTATTGGCCCATGCCTGGTTCTCAATGCCCATTGCGATTGGAATGATCGTGGCATACGACTCAATGTTCACATTGTACGTTCACCATATCTGCAGCATGTTCGCCATGATGGGGTAGGAATATATTTGGGAAAAATCGGTTAAGGAAGCACATCGGTCCGTCATCAAAATGAGCAATGTCAAAAATGTCCTGTTACAACCGTTTTGTTCAGTTTAATTGTCAGTTAAAATCTAAAATCTTGTTTCACCAAACAAAATGTATTTTTTTAAAGACCGGTTAAAATGTCGGTTACCATTGGTTGCCTCTAAAAATTGCTGAAAAAAAAAAACACGGATTCGGTTAAAAGGTCAGTTAAACTAGGTGAAACAGGGGCTAATCGATACCGGTTAAAAAATCGGTTAAAAAATCGGTGACTCATCTTGTCAAGGTTCTTAAATTGTCAGTTAAAATCGGTTAATTGCACCAAACAAAATGTATTTTTTTAAAGACCGGCTAAAATGTCGGTTACCTCTAAAAATAGCTGAAAAAAAAAAAACAGATTCGGTTAAAAGGTCAGTTAAAGTAGGTGAAACAGGGGCCAATCGATACCGGTTAAAAACCGGTTATAAAATCGGTGACACATCTTGTCAGGGTTCTTACTAAACTATAGTCGTGAACCCTCAAAATCTCAAAGCCAAAACGATTTCAACAGTGGCTAATAGTGCAGAGTGTACAATAATAGCTGGTTTTGCTAATTGCTAACTAATGATCTGTACATGAATCGCAACGCTATATTTCATCCGACTTTTCTTCAGAGAGCGATTGGAGAACATCGGTGGAGAAAGCGAGAAAGCCAAGTTAGCGACTAACGATGGTTCTCCAAGAAAAGGCGACAAAGCTTACGAAGACATTGTGGATTGTATTAGAATCCACACGGAAGCTGTCGAGTACGTGGTATAATTTTATTGACCGAGTGCCAAATAAGTTTCTGCAATTGGCCACTTTTCGCTTGGCTTCATCAATGTTTCATTTATATTTAGCTATAAAAAAGTTCTTGTCGCTAATTTACATATTTAGGCATTGATTTAATGACTATTTGTTGCATACTTTTCGATGAAGGTGTTCAAAACTGTTGGAGTCTTCAGGATACATATGCTACTTTTTTGTAATTGGCGGGACCATGATAGGAACCACTCTGACGGGTGTAATGGTGAGTTTCGATTAATTACCAAATTATCGTCAAATCGTTGATTGTAAAATGGACTAACTAAAGTGAGATTTTGTGACGTTTACAAATTACATCAGGTTAAAAAGAAAAACCTTAATTACCTAAAAACTAAAGGATTAGAATAACTAAGATTTGCTAGTATTTGCAGCTTGAAATTGAAACCTAAGCTGAACTAACTTAATTTTTCCCTGTATTGCATCTCAGTACATTTTATTTAGACGTCGAGGTGAAAATATCACACAAATTGCAACGCGAGAAGAAAAAAAAAACAGTACATTTCAACACTAAGAGAAAAAAAAGGCTTTCTCTCGGAAGTTAAATGAAACTTTTCTATACGCCACCGGAAATCGTCATTTTTATTACTGCCCGTCTGAAAATAAATTATTTTTCTCCTGTATATCAAATATTCTTTTTTGATTAATAATTTTTGTTTGTTTTGCCAATCATTAGACAGTATTCAATCTGGATTATCCCCGTGAAGCAATGAGGTACGCACTATTCACGATAGTGGAAATAATCCATTTATTTTACGTGTCCTGGCAAGGCCACACCCTAGTCGAACACAGCGAGTGTATTTTCTTAAGCGCGTAAGTGTTCACGGAAATAATTGAACGGTAAATTCATTGAATTAAGCGTGTTGGAGCTGATTATCATTTAGTGCATATGAATTATTATCACTGCTTTCAGTTACAACGTCGAATGGTACAACATATCGCCTCGTGCCAAAAAACTCCTCATTCTGATCATGTTACGGAGCATAGAGCCCTGCAAATTAACGGCTGGCAAGATATACGTTTTATCGATGGAAAATTTCGCGACGGTGAGCTCAGCGCACTCAGAATTGTAGACTATTTTTTGAACACTGAGAAAAATCGAGTCAGTGCCGAATTTTCGTTGCCGATTTGATTAAATGTTTGATAACATATGAAGCGACCATAACGCTGTTTGATTTGTATTAATGTACGTATACTTGACCCATAGAAATTATAACAGCTACCGATTTACCTGAAGTTTAAGTGACTGAAGTTTATCTTCAGTGGCATATACGTTTTCATTCAGTTTTTGCTTCCTCATAACTTTGTTTGTTGTATGGGGAAGCCAAAATCAGTGACAATACTTCCTCGCAGAGGTTGCTATGTAAAGAGCAACATTTAATGAGGAAGCAATGTGCAAGGTTCTACTTTGCATACTTTTTCCAAGCACAATCTGTAATTCGGCAGAGTCGTTCATTTTTCTCAGTGAAAAGTCAATGAAATACCTAAATCTCATTACACTTCTTCGAAACAGTCCCTGAAGACTTCGATGTCTTACTTTACTGTCTTAATGTCGCTGCAATGACCACCAAACAACGTACATGGTCCTTCATGGTCACAAGTGGAAAAAAAAATTGAGGACCAATGGCTCGAGTCGTGAACCATGGAAACCTGGATGCCTGACCAATGCCATGGTCACCTTTGATCAATGCCAGTCAAAAACGGTTCTGATCCACTTACAACATAGGATTATACGTTGTAATAGTAAAATTGAGTACCTCACATCGCAATTAGTATAGTAATTAAAGCATATAGTTGTATTTAAAAAAAAAACTGTGGATGGCCGTGCGGACACCGGACAAATAAGTGTACCTTATTCGTCACTATGTAAAAAACAAATTTTAATGAGGAAGCAATGTGCAAGGTTCTACTTTGCATACTTTTTCCAAGTATAATCTGTAATTCGGCAGAGCCGTTCATTTTTCTCAGTGAAAAGTCAATGAAATTCTCAAATCTCATTCCACTTCTTCGAAACAGTCCCTGAAGACTTCGATGTCTTACTTTACTGTCTTATTGTCGCTGCAATGACCAGCAAACAACGTACATGGTCCTTCATGGTCACAAGTGGAAAAAAAAATTGAGGACCAATGGCTCGAGTCGTGAACCATGGAAACCTGGATGCCTGACCAATGCCATGGTCACCTTTGACCAATGCCGGTCGAAAAACCCACTTTTGGTTCTGATCCACTTACAACATGGGATTATACGTTGTAATAGTAAAATTGAGTACCTCGCATCGCAATTAGTATAGTAATTAAAGCATATAGTTGTATTTTAAAAAAAGCTGTGGATGGCCGTCCGGATACCGGACAAATAAGTGTACCTTATTCGTCACAGATGCTGAAGAGACCCAACGTCTCATTTCACTCTCCACGAAGTGCGCAACGTCATGGTTTAACTGTCCGGAAGTTATCTAAGGATCAAAAAACAACCTGACCCTGTTATTTGTGATATTTTCACAATTGACTTTGCATTTTATCTCATGAATTTTATCGAAATATAAAACTTATCGTTTTACCAATAGTAACTTCTGTTTTTATTAATTTTTATTTACATGCATATCTCTCTGTATTATATAAAAATTCCGTTGGCGCGGCGTTGAGAATCGAGGGACGAGAGGGAAAAATACACAGGGGTTTGTGAGACCCCAAGCAAGTCCTACGATTCGCCCCCGAATCCGAATTTTTCTAAATTCCTGATGCGAGCGCGTGAGACACAATAACATCCCAATTATACTTAAAATCATTACAGATGATCATGCATGACCATATATAATTATATGTAATTACATATGTAATTATATATAAAATAATTGTATATGATCATGCATGACCGTATATAATTACATACAATTATATATAATCATATCATCGTTTATGACCATATATAATCAGTTTTCCCTGAAGGCACATCCCAGAGTCCTTCCGAACTTCGCTTCTGTACGTACTATTCCCATCGGATCAATTTATACGGGACCCCAAATATCCGACGTCAGTTTCGAGGATATGCATGTCAGGAGGGTACGCGTATGTAAATATGGGTCTAACGAACAACTATGGCCTGTACAATTTTTTTAAAATCGACTTATACCATCATCGAGTTTCCGTGATGTGCAAAATTCTCATATGAATTTCTTGAAGGTAATTAAAATCGATAGGTGTACCTGAAGTGTTACCACTCATTCAAAAAATGACTAAAATTTTCCCCGCACTTATAATCGTACGCATTTTTTATTTATTTTTTTCAAACGCACCATTGACAAAAAACGTCTCATTCGGAATATTTTTCAAAAAACAGGCCCTGAAGACTTCGTTCCATTCTTGTCCATTTGTTACAATTGAGTATGTGTCGAGACCCTTGAATGGTATTGAAACAAAACGAGCCAATTTTTCTAAAATCGACTTATACCATCATCGAGTTTCCGTGATGTGCAAAATTCTCATATGAATTTCGTGAAGGTAATTAAAGTCGATACGTGTACCTGAAGTGTTACCACTCATTCAAAAAATGACTGTAAAATTTTCCCCGCACTTATAATCGTACGCATTTTTTTTTTTTTTTCAAAAGCACCATTGACAAAAAACGTCTCATTCGCAGTATTTTTCAAAAAACAGGCCCTGAAGACTTCGTTCCATTCTTGTCTATTTATTACAATTGAGTATGTGTCGAGACCCTTGAATGGTATTGAAACAAAACGAGCCAATTTTTCTAAAATCGACTTATACCATCATCGAGTTTCCGTGATGTGCAAAATTCTCATATGAATTTCGTGAAGGTAATTAAAATCGATACGTGTACCTGAAGTGTTACCACTCATTCAAAAAATGACTGTAAAATTTTCCCCGCACTTATAATCGTACGCATTTTTTTTTTTTTTTTTCCAAAAACACCATTGACAAAAAACGTCTCATTCGGAATATTTTTCAAAAAACAGGCCCTGAAGACTTCGTTTCATTCTTGTCTATTTATTACAATTGAGTATGTGTCGAGACCCTTGAATGGTATTGAAACAAAACGAGCCAATTTTTCTAAAATCGACTTATACCATCATCGAGTTTCCGTGATGTGCAAAATTCTCATATGAATTTCGTGAAGGTAATTAAAGTCAATAGGTGTACCTGAAGTGTTACCACTCACTCCAAAAATGACTGTAAAATTTTCCCCGCACTTATAATGGCACGTAACCCAACGCAGAAGACTTGGACGGGCACAGAATGATTGAAGAGTCACAGGAAGGTTCTCCACGCGTGGTATATCTTCATCATACGCGGGGTTGCTGATGATTGCCGACTAATGTGGAGCACATAGTTCGACACTGTATCGACTTCAATGAATTTTTTTAATTAACGCTGGAGCCCGCCGCTATCGAACCGTCTACGATTGAGCCCAACACACGGAATCAATAGGTAGCTCTTCTTCTTTGAATGTAATTACTTCAGGGACTTGAAGAGTCATGTAAGTGCCCGCAAAGAGACTGGCTAATGAACGGTTTGTAGCAATATCAATGTGAGGGTGAAGTACGGCGCGTACTTTATCTTCTCTCTTTCTTCTTTTTTTTTTTGTCACGGTGAATTAAAATTGTCAGTAGGAACTTTGCCAGTAGACATGTAAGAGTGCGATGGTAATGGACATCTTCGAGAATCCAAACTACAGGCTCAACAAGAGAATGCTATCTTGTTTGGGACAGTGGCCTCTTCAATCGCCGGCGGAGCGATTATTTTTCAGAACCACAACGATTCTCATTGTCGGAAGTATACTCGTTCCAAAAGTAAGTGAAGAAAATCGGTAAGTGGTGAAGATGTTGTCATGGCAAATGGGGCTAACAATGACAATTGCAGATCATCAAGTTCGTCGAGTGCCTGGACGACGTGAGTGGCCTAATCGAGTGCCTTCCAGTGTTGGGTATTCATTTTCGGAGTGTTTCGAAGTTCATAAATTGCACCGTGAACGCGAAGAAGGTTCGTTATCGTTATCTTCGCGACCGATTTCATTATTGACTGCATAATTCCATGAACTTTCGACTCTCATAAGCAAAACTGTAGATGGCCTTGCTGACTAATCGGATCAAAGACAGTTGGTCCGAGAGAACCGCCGATTTTGAGACCGCGATATTGAAGCGATACGCCGAACGCGGAAGACTACAAAGCACGATTTACGCCGGTAATTTTATCATCGTTTTATGACGTTATCGCTACAGTCATGGTGAGGCAGGGAGATTGACGAAATTTTGGAGTTGGAGAATTTGTTTTCTGGGGTTGGAGATCGTGTACCTTGTCCATCGGGACTCTCTCATTCTTCGGGATTTTCGCATCCCTCGGGACTCTCTCATCCCTCGAGACTTTCATACACTTCGGGACTCTCTCATCCTTCGGAATTTTCATATCCCTCGGGACTCTCTCATCCTTCGGGATTTTCATATCCCTCGGGACTCTCTCATCCTTCAGGAGTTTCATATCCCTCGGGACTTTCTCATCCTTCGGGCTTTTCATATTTCTTGCGACTCTCTCATCCTTGGGGATTTTCATATCCCTCAGGACTTTTTCATCCTTCGGGATTTTCATATTCCTCGGGAGTCTCTCATCCTTCGGAATTTTCATATCCCTCGGGACTCTCCCATCCTTCGAGACTTTCATATTCTTCGGGACTCTCTCATCCTTCAGGAGTTTCATATCCCTCGGGACTTTCTCATCCTTCGGGCTTTTCATATTTCTCGCGACTCTCTCATCCTTGGGGATTTTCATATCCCTCGGGACTCTCTCATCCTTCGGGATTTTCATATTCCTCGGGAGTCTCTCATCCTTGGGGATTTTCATATCCCTCAGGACTTTTTCATCCTTCGGGATTTTCATATTCCTCGGGAGTCTCTCATTCTTCGGAATTTTCATATCCCTCGGGACTGTCTCATCCCTCGAGATTTTCATATTCTTCGGGACTCTCTCATCCTTCAGGAATTTCATATCCCTCGGGACTTTCTCATCCTTCGGGATTTTCATATTTCTCGCGACTCTCTCATCCTTCGGGATTTTCATATCCCTCGGGACTCTTTCATCCTTCGGAATTTTCATATCCCTCGGGACTCTCTCATCCCTCGAGACTTTCGTATTCTTCGGGATTTTTATACCCCTCGGAACCCTTTTATCTCTCAGGACTCTCGTATCATTGGGGGTCTGTTATCCCTCGGGGCTATACTATGCCTCGGGACTCTCTTATCCCTCGGGACTTTCTTATCCCTTGGAAATTTCCCATCTCTTGCTCTCTCTCATCTCTCGGTGATTGGAAGAGCTGGAAAAGACGAATTGGCAACTTTTTGCAATATATGTTAAATGATGTAATATAAAGTAATATGATTACGTTCTTACAGGTTACTTAGCCAGTGCACTCTTCATGTTTCTGTCGTTACCATTGATACCGATTGTCTTGGACATCATCATGCCTTTGAACGAAACACGCGAACGAATTTATCCTTATCAAACGGAATATTTTCTTGAAAAGAACGAAAAATATTTTCTCATACTGGGACACGCGTGGTTTGCGATGCCCTTCGCCCTTGGAATGATTATTGCTTATGACACAATGTTTGCAGTCAGCGTACATCATGCCTGCAGCATTTTCGCCATGTTGGGGTAGCTATATAATTATCTTTATTATTATTAGTTCTTATGTTATATTAATCTGTCGATGATTTGTAAAGGGTCGTTTAATTCTTTGTTTTTTTTTTTTTTTGTTTTTTTAGAGTACGTCTGGAAAGTATCGGCAAAGGAAGTAACAACAATGGAGTAATGACTGACAGTCCGGCAGGCAACAGAGACAAAACTTATGAAGACATAGTTACCTGCATTAAAATTCACAAGGAAGCTGTCGAGTACGTAAAATAATCACATTTTTTTCGGTCCTATTTAGGCTCGATTCATTGGAAATTGTTTTTAATAATAATTGCTAATTGGATTTTCATTGATGAAGCTATGCCAATTTGTTGGAGTCTTCAGGATACGTTTGCTACTTTTTTGTAGTTGGGGTTTCAATGTTGGCAACCACTTTGACTGGTTTTATGGTAATTAATAATCATATCGTAATTACAACCTAAGCTCATGTGAATAAATTATTTTCTTCTTTTTTACGTCCAGTATCATATTTTATTTAGCATCTAAGAGGTTCTCTACGATTAATAATTGCCTGTATACAAAACACCTAAAAACCTGATAAGTCACTTTTTTTTTTAGACGGTTACTAATTTGGATAATCCGGGCGAAGCTCTGAGGTTTGGGTCATTCGCTTTGGGAGAAGTTATACATTTGTTTTATCTATGCTGGCAAGGCCATGTACTAGTCGAACATAGCGAGCATATATTTATAAGCGCGTGAGTACAAATAGAAATAAAAATTTTAGTACACATAGCCGAATAAACGTAGTGAACGTGGCTAATATAAAGTGTCAATTATTAATTGTTAATTAATGCCACTGATGTTTCCTCTTGGGGAAAATTTCGAAAACCCTCCTAATCTTCAACTCGAATAAAATTGAAATTGTCTTCTCAAAAAAAAATCTATTTTTCAATCTCCCAAAGCAGCATCCCCCCCCTTGAATTCGGTAAAAAAATAAATAAATTTTCAGGTACAACGTCGAGTGGTACGACATATCGCCTCGTGCTAAAAAGCTCCTGATCCTTATCATGATACGAAGCGTGGAGCCTTGCAAACTTACAGCTGGCAAGATATTCATGCTGTCGATGGAAAACTTCGCGGCGGTGAGTGCAAATCACTAATGGAAAAAAATGCACCATTAACAACAACAATTATGTTCGCATATTTTTCAAAAAACAGGCCCTGAAGACTTCGATGTCTTACTTCACCGTTCTGCTGTCGATGCAATGATCATCCCAGGATATTCTTATTATTTCATCGATCCATTCTTGTCTATTTATTACAAGTGTGTGTGCGTGTCGAGGCCCTTAAGAATTGTACTGAAATGAAATGTGATTATGTGAACAAGAAATTCGATGTACCGAAGTCACGAATGGAGGAAGAAATCCGAAAAATCTCAAAAAAAGGAAACCGTATTATATTCTGTTTTCTTTTTTCTTTCGTTTTTTTTTTAATCATCAATTATCCTCCAAAAATTTTTAATTAACAACCGGTATGTTTACCCTACATATTGATATTTTTGCTTCCTCATAGAGGAAGCTTTGTTTTCATGAATTTTTTTTTTCTCGAGATTTTCATGTCAGTATGCTTAGAATCACCTAAAACGTCGAAAAAAATGGTTTAGAAAATGTGTCCGTGTGTCTGTGTGTGTGTGTTCCAGGGACCGAAAATTCAATCGTCGATAACTCGCGAATGGCACGATCGATCGAGCTCAAATTTGGCACGCAAGTAGAGTATTAATTCCTCTTCAATTGCTGTAATTTTAAAGAAAATATATCGATGTATACTGATTTTATAGAATTTTGAATATTTTTGAAAAATGTCGTATACTCTCTAACTTTTGTAAAAGTTCGCCGATATGGGTAGATAGTTATTCATAACTAGGGACACGTTAAATGCTGTTTGCTATTGAATTTCGACAAAATCGGTAAAGCGGTTCGGATTTTACAGAATTTTGAATTTTTGTAAAAAATAAAAATTTTGCTATAAATCACGTCGAATCTCAGCAAATTAACTGAAATGTTCTACAAACGAAAAATAACATATAGCCATACTGTGTACCAAATTTGGTGGTGATCGGTAAAGTCGTTCAAATTTTACACCATTTTAAATATTTGAAAAAATAGCGATTTTCGCTATAACCTCCGCAAAAGTTTTCTTTTCTCTCTATTCTTATTCTTTATTCTCTTTATTAAAAATAACATACAGCCATACTGTGTACCAAATTTGGTGGTGATCGGTGAAGTCGTTCAAATTTTACACCATTTTAAATATTTGAAAAAATAGCGATTTTCGCTATAACCTCCGCAAAAGTTAATAAAGTAAAACAAAAGTTTGTGCCTGATAAAAATGAGATGTGCCGGTGATTTATTCATTTATTCAAGACAAGGATGCAAAGTAGAACCTTGCACATTGTTTCCTCATTTAATTTTGCTTTTGACAAAGCTTCCTCTATGAGGAAGCCAAAATCAGTTACAATACTTCCTCCTCTCTAGGAGGAGAGTTCCTATGTAAAGAGCAAAATTAAATGAGGAAGCAATGTGCAAGGTTCTACTTTGCATCCTCGTTTTAAAGTTACTTTTAAAAAAAAAATGTTTTTGGACCATTCTGAGTGTCCTAATATGAAAATCTC
Source organism: Clistopyga incitator (assembly GCA_947507545.1). Taxonomy (NCBI): domain Eukaryota; kingdom Metazoa; phylum Arthropoda; class Insecta; order Hymenoptera; family Ichneumonidae; genus Clistopyga; species Clistopyga incitator. The sequence goes on along the minus strand of OX382188.1, from coordinate 2,880,685 downwards.
AAAACACAAAATTTCGTGAAAGCAAAAGTGGTTTTTGTGAGACAGAAAAAAATATTCAAGCGTTGAACATGCATTTTTTTGCTAATTCTTTGCACATTTTTTTACTAACTCTCTGCACAGTTACTTAAAAAATTTTTTCGGAGGAAAGGTCGAAAAGAACGGGACTATGTCCGTTTGCTACGACGGCGCGGTTTAAACTGAAGGTAGACTGAGAGACTTTTTAATGAAGCTACGGACCTTCAGGCAGACGCATCGAGGGTGTCTTCCCTAATAGGCTTTGTAATATACGTCGATTACTCGAGACGATGTGGAGTCTTTATGTGAGGCGTTTGAAGCCTTTTTAGTATTCGCGCAAAATGATGGAGCCCTCGTTTGATGTCAGTATGATATTAGAGTCTTTCTAATCGGTAGGCTTGACGAAAACATTTTGCAGCGCGGGGCAATATGGATTTTTTTTATAGACCACAGTATCGATTGAACAAGCGACTGCTATTTTATCTTGGACAGTGGCCCCTACAAACTAAAAAAGAGCGGAATTTTTATAGGACGATAACGGTTCTTATGGTTGGAAGTATTCTTATCCCCGAGGTAAGAAATTTTTGTATACCGAGCATCTTCTTGAGCATCCAAAGTGAAAAACGTGAAATTATCACCCGCGCGGAAAAAAATAGTCCAGGATGGAGTCCGGGATGGAGTCCCGGATGGACTTTGGGATATTATCCGATCCCAAGGTCCATCCTGGACTAACATAGACTCCGTCCTGGACGATCCGGAAGTTTCGGCGGCCCTCGCGCACAGTTTATCGCGGACTCTCGCATAGACTCCATTCTGGACGATCCCAGTCCATCCTGGACTCCATCCTGGACTAACATAGACTCCATCCTGGACGATCCGGAAGTTTCGGCGGCTCTCGCGCACAGTCTATCGCGGACTCTCACATAGATTCCATTCTGGACGATCCCAGTCCATCCTGGACTCCATCCTGGACTAACATAGACTCCATCCTGGACGATCCGGGAGTTTCGGCGGCCCACGCGCACAGTCCATCGCGGACTCTCACATAGACTCCATTCTGGACGATCCCAGTCCATCCTGGACTGCATCCTGGACTAACATAGACTCCATCCTGGACGATCCGGGAGTTTCGGCGGCCCACGCGCACAGTCCATCGCGGACTCTCACATAGATTCCATTCTGGACGATCCCAGTCCATCCTGGACTAACATAGACTCCGTCCTGGATGATCCGGAAGTTTCGGTGGCTCTCGCGCACAGTCTATCGCGGACTCTCACACAGACTCCATTCTGGACGATCCCAGTCCATCCTGGACTCCATCCTGGACTAACATAGACTCCATCCTGGACGATCCGGGAGTTTTGGCGGCCCACGCGCACAGTCCATCGCGGACTCTCACATGGACTCCATCCTTTACTCCATCGCGGACTCCATCCTGGACTGTTTTTTTCCGCGCGGGAAGTCATAGTCATGATAACCATACCGAATAGGTTGGTCGGATAATGAAATTATTGTGAGTAATTATATTCGTATTTCGATATTTAACCGGATTAATTATAGAGAGCATGTTCTTCGAGCTACCAAAGTGAAAAAAGCGAAATTGTTAGAACCTGACCATGATCACCATACAGAATAAATTAGTTAGAATAAAGGTTAGCCTTAGATTAATATGTGCCATAAGATATTCAGCAAATCGAATGGAATATTTGTTTAATTAAAAATCGTGTGTTCTTCTTTTGTATCCGTAAGTGTAATTGAGTTGCTCCGTCAAAGGTAATTTCGATTCAACGCGACTGATAATTGCTAAAAATTATTATAAGGACGCGATGGTTTTCGATGAACCTGTGTAATCCAAACATATTTTTATTCTATCGTGAGTAATATTAATAATCACTGTGCAAGGTGATCAAATTCATCGAATGTCTGGGCAACCTGAAAGACATGATCGAGTGTCTTCCGGTGTTAGGCATCCACTTCAGAAGTGTCGTGAGATTCGTCAACAACATTGTTAAAGCGACAACGGTTTGCCAATTTGTCTTCACAATACCATCGACAATCGATTTTAAAAAACTCCGTGGAATCTGAAATATTGTAAAAAAAACTTCAGATGAGGAAGTTGACGAATCGAATCAAAGATGATTGGACCGCGATAAGCGCCGACTTTGACGATAGTATTTTGAGATCATATGCTGAACGAGGCAGGCAATTTACTTTCGTTTATACTGGTGAGAAAAGCATGGTTTTTTAGCAACGCACAGAGAGAAAAATTTTCATTTAAATTCCCAATGAAACCATTTCTTTAATGCAGCGCAAACTTTTTTTCGAATCCATACACAAAAATTGAATACACCCAGTAATAATAATAATAGTAATTTATTGACAATTTACACTTTAAAAAAATATATATATATATATCTTAGACTATTATTATACTATTATTATTGATAGTTTACTCTTTTTTTAAGTAAAAAAAATATATCTTAGACTTAATCATAAATATTTTCAAAGGGCCATCGACCGAATTTCTTCAGCCTTCAATTATAATATTCAGTTAACTTATTATTTTAATTTTTTAAAAGTAAGATTCTGCATTTTACATTTGTATTTTATTGTCCAGGATATTTAGATTGATTGAAATTGGCCCATTCATTTGGGATAAATAAAAATTTGTCTCTCGGTGTGGAAGCGACAGTTGGTACGTCTGACTGGTACAATTTTCTTTATCTTTAGTTTATTTATTCAGCACCTTGGTAATGTTTCTCTCATTACCACTGATACCAATGTTTTTGGACGCTGTTGTTCCCCTTAATCAGTCCCGCGACCGAATTTACCTCTTCCAATCGGAATACTTCGTCGATCAAGACGAAAAATACTTTTACATTATGCTTCACGCGTCTATGACGATGCCCGTGGCTCTTGCTATTATCATCGCTTGCGACACGACGTTGGCAGTCCATGTTCACCACGTGTGTGGTGTTTTCGCCACACTAGGGTGAGATGAAAAATGATTTAAAAAAAAAACAAAAATTTCCATTGTGTTCTCAATTAATGATTTTCTTGCGCAGAGCTCGATTGCAAAGTATTCAAAGTACCGCGAGCCATGACGAGCTTGAGGTTTGCAAGGATTCCAGAAAACGTACGGATAAAGCTTACGATGACATCGTCGCCTGTATCAAAATTCACAAAGAAGCTATCGAGTGAGTGAAGAATTACTATACAATTTCATGTACTTCAATTTCACTGCATTCTATGATTATTTTTTCTCTTTTTCCGCTAAAAGAACCGCTAGACTTATAGAGTCTTCATGTTGTTTTGTGCTTTTAATTATGGTTGGAGCATCCGTGTTCACGACGACAGTAACAGGATTTATGGTAAGTTCGATTTAGTTCGAGTTGAGAGACGTTTTTCGAAATGAACTTTGGTTAGTAAAGTTTTATGGAATAGTTTTATAAAACAATAGAGATTTTTTTAATTTTACAAAACCAGGAAAAATTGTTTAAATCTCTCTTATTTTGCAAACCCATCAGGAGAAGAAATAGAGCAGAGTGAACGAATCGTTCATGAAGAGGAATAATAATCGAAAAATGACTACTTTTCGCACTCGTGAAATAATTTTTTTTACGATACTCGTGGGAGAAACTTTTTCTCAGATATCAATAATAGTATGTTACGATACGAGTGCGATAAACGTTCTATTCTTCCCACAAGTAGACAGTGAGCAGTTTGGATCAACCCCGCGAAGCTCTGCGGTACGCGTCAGTTGCAATCGTCGATTTGATTCACCTGTTTTACTTATGCTTATTACGATACTCGTGCGAGAAACTTTTTCTCAGATATCAATAATAGTATGTTACGATACGAGTGCGATAAACGTTTTATTCTTCCCACAAGTAGACAGTGAGCAGTTTGTATCAACCCAGCGAAGCTCTGCGGTACGCGTCAGTTGCAATCGGCGATTTGATTCACCTGTTTTACTTATGCTTATTACGATACTCGTGCGAGAAACTTTTTCTCAGATATCAATAATAGTATGTTACGATACGAGTGCGATAAACGTTTTATTCTTCCCACAAGTAGACAGTGAGCAGTTTGGATCAACCCAGCGAAGCTCTGCGGTACGCGTCAGTTGCAATCGGCGATTTGATTCACCTGTTTTACTTATGCTTATTACGATACTCGTGCGAGAAACTTTTTCTCAGATATCAATAATAGTATGTTACGATACGAGTGCGATAAAAGTTTTATTCTTCCCACAAGTAGACAGTGAGCAGTTTGGATCAACCCAGCAAAGCTCTGCGGTACGCGTCAGTTGCAATCGGCGATTTGATTCACCTGTTTTACTTATGCTTATTACGATACTCGTGCGAGAAACTTTTTCTCAGATATCGATAATAGTATGTTACGATACGAGTGCGATAAAAGTTTTATTCTTCCCACAAGTAGACAGTGAGCAGTTTGGATCAACCCAGCGAAGCTCTGCGGTACGCGTCAGTTGCAATCGGCGATTTGATTCACCTGTTTTACTTATGCTTATTACGATACTCGTGCGAGAAACTTTTTCTCAGATATCAATAATAGTATGTTACGATACGAGTGCGATAAAAGTTTTATTCTTCCCACAAGTAGACAGTGAGCAGTTTGGATCAACCCAGCAAAGCTCTGCGGTACGCGTCAGTTGCAATCGGCGATTTGATTCACCTGTTTTACTTATGCTTATTACGATACTCGTGCGAGAAACTTTTTCTCAGATATCAATAATCGTATGTTACGATACGAGTGCGATAAAAGTTTTATTCTTCCCACAAGTAGACAGTGAGCAGTTTGTATCAACCCAGCAAAGCTCTGCGGTACGCGTCAGTTGCAATCGGCGATATGATTCACCTGTTTTACTTATGCTTATTACGATACTCGTGCGAGAAACTTTTTCTCAGATATCGATAATAGTATGTTACGATACGAGTGCGATAAAAGTTTTATTCTTCCCACAAGTAGACAGTGAGCAGTTTGGATCAACCCAGCGAAGCTCTGCGGTACGCGTCAGTTGCAATCGGCGATTTGATTCACCTGTTTTACTTATGCTTATTACGATACTCGTGCGAGAAACTTTTTCTCAGATATCAATAATAGTATGTTACGATACGAGTGCGATAAAAGTTTTATTCTTCCCACAAGTAGACAGTGAGCAGTTTGGATCAACCCAGCGAAGCTCTGCGGTACGCGTCAGTTGCAATCGGCGACTTGATTCACCTGTTTTACTTATGCTGGCAGGGCCATGTTCTCGAGGAGCACAGCCAAAATATTTTCATAAATGCGTGAGTTCATATTGTGAAATGTTAATCGAAGGATATCTATAAAAGCGCTCGGTTATTTTCAACAATTGTCATTTTAGGTACAACGTCGACTGGTACGACATGTCGCCCCGGGCAAAAAAACTATTAATCGTAATTATGCTACGAAGCGTTGAGCCTTGCAGGATTACGGCTGGAAAAATATTCCCCTTGTCGATGCAAACTTACGCTTTGGTAAGTATACTTCAGGTATATTCATTTCCATGAGTATATTCATGAAAAAATAGTACTTTTCATCACTAGGGAAAAAAGTCATTTTTCCTTGAATGTAAAATGGAACTTTTCAGTACGACGTCCGGAAACCGCGTTTTCCGCAAGCTACACCTTGCGTAAAATGCACTTTTCAGGACGGTCGGCTGAAAAAAGTATTTTGCCATACTAGTACGAAAAAGCGGACTTTTCGATGAATGTTGGGAAGTTGGGCGCACGAACCGGAAGTGAGTGCTGCCTATGTCCTCAACGCCGTCCGAGGTCCACCATTTTGTATCACAGACTACCTTTTTTTAACAAGTGCACAAAAACTCGCTTATTTCTGCCTACAGTGTGCGAGAAAGTGTGCGAGAAAGTAGCTTTTGTGCACGAGTGCGATAAAAGTGTGCGAAAAATTGGAGATCGCGGAATTGCGCATGTGCAGTTTGTTTTTCTTACACCCCGTAAGAAAAAAGTCACTTTTGTCACTGCAGGCACGGAAAGGCGGTCTTTTTGTGCATGTGTTGCAAAAAAGTGTATTATTATCCACTTTACGTTACTAACCAATATACAGAAAACTTGATTAATCATCTCACGTGTGTCCTTTTGTTTAAAAGGCCGTAAAAACCACAATGTCGTACTTCACCGTATTATTGTCAGTGCAATAATCGCAGCGTGTGAATCATTACGACCTCCCGGAATATTTTTGCAAGCCCCGAACAAATCCTCCACATACGAAATCGTTATTCCTACTTGATGACTTCGATGATCTGTCGCCATTACTTCATGAATGTTGAAAAAACGCTGCAGATTTAAGCGGATCCTTATTTCGCACTGGTACCAAACAAATTTTATTATCATGATGCCCTTGAATAAATCACATTAATAAAAACTCTCTTGGGTCTTTCAACTATTCATTTAAAAAATCGTACATAATTTTAAACGTAAAAAAAATAAATAAATGAAGAAAAATTAACTTATGCTCTTTCGAGTTACACGAATTAAAAAAAAATCCGGACCCGACTGGAGGGGTCAATATTTGGACCCAGGTCGAAACGAGGTGAAATGGCTTATGGTTTACATTGAGTTCAAAAGTCTACAGGCAAAATAGTCGCAAACCGACGACTACATCCCGTCCCGACGACGAAGCGCTTCGAATTGACTGTAGACTGAGAGAATTTTAGATTAAGCACCGCGCGAAGCGAAGTCGATGGTTAATGTATCCATCAAAGAGTGCGTAATTAAGCCCATGCGTCACTTTAATCATCTTTCGTGTCTGAATGTTGCAAAAGCCGCTTTTTTCGCGTTGCAACTGAAGAACATAGGATAAAATTTATTCTTTCGGTCGTTTGAAGTCGACAAATGTCATTCGAATATTGCCAACTGGTAGGATTGAAATTGCCGTGTGACTACTCAACAATATGGATTTTTTTGAATCGGCAAACTATCGACTCAACAAGCGACTGCTATTATGCGTTGGACAGTGGCCGCTACAAAGTCAAAATGAGCGAAATTTCTACAGGACTACAGCAGTCCTTATCCTCGGAAGTATAGTGGTTCCTGAGGTAAGGAAAAATGATGAAGTACCTTCTTCATCATTCATTGAACCTCGTTTTACGAGCACAGGCTTTTTTTTAATGAACATTTTATTTTTGGTGATTAGTTATACGAACTAATCGGTAAATAACAGCGAATAATTATGATATTTTGCCGGATTAATTATATACAGAGCATCTTCTTCGATCCACCAAAGTGAAAAAAGCACAACTTTTAGAATATTTATTTAATCATAAATCGTGTGTTCTTTTTTGTATTCGTAAGTGTAATTGAGTTTCATCGTCAAAGATAATTGCGATTCACCGCAACTGAAGATATACTTTTATTCTATCGTGAATAATATTAATAATCACGGTGCAAGGTGATCAAATTCATCGAGTGTCTGGGCAACCTGAAAGACATGATCGAGTGTCTTCCGGTATTAGGCATCCACTTCAGAAGTATTGTGAGATTCGTCAACAGCACTGTTAAAGCGACTACGGTTTGTTAATTTGTCTTGACAATACCATTGACAATCGATTTTTGATATCCCGTGGAATCTGAACTATTGTAAACGAAACTTCAGATGAGGAAGTTGACTAATCGAATCAAAGACGACTGGACCGTGAGATCCGGCGAATTTGACGAGGCTATCTTAAAATCGTATGCTGAACGAGGCAGGCAACTTACTGTCGTTTATACCGGTGAGATTATTGTCATTTATATCATATTACATTGAGAAGAAAAAAATTAATGGATTAAAAAGAAACTCTTTGAAAAAAATTTCGGCCTATAAAACCTTCGTTCGCGATCAATAAAAAAAAAACAAAATATATAACATTACTTTTTTATTTAATGATCCGAAATTCAATGAAATTTAGTGCCGATAAATCGTTTTTCACCGATTTTACAAAAATCGTCTTGGAATTAAAAAAAAAAAAAAGAAAACCGTAGCGTACAGAGAATAATTTGCTTAATTCATAAAATCATGAAGTGATTGAAATTTCGGTGTAACATTTAATTGAAAGCAAATAAATATATCAATCAATGAAATAAATTTTAAAAAAGTAGAATCCACTAATTTTTTTTTGAATCAATAAAAACTTTTTTTTCTGGTGTGAAACTAAGAATTGGAATATGTGACGATTTTTCGGCAAATTTTTAGTTTATGTATTCGGCACCTTGGGAATGTTTCTCTCATTGCCAATGATACCGATTATTTTGGACTCTGTGGTTCCTTTAAATAAATCCCGGGAACGAGTTAATCTCTTTCAATCGGAATATTTCGTCGATCAGGAGGAAAAGTACTTTTACATATTGCTTCACGCGACTGTTTCGATGCCCTTTGGGCTTGCGATTATCATAGGTTGCGACACGATGTGTGCAGTGTGTGTTCACCACGTTTGTGCTATTTTCGCTTCATTAGGGTAAGCCTAAAAAATGACCAACAAGCGCAAAAAGTGACAATGGCATTGTAACAGCGATTTTTCGAATTAAATATTTGCTTGCTTATTCGCAGGGTTCGATTGCAGAATATTCAAGTCACAGCGAACAATGACGAGCTTAAGGTTCACAAAGATTCCGGAAAACGCACGGACAAAGCTTATGACGAAATCGTCGCTTGTATTAAAATACATAACGAAGCTGTGGAGTAAGTGAAGATTTTGATGACAATTTTATCGACTCGAATTTTCGTTGGGTTCCGTGATTAATGTTGAAGATTCGGTGTTTCCGGTTGAAAGAGTCGCTCAACTTATCGAGTCTTCGGGGTCGATTTCGCTTTTATTTGTCGTTGGAGCATCCGTTTTCACGACAACGGTAACAGGATTTATGGTGAGAGACGTTTTCAGGGGTGAATTTTGGTCGGTAAAGTAAATTTATGGCACGAGGGTGTGAAGCAGAAATCAAATAAAAAGAGTGAAGTACTATTATGCCACTCAGTGCGAGAAGTGGGACTTCTCGCACGCGAAGCGAAACGAGGTGTGCACTGAGTGGCATAACATTTTTTTGTTCTTATCACATGTAGATGGTGACGAATTTGGATCAACCCGGCGAAGCTTTGCGGTACGCGACAGTCGCAAGCTGCGATTTGATTCATCTGTTTTATCTATGCTGGCAGGGCCATGTGCTCGCAGAGCACAGCGAAAATGTTTTCATAAATGCGTGAGTCAATTGTTGAAGTGTTGATCAAAGGAAAACCATGATATCACTGCGTTATTTTCAACCTTTCAATACCTTTTTAGGTACGCCGTCGATTGGTACGACATGTCGCCCCGGGCAAAAAAGCTATTAATCTTAATTATGCTACGGAGCTTTCAGCCTTGCAAGCTTACGGCTGGCAAAGTATTCGTTCTGTCGATGGAAAATTACGCTTCGGTAAGCACATTGAATTACTATATTTATGCGAAACTAGTACATTTCAACACGAGAGAACAAAGAAAACTTTCTTTCTTGAATGATGAATGAAATTTTCGGAGTAGCATGTCGGGAAATATCAAACTAGTGCGTAAAAAACTCGCCTTTTCAGTGTCTCTAGTGTGACGTTGATGAGCGACATCATATCCTTTGTGCGAACGAGTAAAAGGCGCATGCGCGCGGCGTCGCGCATGCGCAGTTTGCTCTTCCCGCCATTTTCTACACGCGCTGCACTCACAAAATGGCGGCATTTCATGTGCACGTGCTACAGAACGAAATTACTATACAAAAAATTGCTATAAAATGGCTTTTAACCGTGATTAAACATTTAATTTGTATCCTTTTGTTTGAAAAGGCGGTGAAGCCCACAATGTCTTACTTCACGGTGTTATTGTCCATTCACTATATATTGTCCAATTACTATATTTATGCGAAAATAGTATATTTCAACACGAGAGAACAAAGAAAACTTTCTTTCTTGAATGATGAATGAAATTTTCGGAGTAGGATGTCGGGAAATATCAAACTAGTGCGTAAAAAACTCGCCTTTTCAGTGTCTCTAGTGTGACGTTGATGCGCGACATCATATCCTTTGTGCGAACGAGTAAAACGCGCATGCGCGCGGCGTCGCGCATGCGCAGTTTGCTCTTCCCGCCATTTTCTACACGCGCTGCACTCACAAAATGGCGGCATTTCATGTGCACGTGCTACAGAACGAAATTACTATACAAAAAATTGCTATAAAATGGCTTTTAACCGTGATTAAACATTTAATTTGTACCCTTTTGTTTGAAAAGGCGGTGAAGACTACAATGTCTTACTTCACGGTGTTATTGTCCATTCACTATATATTGTCCAATTACTATATTTATGCGAAAATAGTATATTTCAACACGAGAGAACAAAGAAAACTTTCTTTCTTGAATGATGAATGAAATTTTCGGAGTAGGATGTCGGGAAATATCAAACTAGTGCGTAAAAAACTCGCCTTTTCAGTGTCTCTAGTGTGACGTTGATGCGCGACATCATATCCTTTGTGCGAACGAGTAAAACGCGCATGCGCGCGGCGTCGCGCATGCGCAGTTTGCTCTTCCCGCCATTTTCTACACGCGCTGCACTCACAAAATGGCGGCATTTCATGTGCACGTGCTACAGAACGAAATTACTATACAAAAAATTGCTATAAAATGGCTTTTAACCGTGATTAAACATTTAATTTGTACCCTTTTGTTTGAAAAGGCGGTGAAGACTACAATGTCTTACTTCACGGTGTTATTGTCCATTCACTATATATTGTCCAATTACTATATTTATGCGAAAATAGTATATTTCAACACGAGAGAACAAAGAAAACTTTCTTTCTTGAATGATGAATGAAATTTTCGGAGTAGGATGTCGGGAAATATCAAACTAGTGCGTAAAAAACTCGCCTTTTCAGTGTCTCTAGTGTGACGTTGATGTGCGACATCATATCCTTTGTGCGAACGCACATTTTCTTCTTCCCGTCATTTTCTACACGCGCTGCAGTCACAAAATGGCGGCATTTCATGTGCACGTGCTACAGAACGAATTTACTATACAAAAAATTGCTATAAAATGGCTTTTAACCGTGATTAAACATTTAATTTGTACCCTTTTGTTTGAAAAGGCGGTGAAGACCACAATGTCTTACTTCACGGTGTTATTGTCCATCCAATGAGCAGTGTGCGAAGTAACACGACCTCCTGGGATACGTCTACAAACAACAAAGTAACCTTCAGAGAAGATATCTTCACTTCTGATTAATAACTTTGATTATCTAACGTAATTATTCCGTAAAGATCGACTAAATGTTTTAATGTACCAAATAACGCTGCTGTTGAGCTGCAGATTTAAGCGGATCCTCACTTTTGGCACTGGTGCCGAAAATCCCAACGCCGTGGCGACTATTTTTAACATCATAATATCTCTGAATACATCACATTGATAAATACTCTTATGAATCACGTTATTTGGTTCTGGTGAATGAGAAATACCTCTACAAACCGCTCAACACAAATTATTCGATACTGTTTTTGAATTTTTCGAACAATCGTCGTATATGCCATAATTTTTTAAGGTGAAGCACATTTCAGAAAAATCAACTTCACTCGATTTTTCTGATCTAGACGACGCTTGGATCATTCATAGCATAAAGTATGAAAAAAAAAAAAAACACACACACACACACACACACACAGACACACATATAAATCATGTATTTCGAACTCAAATAATTCAAAAAATCAGGTAGGTTGAATTCCAAGGCTTTTTCCTATGGTGAATTATATTGAATTGCAATTCTAATACAAAATAGTGGATATTTTTCGCACTAATGCTAAGTGAAGCTAAACGGAAGAACAAGTCTTGTTTTATTTACTAGGAAGAAATGCAACTTTCTTATCCTCGGAAGATATTCACTTACCAACATGATAACCTGATTTACAGTAAAATCCACGGAAAGGGGAAGAAATTTTTCATCGAACTCTTCTCAAGTTTTCGAACTGACCAATCGACGCCATCAAATTGATGTATAGCTTCATCGCTTTACTCATACCGGAAGTTTAATCGATCTTGCACTCTGCACGTTGACGTTCTTAAACAAATAAAATGCAATGCGTTTCAAAACAGTGAAAGAAATACGCAAATTCGATGGACTCATTGTCAGGAGAATGTCAGGACAGTACTAACTTCGTGTACGATTGTAGCTTCTTACTTCAAATTCTGCAGTTATGGAGTAGACCCTCTTAAATATCAAGGCTGTAATTAGAACCTGGCAGCACTTCGACTGGCCGCGGACTGACGGAATTCTTGATGAACCGACGCGAAGAGAAGTGCCTGAATAAAACGTATCGATTACTCGGGACATCTTCTTCAGTGCATGTTAAAGAAGGTGACGCTTAAGCTTTTTTTGTTCTTCTGTACGTTTGAGCTCTTGTTTGATGTCGGTAAAATAAAGTCATATTTAACCGGGACTTGTGACATCGTAACATTATGGATTTCTTCGAAACTTCACCTTACAAACTGAACAAACGATTACTATTCTATCTGGGATTGTGGCCGCTACAAACTAAGAACGAAAGGAATTTCTATAGAACGACTACGTATCTTCTCTTTGGAAGTTTACTTCTCCCTAAGGTGAAAAAAGAAGAGAAACCTCACACACTCTCTCGAGCGACTCAAACGAGAACGTGAAAGCCTTGGATCTTGATAAGCAACGCTTTCGATTACGCTCGTTATCGGTTGACAAACGTATTGAATTATTTTACACAAGTGTACAAAAAAAAATATATATACAAAAACGATTTGGCAATACCTAAGAAATTAAGGACTCGATTAAAAGGAGTTCAACGTTTTGTCGAGTTATATTACGCGTTCGGTGAAGCGAATGTTCATTTAATTTTTTCAATCTTAGCTATAATTGAAGAAATTTGCTGAATTCTTTTGCCAGTTCATTTCAAGCTTCAACTCACAGATCGATTATTTTGCGAGGCATTGCGAAATCCTAACTATGCACGCGACTCTAAATTCTACAATTATAATTTTGGACATTGAATAACAATAATTTAATACAATTTTAATTTTGGAAATTGAATAACAATCATGTAATACAATTTTAATTTTGGAAATTGAGTAACAATAATTAAATACAATTTCAATTTTGGAAATTAAATAACTTCGTAAATCAAATTGCCAGGTGATCAAATTCATCGAGTGTCTGGGCGACGTGAACGGGATGATCGAATGCCTTCCAGTCTTGAGTATCCACTTAAGAAGTGTCGCGAAACTCATCAACAGCTCTGTAAAAGCAAAAAAGGTTCGTCAATTAATAATCTCCGTGAGGTATCATCGAAAATTGATAAAAACCGAGCCATTTCAATGATTGCCACCGCAACTTCAGATGAGGAAGTTGACCAATCGAATAAAGGACGATTGGACTGTGAGAACCGGTGAATTTGACAAAAGCATCTTGAGGTCCTACGCTGAACAAGGCAGGCTACTCACTGTGATTTACACCGGTGAGAAAACCCTCGTTTTTCGTCCTGCCGTTAAGACGACCCTTGGCTCTCTCATTGCCTCCACTTTTTTTCTTCATCTTCAGTGTACATGTTCTCCGCTCTGGCGTTGTTCCTTGCGGTACCGATCATACCGATCGTTTTGGACGTCGTTGTTCCGTTGAACGAGTCTCGCGATCGCGTTTATCTCATTCAAACGGAATATTTCGTCGATCAGGACGAAAAGTACTTTTACATTATGATCCACGCGTACATCACGATGCCCGTTGCCCTCGCTATTCTCGTTGCTTACGACACGATGTACGCAGTTTATGTTCACCATGCCTGCGGTATTTTCGCCACGTTGGGGTGAGACTACACTGAGGGGAATCTTAATAGCGCAGTTTTAAGGGGGACGCTGGACTGGGCGATTATATTCTCTCAGTGTACGAATGTGAAGAAACTAAAAGCAATGGGCGAAGTACGAGGGATAAATTGATCTTCCTTTTTTGCCTAGATCTCGATTGCGGAACGTCGGAAGTACCGCCAGTGACGATAAACTTCAGATGGACAATAGAACGGCAAATTGCAGTGGGAAAGCTTATGACGACATCGTTGCCTGTATTAAGATACACAATGAAGCTGTCGGGTGAGTGAAGCTACAATTTTTCACGCAGGGGAGACCGGGACCAGTTGGAAGATTTTGGGTTTGCCATTTTTTGCTTTCAAGCTTTTTTTTGAGTAAAACATTTTTTTTTTCCCTAGTTTTTCATGTCAGAATATGTAAAATGGTCTAAAACGTCGATAAAAGTGATTTGGAAAAAATGTGTGTGCGTGTAAGCTGAAATTTGGTACTTTATGATAATTTTGGATTTTATAAGGCTTCGAATTTTTCGAGAAATTTCTGTATGTTATCTAGCTTTCGGGATTTTTTTAGATAACGAGCTAAATAGTTCTTGACATTAAAGCAGTGAGAAATTAAAGTCAGACTTGAATTTGAGCGAAATCCATAGAATGGTTGAGATTTTATGGAATTTTGCGTTTTTTATTCAAATACAATTTTGAAAAATTTTCAATTTAACTTCGACCACACCCCCTTAAATATTCTGCAAGCTAAAATTAATATGCAGTTGTAGAAGATATTGAATTTGGTGAAGATCGTCAACGTGATTCCGATTTTTCAATATCTCTCAACTGAAACTCCGGTCGCCCCTTCGGTAAAGTTAATTTGCTGTTCATGATACATTTTCAATATTTCTTCTTCTATTTTTCTATGGGAAGAATTGCTAAATTGATCGAATCCTCGAGCTACAATTGTCTTCTATTTGTGGTCGGTGCGTCCATGTTAACGATCACTGTAACAGGTTTCATGGTACGTTGGATGAAAATAATGTATTTGAGGAGGAAGTTTGATGAAAAATGAGTGTGTGATTCTGGCCGGGGACTAGACGGTGACGAATTTGGATCGTCCTGGTGAAGCTCTGCGATTTGGCTTCGTCACGATCGGTGAATTGATTCACCTGTTTTATATATGTTGGCAAGGACACCTTATAATGGAGCACAGCCAAGATGTCTTCACAAATGCGTGAGTGAATTGCAAAAGCTAATGGAAGGCGAGCTTAAGAAGCGCCCAAGTCTTTCGAATTGTTGTTACTCTTCAGGTACAACGTCGACTGGTTCAGCATGTCATCTCGGGCAAAAAAACTGTTGGTCCTGATAATGTTGCGAAGCCTCGAACCTTGCAAGTTCACAGCTGGAAAAATTTTCGTTCTGTCGATGGAAAATTACGCTGCGGTAAGTTGACCGCATCATTGCTGTTGAATAACGAAACAAGTTGTGAACATCGATCATCCGATCCCTCAATTATCCGAACGAAAGCGCGTGACAGCAGTTTTCTTTATAAAATCGTCAATTGAAAATTGAAAATTGAAGAGATTAAAAAAAAAGCATTCAACTTTTTTTCAGGTATTAAGAGTATACACATTAAAATGTTAATATATATGTCAAATTTCAATATATATTTACTGTTTTGATATGAAAAAGTGTCCTTTACGATCGCGTCCCCAAAAACACCACGTTTTGATTATCGGAACTAGTCTCGGTCCCAATTGGTTCGGATAATCGAGGTTCTACTGTATTATGAAATAGCAAAAAAATATTTTAAGCTCGAATACAAATCTTCTTACGCATACCTTTTTTACAAGGCGTTGAAGACCTCGATGTCTTACTTCACCGTATTGTTGTCTATGTAAGCTGCGACTCAAGTAGTACGAGAATCCATTGAAAAGTCTGCGAACGAAGAAACAACTCATAGTCCACATCGCCAAGTGTTACAATTGAATTGTCAACTTGTTATTTTGCCAATATTACATTGTAAAAGAATTTTTAAGAGTAGATTAATAGTAGATTTTATAAATTTCGGACTCTTGTTATTTTGAGACAGAAGTTGAATCAACGAGAGCTTTCCTCCAGTGGCATGCAAGAAGATGACCTGAAATTTAGGCGCCGATTGACTAAAGCGCGTGCGCACGATCATCGATGTTTGTCGATCGGAATGAGAAATATCATATAACCGGGTAAAAGAATTCTTAATAATGTGGTAGATTTTATAAATTTCGGACTCCTGTTATTTTGGGACAGAAGTTGAATCAACGAGAGCTTTCCTCCAATGGCACGCAAGAAGATGACCTGAAATTTAGGCGCCGTTTGATGAAAACCAATATCTTTCAGTCATTGGCATGTGCAATATTTGAACAAAAGACAAAATATTTGACGACAAAAAAACTTGATTTCTTATTACCCCCTACCAGGCCGACCCCCTGTCATTTTTTAATATCACAAATCTTTTCTCGTCAGATATTCCGTCATTTTGATATTCCATCTTCGAAATTTTTTTTACAGCTATTTTGTTCTCCAGACAATTTGTCGTCACATATTTGGTCATTTTGGTATATGATTATTTTACCGATATTTTGTTGTCCAGACAATTTATCGTCACATATTTGGTCATTTTGGTATACGATTATTTTACCGATATTTTGTTCTCCAGACAATTTGTCGTCACATATTTGGTCATTTTAATATACGATTATTTTACCGATATTTTCTTCTCCAGACAATTTATCGTCACATATTTGGTAATTTTGGTATACGATTATTTTACCGATATTTTGTTCTCCAGACAATTTGTCGTCACATATTTGGCCATTTTGGTATACGATTATTTTACCGATATTTTGTTCTCCAGACAATTTGTCATCACATATTTGGCCATTTTGGTATACGATTATTTTACCGATATTTTGTTCTCCAGACAATTTGTCGTCACATATTTGGTCATTTTAATATACGCTTATTTTACCGATATTTTGTTCTCCAGACAATTTGTCGTCACATATTTGGTCATTTTGGTATACGATTATTTTACAGATATTTTGTCGTCGGATATTTTATCATTGGATATAACGTCGTTGATATTTTGTCGGTGGATATTTAGGATCTGTCATTTCAACCCCCTACAATATTTCAGCACCAAATGTTTTACTTTCCACGAAAAACTGTTTATCCACTTCGCTTAAATTCTCACAGCCAAAATGACCACCAGAATTTAACGATGAAGTGTTACATCGACCGCACAACCACCAGTGTCGTTTACATACTCACATATTTCGTGAGTAAATGCGAAAGCAAAAAAATCATTACCCCATGGCTTCGACAGGGTAGCGAACGCTGACCGCACACTAAGAGACTTTTTAATGAAGCTATGAAAGTGCGCGAGGAGAACTGGACCTCGAGTGATGTAATTACAGACTGCGTAATGATCCGTTTGCATAACGGGGAGACATTTCAAAGGGTAAATGTTGATAAAATAGGTTTTGAACCTTTTGAACTGGACGTTTCGTTTGATGTCGATAAATTGTATTAGCACTCTCCGGAGAATTGTACTCGAATAACGATATGGACTTATTTGAAGGAACGTATTATCGACTGAACAAGCGGCTGCTATTTTATCTTGGACAGTGGCCCTTACAAACTCCGAATGAACAGAACTTTTGGAGAACAACGACAATTGTCATCGTCGGAACTTTGTTGCTCGTCGAGGTAAATCAAATCATTTTTTTAGAGCACCGTTCTGATTCACTTGAATGCAAGAGACAAAATTGAGGCACTTCTGACTTTACTATTTAATTATAGACTGATAAAACAATGAAGAAATTTATTTTCTAAAAAACGCACAACTGGAAAATGTCATAGACATAAATTTGATTAGCAAGCATGGTTTGATTATCAGATTAATTATACACTATTTAATATTTACTATTTAATATAGACTGATAAAACAATGAAGAAATTTATTTTCTAAAAAACGCACAACTAGAAAATGTCATAGACATAAATTTGATTAGCAAGCATAGCTTCATTATCAGATTAATATATACTATTTAATATAGACTGATACAACTATGAAGAAATTTGTTTTCTAAAAAACGTAAAACTAGAAAATGTCATAGACATAAATTTGATTAGCAAGCACGGTTTGATTATGACGTGACAAATTATAGCGCAGATTAAAGACGGTCGAAAAAAAAAACTTGACGACAGTTTTTGCTCTTTAAGAGGGCGGTAATTTCGAGGAATATTTGTTCAGGCTAATCGATAATATTCTTACGAGAAATATTGAATTTTACCAGGTGATAAAATTCGTCGAGTGTTTCGGTGACTTGAACGGCATGATCCAATGTCTACCAGAGATGGGCATCCATTTCCGGTGCGCCGTGAGATTCGTCAACTGCACGGTTGAAGCGACAAATGTTCGATTTTTTAGATTCACAAGCGAATATCGATGAAACCGATAAACTTTGTAATCATTTTAATCGACACTTCAGTTCAGGAAGTTGACCAATCAAATAAAAGACGACTGGACCGTGAGGACCGGCGAAATAGACGGGCCCATTTTGAGAACTTATGCCGAAAGAGGCAGACTATATACCGTCACTTACACCGGTACCAATACTTCCGGTGATATCGATACCAGTCATAAATCAATTTTCGTCTTTTTTACTGCCTGATTTTTTTTTTTTTTTTTCTTCACATTTCCAGTGTATATTTTCGCTACGACCGGTGGACTTTTTGCGATGCCATTGATACCGCTTATTTTGGACGTTGTTGCGCCCTTAAATCAGTCCCGCGAACGAATTTATCTCATCGAAACGGAATATTTCGTCGAACAGGACAAAAATTATTTCTCCATATTGACCCACGCGATTTTGGGCATGATATTGACCAGTGAGATCATCGTTGCTTACGACACAATGTACGCTGTTTACGTGCAACACGTCTGCGGTACTTTTGCCACCGTTGGGTGAGAATACCATTTTTAAGAGATCATAATGAGCCGGTTTTCACGAAACTTCAGTTTTCTTCTCAACCATCATTTCCGGTGGATCTACTGTAAAGAATCAAACGAAATTAGAGTGTCGACACGGGTGAAATCACTTTGTTTTTTCTGGATATTAATTAGCGGGGATTAATTGTCACTGAATAAGCCATTCGGGATTAATTGTCGGGTGACCATTTCCTGAAGACTTCTACATTCATTTTTTTCGCCCTCTTAGCGCCAGATTGCGAAATATCGGGAGAAATCCGATTAATAATGAACGAAAGATCAATGAAAATTCGGTGAAACACACGGACGAAGCTTACCATGAAATCGGAGCCTGTATTAAAATGCACGATAATGCTATGAAGTGAGTAAATCAGAGTTTCCATTTCCTTTCTATTAAAAAAGGTTTTAAACATTTTCCTCGAATTTGCTCGTCAAAAGAATTGCAGATCTTATAGAGTCCACGAACTGCGCGTGTTTTTTCATTGTGATTGGAACTTCAATGCTGATGATAACTACAACTGGTTACGTGGTGAGTTTAATTTTTTTTAAAGCATTTTTTAAGGGTGCTTTTTATTTTTTTTTTGCTTAAGTTTTGTGAAATGTGCTTATGGAAAAAAATTGAGGGAAAAGAACATTTTTATTTCACTACGAATTTGTGATAAGCGAGTCAATAAAAATCCGGGACGTTCAGCATCCTGAAAAAAATTACTATTTTACTAAATGTGCACGATTTGCAAATATTATTAATCGCCCAAATTTCGTGAGACCGTAGCCAAAAAAATAGCTGAATTATGATGAACAAAATCGATTTTTACCCATGATTAGACGGTGACGAATTTAGACGAACCTAACGAGGCTCTGCGATTCGGAATGGTCGCAGTGGCCGAGACGATCCATCTGCTCTACTTGTTTTGGCCGGGCCACCAGCTCATAATGCACAGCGAAAATATTTTTCAAGACGCGTGAGTGTATTACGAATCTCTAATCAAGGGCCAATAAAAAAAAAGCGCCGAAATCTTTCGAATAATCGTGATCCTAGGTACAACGTCTATTGGTACGACTTGTCGCCGAAGGCAAAGAAACTCCTGATCTTGATAATGATACGAAGCATTGAGCCTTGCACTTTTACAGCTGGAAAAATAGTCGTTCTGTCGATGGAAAATTACGCTGCGGTAAATATATTGAATTCGATTTGTAGCGAGCGAAAAGTCATTTTTTTCCGTGCTAAAGAAAATATTACATCCGATGAACAGTAGGAAAAATGTATGCTTTTTGAGTGCCGAAGAGAATATTTCAGAGCTAATGATAAATTATTTACATCTTGTTTTTTTTTGTTCACCAGGCCCTGAAGACCTCAATGTCTTACTTCACCGTTTTGTTGTCCATGCAGTGAACAACGTGTGATAATATATTGACTGACCGGAAGTCCCGAGATGAAAAATCAACCCTTATATCCGACACTGTTATTTCTCACAATTGACTTTGCATTTTTGCTCATTAATTCTATTGAAAAATAAAATTTATTGTTTTACAAATAATGAAGAGTTGTATTCATCTAGTAGTAAGTTGAATAATCTATAAGCAATTGTCGATAGATTGACTGACCGGACGTCCCGAGATGAAAAATCAACCCTTATATCCGACACTGTTATTTCTCACAATTGACTTTGCATTTTTGCTCATTAATTCTATCGAAAAATAAAACTTATTGTTTTACAAATAATGAAGAGTTGTATTTATCTAGTAGTAAGTTGAATAATCTATAAGCAATTGTAGATAGATTGACTGACCGGACGTCCCGAGATGAAAAATCAACCCTTATATCTGACACTGTCATTTCTCACAATTGACTTTGCATTTTTGCTCATTAATTCTATTGAAAAATAAAACTTATTGTTTTACAAATAATGAAGAGTTGTATTTATCTAGTAGTAAGTTAAATAATCTATAAGCAACTGTCATCCAGGCTGAAGGACTTCGGTCAATGGCCAATTGGCTTCTACTATTGTATATATAGATAATAATTATATTAATAGCGTATTATATAGAGATGGTAAAGAGGCAAATAAATGTCGTTTACTACTACTACTGAAGTGTTGTTCCATAGATTTTCGTCAATATGGATGCACTACGTCGACGCTGAAGAGTAACAAATACTTACCGAATTTAAGTATTCACTCCCCGTTTTTTATAACGCGTGACGTAAAAAATTAGTTTCGGGCAGGTCGAAAACTAGCTCCTGCTGCTCTTGTTTTCATGGTGCACATAATCCATGGGGAAACTGAAAAAAAAAAAAAATGAAAAAAAAAGTCAGGTATGCACTTTAATTTATTGCGTTTACAATTTTATCCAAATATTTTTATGAATTTTTATTAAAGCTGATTATGAATCTGAAGGTTGCTCGGCATATTTTTCCATGAATTTAATACGGTTACAAAAATACAACTTTACGATCCTGACTCGAGCGAAGTAACGCACCGAGTCGGACATCCGGACACTTTGGTACCGCGGTTTAAAATGATAGCAGTCAGAAAGACTTTTTAATGAAGCTATGGAAGAGCGGAGAGGAGACATCGAGGGTGACATTATTCATCAAGGTCTCCATAATTAAGCGTATCGATTACTCGTGGGATATCTTGAGAGCTTTTGTGGTCTCAAGTCCCTCTCTCGTCCTTTGAACTTTACGATATAACTCTCGTTTGATGTCTATGAAATGTAGTGGAATCATTAGCACTGGTATGTTTCACGAAGACGTGTAACGTCGGGACGATATGGACTTCTTTGACAGACCGTACTATCGACTCAATAAGCGACTGCTGTTCTATCTTGGACTGTGGCCCCTGCAAAGTCGTAATGAACGACATTTTTATAGGACCACGACAGGTCTACTCTTCGGAAGTATACTCATCCCCAAGGTGAAAAATAGTGGTGAACAAGGGCCTCGATTTGCCGAATAATGGAAATCGTTAACTCCTCATTTTTAACATTTATTATTATCAAAGCTTGTCGAATAATCTCAAGAATAATTTTATATCATTCGTGGACCTACAAAAAGGCTTGGCAAAGTTAATCAAAATGATATTTCATTGAGCCCAAAAATACATATTTGGTGATGCAAATAAAATCTTACAGTTTTTTTGCTTTCTTCGTTTTTTATCGTATTATGAAATTTCTCTTAAAACTGTTCGTATTTTCAATACTGTGTGAGTAGGAGATGAGAATGTTATATGAAATTTTTGAAATATGGTTTAATCGCCTCCCTGACTATATAATTAAGCACATTGCCAAGGCTTTTTCGGAATAACAAAAAATGCAGACTAAAAGAAAATGTTTATCTTGGATAATAATACCAATAATGACCGTATTAGTTGATAAAATTCGTCAAGTGTCTGGGTGACTTGAATGGCATGATGCAGTGTGTTCCATTGTTGGCCATCGACTTCAGGAGTTTCATCAAATTGATAAACAGCAGCGTGAAATTGACGAAGGTTCGCTGAAGTATCCCTATGAAGATATAAATCAATTGATCAGACCCAATATCATGCAAAAGATCGTGAATCAATTTTCAGATCAGGTCGTTGACTAATCGAATAAAACACGATTGGACCGTAAGAACCGGTGATTTGGACGACGCTATTTTAACATCTTACGCCGA
Organism: Clistopyga incitator; assembly: GCA_947507545.1. Taxonomy (NCBI): domain Eukaryota; kingdom Metazoa; phylum Arthropoda; class Insecta; order Hymenoptera; family Ichneumonidae; genus Clistopyga; species Clistopyga incitator. Next base: position 2,858,128 of record OX382188.1, on the reverse strand, counting down.
GCGTGGAAAGCTGCTTACCTTAATTTATGTCGGTGAGAATACGGTAATAATTTGCACCCCGTGGAGAACGGTCGAAAATTTCGACTTTTATTTCACCGGTTATCATCTTCTCTTCATCTTCAGTGTACATGTTCTCCGCCTTGGTGATGTACCTTTCCATTCCACTGGTCCCCGTTATTCTGGACTTTATTGTCCCCGTCAATCAATCCCGCGATCGAATTTATCTCCTGCAAACGGAATATTTCATCGACCATAACGAAATATACTTTTACTCGCTGATCCACGCGTACATCACGATGCCCTTCGCCCTTGGAATTATCGTTGCTTATGACACGATGTACGCAGTTTATGTTCAACACGCTTGTGGTATTTTCGCCACTTTGGGGTGAGACTATAATTGTCAAGGAAGCAAAAAAAAAGAAAAAAAAAAGTAAAATTAAAAACGAAAAAAACGTTTCTGATCGAATGCTAGCTAGACACGTGCGATCAATTATTTTCTCAGAGCTCGATTGCAAAGTATTGGAAGTAATGCGAGTAATTCCAAAGTGGAGGTGTACAATGAAACTGAAAAATCCAAGGACGAAGCTTACAACGACATTGTCGGATGCATAAAGTTGCATAATGAAGCTGTGGAGTGAGTAATTTTACGATAATTAAAAGAGTAATTTTAATTACGTTTACTTCACACGAATATTCTAAAATACCTGGGCTTTCTCGTTGAAGAGTCGCCTCGCTCATTGAATCTTCCACCTGTATTTCCTGTTTGTTTGTCCTTGGAACTTCCATACTGACGATCACTGTAACAGGGTTTATGGTGAGTTTAAAAAAAACGTCCTTTTTGGGTTTTATTTAGTAATAAGCTTCAATGGATAATTTAACTTGCGTGCGGAATAATTTGTGATTAGTTACAAGGATCAGAAATATTTCTTAATGTATGAGTACATTTACGAGCGCGATTTCTTCCAAAGGATAAACAACAATAATAATCCAATTACGACAAGTAATATCTCTTTTCGAGAATGAAAATTTCATTTTCAAAGGAAAATTGATTGGCTCTCACGATTTTTGGAAGTCTAAAAGTAACGAGTGTTTTAATTTTGGGCAACTAATAACATACGAAATCTTGATGGTCCATCGATAGAGTATCTTCATTTCAATTTTAATTTAATATTTGAGGATAATAAAAAATTTTATTCAATTTAGTTTAATTAATGAGATTTTTAGTCCACATAAAATATAGAAAAAAATAATGCAATCATGTCAAAAACATGTAACTCTTACTGACTATTAGATAGTGACGCATTTGGATCAACCGAGTGAAGCTCTGCGAGCTGTGCTCGTTGTCGTGGGCGAATTAATTCATCTGTTTTACATATGTTGGCAAGGACAAGTGCTCATGGAGCACAATGAAGAGATTTTCATAAATGCGTAAGTGTGTTGAAAATAATTGATTTTACCTTCATAGAAAAAGAAGAAAAATAAAGATGAATTATTCAATAATTAAAATAAAAAAAAGATATCCAAATTAACTTAAGAATCCCAATAGTGATTGTTGTTTCCTTAATAATATTTTTTTTCTTCATAAGGAAAGGACAAGTGAAAGTTTTACCAATTTCAGGTATAACGTCGACTGGTGCGACATATCGCCCCGTGCAAAAAAACTCCTAATTTTAATAATGGTCCGAAGCTTAAAGCCTTGCAAGCTCACAGCTGGAAAAATATTCGTTTTGTCCATGGAAAATTTTGCTCTGGTAAGAAAATCACATTTCTAATGTGCTGTTTTTCTAAGCGGTCGGTTGTGAAAAGCACACTTTTCTGAATGGAGGGTGTAATATACGTACTTTCAGCTCAATGAAAAATATCTTATGGATTCTGTTTTTTTTTTCCACTAGGCGCTGAAGACATCGATGTCCTATTTCACTGTCTTGTTGTCCATGCAATGAACAACCGATGAGACATTGTGACTACCTGAAAAATGTCGACACATCAGAAGGAACTCCAATATACAATATTTTTTTGAAACGTTATTCTCGGGCCGCAAATTTATTGTGCTCAGCTGGAAAGTGCATTCATGCTTTTGGATACATTATTATGGTGAAGACGGCTATTGAATATTAGCAATTTTTTTGTGTGCACAATCTCATTCTGCTTTAACTGCTATTAATAATTTTGAGCACAAAAAAGATATTGAGTCTATTCACAACATGCAAAATAGCAATCTCTATTATCATTGTGCAACATTGTTTTGTACTAACAAACTGAGCACTTCAAAATGCAGAATAAAATTTTGTGTCTGTTTATAAAGTGGCGAATAATCATCAACGCTATAAAAGTGTATCCAAAAGCATAACATGCGCTTTTTAACTGTCCGCAATGGATTTGTGGTTAGAAAAGTTTTTCACATTGTTTCTGTACACAATTAATTTCGTGATTGATCACGAATTTGGTTTTAATGTAAAATTTATTGTTTTGCAAATAGTTACTTGTACATTAACTTGAAATATTAGCGTAGATTTCATAAATTTTGGAATTATGTTTCACCTTATATATATAATATATAGATATACAGTATATTTGAACTGATAAAAAGATTGTTAATGAAAAGAAAAATTGTTAGTCGTCACAATGAACTAAATTGTTACCCACGTAGAGAATTGAAGAATGTGTAGAAAAATATATACAAAGACCCAAAATTTTTGTTTACCAAAACAAGGACATGAATTTGGTGACCCCATTATACGTTCATTTGATAAGATGATGTAATTAAGAATGCAAAAATCGAGAAACCTCTCATGGAAAGGCGAACTAACTTGGGAATCCCCGGAATGTCTTGGATAACTCAACCACCACTTTTGCCAACTCTAGATAAATAATTCTCCTTCCCTCTTGCGGTTCACCTGTTTGAAATTACTCGGACAAGTTTGACTTTTGATCTTTTGATCTATAACCAAATTGCTGTCACATTTATTAATAACAACCTTTAATAATGTATTCGATTCAATATCCAAAACTTAACTTACCAATTCACAAAAGCACCACAATTTAAAAAAAACACTGAATCGAATCTCCCGCCCTACCGAAATACCAACCTGAGCCTCGCTCCAAAATAAAATCGAGACGTAGCCTAGGGACTTCCGGCGTTCGCAGCGCCAATAATCATAACATTCACTGATAATCGCGAGGAACGTCTCGCTCTGTTTTAATTCGTGCGCAGTGCACCCTGATGATGTTACCAGAGATCGATATTACTGCTTTTCTCCCTTGCTTGACTGCCAAACGTTTCAACTTATACAACATTTTTTATGCCGCTACCGGATTTCGCTCGTTTCCGATTAAACTTGGATCATGACTGATATAAGTTTGATACTGATACAAAACCACCAGAATTTAAAAAAAACACTGAATCGAATCTCCCGCCCTACCGAAATACCAACCTAAGCCTCGCTCCAAAATAAAATCGGGACGTAGCCTAGGGACTTCCGGCGCTCGCATCGCCAATAATCATAACATCCACTGATAGTCGCGAGGAACGTCTCGCTCTGTTTTAATTCGTGCGCAGTGCACTTTTATGGTGTTGCTGCTTTTTTCCCTTGCTTGACTGCCAAACGAATCAACTTATACAATATTTTTTATGCCGGTACCGGATTTCGCTCGTTTCCGATTAAACTTGGATCATGACTGATATAAGTTTGATACTGATACAAAACCACCAGAATAAACAAAAAAACTGAATCGAATCTCCCGCCCTACCGAAATACCAACCTAAGCCTCGCTCAAAAATAAAATCGGGATGTAGCCTAGGGACTTCCGGCGCTCGCAGCGCCAATAATCATAACATCCACTGATAGTCGCGAGGAACGTCTCGCTCTGTTTTAATTCGTGCGCAGTGCACCCTGATGGTGTTGCTGCTTTACTCCCTTGCTTGACTGCCAAACGCATCAACTCATACAACATTTTTTATGCTGCGACCGGATTTCGCTCGTTTCCGATTAAACTTGGATCATGACTGATATGGGCTTGAGTCTCGATGATATAATTAAAAAGTCGAAACCATCCAAGCCCACAGTTATGCGCGGAAGGGGAGGGTAAGTCTAATCTCGACTTCTACATCAACCGAATTTCTCAGCCAACTAACAGTTTACGCATCTGGACGCCGCGATAACCTTTAAAATTTTAATGCCCTCCCATGACCATAATCCCATGAAAATTTTCAATTTCAACCCCAAAATCACAGATAACCATTAAAAATCCAAAATCGCGAAAATTTCAACCAAAAATCGATTTATCCAGATAAACTTTTGTTTGGTTAGGTTTCATTGATTTCATAAATTGGACTTTGACAATCGTCCGGATGACAAAAATTTTTCATTTGTGTGATACTCCAAAAGTTGGAAAAAAGAAAGCGCAAAAAGAAGATTTTTTTGGGATGGACGGTGAATCGGGTTTCACGGAGCAATCGTTGAATACCGAATACTCTCAAATTTTCATCATTCGGTTGTAGGCATTTTTTAAAATTTTGAGCGGCAAGAACGAATTTTTGAAATGAGAGTAACGTGAAATCAAATGAGGATCCTTAATTTGATATTGGAAAGGTTAATTGGTTGTATTTTGTAAATATTCGAGTCGTTACTTCAAATTGTTTAAAGTCGTCGAGCGGCAAATAAAAACATATTTTTTGTATTATTCCCATTAATTTTTGACTGATTCGTAAATATCTGTGTTATTTTGTTCACTTTTGATTATTTAATTGCTCAACTAAATAAATCCTTGCAAATAATTGAATATTCAGATACCGATGCAAATAACGATAAGATAATATCAAACGTGTTTCTTAATATAACGACCAAGTTGAGAAAGATAAATAAATACAAAACTAATTGAATATCCTCATTATTGCGATTAATTTTTTTGTAATTCCAATAATATATTTATGGAATTTGGTATTTTTTCCGTAGCGCTATTGGCCCATTTTTATCAATCTAATGAAAGTTGCACGGCGTAATTTATCTATGCGTTATTTGTTTGTACGAGTACATTTAAATTTCAATAATGGCAAATGAAAATTTATCAGAATTCGTAGAGGCGTAAGTCGAGGTGCGAGAGCCAATGGCGTGACCAGACCTCGAGCGACTCAAGGAGTCACAGATGCACGCTTCAAAATAATTCAGAAGAATCGAGAGAAGCTAACGGACGCCAGGGACAAACTCGCTGAGATCGCCAAGCAAAGCGACGCGAGACTGAAGTTGGACAAACTGCGAGCGACTCATCTGAAGAAAGTCGATCCTCCACTCGGAGCAATCTCAAGAAAAACTGGTCGTAACGGACGAATTTCTCTGTCGACCAATAAAATACCGCCACTCGTTAGTCATGTACCATCACAAAATTATTTGCCACCACCGACGAGAAATGTGGCTTATAAGCCTCCGCTTCCCGAGCCGCATTACATAGCCGACGACATGAGTATGGATTATAACGACGGTGAGAATTTCTTTTAAATATATGCATGCAAGTTTCGTTTTTGCCTTAAAAATAGACAAGAAAATTGTGAAATCGTTACGAGTTGCCTTGTATACCAGCATTAAAATGATTGAAAACGTGTTTAAAAAACAGTGAAAAGTTCACTCCATTTCTTATCTGAAAGACAAAAAAGAAAAAAAGTTTAAAAATCAAGATTTTTACATTTTTTGGCTAAGTTAAATGAATCAAAGCAATTGTTCTCCAAAAATGTTTTTAAAAAAACTGATTTCAAAATTAATTATCTTTCGTCCTTCAAAAATATGCATTGAACTGAGCATAAGTCATTACATTTCTTACATTAATTCACTCGAACAATCGTATTCAATTTACTGAATTATTTGGCGCTCCGCAAAAAGTGCAAGCTGATTGCAAAATTACTGCAGATTTATTCATAAAAATTTTTTTTTTCCCAACAAAAAACGATTTTTTCAATCGTCATCTCGATGACAAAAATGTATGTGACGAATTTGTGATACACGAAAAAAATTTGAGGAATCAACGTAAATAATCTGCGAAATTTGAATTGAACTTATCATAAAACATCGAAATTTAATTAACACTCCTATCTTTAACGTAAAGAATAGTATCTACGCAAGCTACTCCAATGTATTGACCGAAAATTTGATGCACGACAATTTCATCAATTAATTTGGCTTTGTAGACGCTTATATGATGGACGCTCCGCCCTTAAGACGTACAGTGAGTGTCGAATACGCTCCAACTCCGCCGCCTCCGCCTCCTGTGTTCAGTATGAAACCAGCATCGCCGTATACTTGGGTAAAGACGCCGGGCAGTAATTCTTTGCGGCCGGCATTACCCCGAAAACCGGAACCCGAAAGACCCCGAGAATACAAAGTCGTACAGCGTTCGCAAATGGTAAAATACTCTGCGCAAATTTCGCCCAAATTTTCGACCAATATCAAGTTTTATTCATCGATCAAAGATATAATGATAATCTGATTTTCTTTCAGTCAAAATACGATCCGCCGTCATACAGAGACGATTGGTCGTTCGGATCAAAATTTCGGTGAGTGTTTGTAACCATTCTATGTTTCATTTAAAAACGAATCGGTACAATAATTAATAAATATGTAGAAAATGGAGTCAACGATATATTCTTGGGTTTGCACACATAAATTATTTATTTCGAAGGAATTTACCGGTTTTCTCATAATAATTGTCGCGTTTTCTCCTCGTTTTGTGTTTTATAGTTTGGTATTTCCTTGTTTTTTTTTTTTTGGTGAGACGCGCTCTTGAATTGATGGAAACGTTTGTGTTATTCTTGAACACCGTTTGACCAATAAAATTTTTCAAGATGTGAATTTTCTGGATTTGCAATACACTTTGTTTTCTTATCGAGATACTTCGATAATTTGAGGGGAAGGAGATATTAAATCCTGGATAAAATGTCCTCGACATAAAATCCCATAAATCATGTTCTCGTGACAAAAAAATGCGGAAGATTGTTCAAAATAAATATCCTACAACAAAATATCCGAACAAATGAGAGTCCAGCGTTTGTGTGTGTGTGTGTTTTTTTTTGTCTCTGTGTTGTACATATTTATATATCTATCGTGTTTTCAATATTTCCTTGTATGTCGTACATATTTTCGAAGCATTGGATTTCACGTGATTTTTCGCAGAACTATTTTGGCGGAGGGTCCCGCAGAGCCGAGATACATCGAGCAGCGCAGCCACAGAGAAGTAGGCGTTAAATCGCGACTGGACGCGATGCCGAGTAAACCGCGTACGGTCGGAGTGCTCTCGCGGCCGAAAACTAGTGCAACCTCTTCGTCGTCGTCGGCATCTTCGCAGTCAACGGGCTACAGAATTGTCGTATCGAATCTCCAGGCTAACGTTACGCAGGAGGACATAAAGGTACTAAATTTTTCACAGAAGCTTCCTGCTCGCGATTCAATATCGTGCAGTTAAAATTGTATCATAAGCAATTACTAAATGAACTATCAAAGTACAATAATTTATTTGAGAACACGATTCAATTGATCGTATACGTAAAATCGAAAGTATCGACGATTGCGCGCACAACTAAAACGATTTTCTTGCTCCCAATCAAACATAATTACGATTAAAATTGATTATGTATCGAAACGCGTTTTCAATGAGTCTCCAAATTCGCAGTTTTATTGTATTCTAGACGCGAACGCGAGTTGTGTGTGTGTGTTTTTTTGTCTCGTGCAATTTCGCAGTCAACGGGCTACAGAATTGTCGTATAGAATCTCCAGGCTAACGTTACGCAGGAGGACATGAAGGTACTAAATTTTTCACAGAAGCTTCCTGCTCGCGATTCAATATCGTGCAGTCAAAATTGTATCATAAGAAATTACTAAATTAACCATCAAAGTACAATCATTTATTTGAGAATACGATTCAATTGATCGTATACGTAAAATCGAAAGTATCGACGATTGCGCGCACAACTAAAACGATTTTCTTGCTCCCATTCAAACATAATTACGATTAAAATTGATTATGTATCAAAACGCGTTTTCGATGAGTTTCCAAATTCGCAGTTTTATTGTATTCTAGACGCGAACGCGAGTTGTGTGTGTGTTTTTTTTTTGGTCTCTCGTGCAATTTCGCAGTCAACGGGCTACAGAATTGTCGTATAGAATCTCCAGGCTAACGTTACGCAGGAGGACATGAAGGTACTAAATTTTTCACAGAAGCTTCCTGCTCGCGATTCAATATCGTGCAGTTAAAATTGTATCATAAGAAATTACTAAATTAACTATCAAAGTACAATAATTTATTTGAGAACACGATTCAATTGATCGTATACGTAAAATCGAAAGTATCGACGATTGCGCGCACAACTAAAACGATTTTCTTGCTCCCATTCAAACATAATTACGATTAAAATTGATTATGTATCAAAACGCGTTTTCGATGAGTTTCCAAATTCGCAGTTTTATTGTATTCTAGACGCGAACGCGAGTTGTGTGTGTGTTTTTTTTTTGGTCTCTCGTGCAATTTCGCAGTCAACGGGCTACAGAATTGTCGTATAGAATCTCCAGGCTAACGTTACGCAGGAGGACATGAAGGTACTAAATTTTTCACAGAAGCTTCCTGCTCGCGATTCAATATCGTGCAGTTAAAATTGTATCATAAGAAATTACTAAATTAACCATCAAAGTACAATCATTTATTTGAGAATACGATTCAATTGATCGTATACGTAAAATCGAAAGTATTGACGATTGGGCGTACAACTAAAACGATTTTCTTGCTCCCAATCAAACGTAATTACGGTTAATTAGTATATTACACTACAAGCGCAGAAAGTTGGACATTCCTGCACTGCGCGTCATGATTAGGGCTGACAGCGCAGTTCAGGGCTTTCCAACTTCTGCCCGTGTGGTGTATACTATTTTTCTTTATAGCCGGTCGAAAGTACGGAAAAATAATAATAATAATAATAATAAATTGCATCTATTGATGCCTGCCCGAAATTTGCGGCACGAGCGAAGCGAGTGCTACTGGTCGGCGCGGCAGGCATCAAATAAAGAAGAAAGGCAAATATAATCATAGTTAAAAAACAATTCCTGAAGCTTATTAACATTCTAAAAATGTTAGGTTCCAAATCTTAATTTCACCTCTGCATCTAAATTTCTTAATACTTCTTCCCCGTCCATTGATTCTTCGGATGAGGATGTTTCGTTCATTTTTCTGTCTTGCTAATTATTTCTCACTCAGAGGTTATGGGTAACTTCCTATTCGTAAAAATAACAAAAACAATCGAGTGAGTGACAGCGATTGCAGACTGGCGGCCGCCTCGTGTATCGATGTCACTGTATCAGTGAAAATGAAAAAGTTTTTGCTCCCGCTGTAACAAAAGACGTATGCTTAGCTCTACCAATGCACGAATCTTCAGCTTTCTGCCTCGAAAAAGGTGCAAAATATGCGTACTTTTGACCGAGGTATAAAGAAAAATTGATTATATATCAAAACGCGTTTTCGATGAGTCTCCAAATTCGCAGTTTTATTGTATTCTAGACGCGAACGCGAGTTGTGTGTGTGTTTTTTTGGTCTCTCGTGCAATTTGAGTGACGCAGCGCGCTCAAAGTTCGTCCTCGTTTTGCAGGAACTCTTCGAAGACGTCGGCGAATTGCTCGTCTCGCGATTAGTGAGACCGGGAACGGCGGAAGTTATTTATAAGACTCTGAAGGACGCGACCAAAGCCGTGGAAACGTATCACAACAGGCAATTGGATGGGCATCCGATGAAGTGTCTTCTCGTGAATCCACGACCGAAGAATAATCCAACGGGAACAGCAGCTCGAATTCTCGAGTAAAGTATCGCTTTTAGTATTTCACTTTTGCTTACCATCATTACGCTTTTTGTTGTTGCTGTTTTATCGAGTAAAATTCAATGATTGTACTTGATTTACTGATTATTTCGTGCTCACAGACCCAGAAGAAGTGCAAGCTCAATGCAACCAAGCTTAGGAACCGTTCATCGTGCGCTCTTCGACCATATCATTGTAAAACTACGACCAAACTGAAGACTCTTCAGTAGAATGAAATGAAAAGCGGAATAGCTGAAAATTCCGTCGACGAGTCCGAGTTTTGCGAGCCTTACCAATTCAAGCGTGGATCACACGACGCGACGTATCGAGTGCAAAATGACCCAACAATTCTGTGTAATTGTGAGAGAAAAGAAGAAAAAAAAAAAAACAAAATTAACGTGTCGAGATAATACATTGAAACAAATTTAATACCCCTTGAAGAATAAAAAGAAAACTATACATTCACTGATTACCGTTGCATCGACTTTTTTTTTCTTACCTGATGCCATTCCCGAATTTAAAAACACGTTTATGTATTTATTAGACGATAAAAAGCTGAGCTATTTCTAAAGAAATTCGCTTATTTCATCGCGCCTTTTTTCGTAACTTTAATTATTGAAAAAACACATTATTAATTGAGAGGCAAACGTCCCGATTTTATGAATAAATTTATCCTCTGTCATCTAATAAATCCTCGATAAATCCAAAATTGTTTTCAAAAGTGTCTCTTTCCAAAAATATCCAAAAATTGCGGCTTCAAGTAAATGCTTCGAGTTTATTGATCAATTTATCGATTCCAACGATATAATTGTTATAGTCATATCATAATACCAATATAAATAAGAGAATACATCTGGCCTTTCACATTTTGTCACTAATCGCAAAAACGAAGGCTCACCTTCCGTTTTTAATAACGCCACTTGCGCTTTACTCTACTAGTGCGATAAAATGAATTTTCGCAACGCAACAAAAACGTACGTGACGTACCTTTAATCGTAGCGCCGATAATTCTTCAGTGTCGTGATTACTGGTGCGTAAAATATTGGAAAGTCGAGCGATTCCGCAGTCGAATAGTCAGGGATGGTATATATTTGTATATCATTGTAATTAGATGTAAATGGCACATAAATAATTTTTTATTCATTAAATTACCACCGATACAGATGGGGGGGGGGGGGGGGGGGGGGCAACGAAGCCGTTTAGCAACCGCGTCCAGGCGCTTAACTCGACTCGCGAAACACCGTCATGCATTCACGTGAAAAAAGAAAAAGAAAACAAAACACAACGTAATAAACAAATAAAACAAATATACAAGATAGAAAAAATGTCCTGAAAAACTATGGAAACGCAATTCGCCCCTTAGCTACGCTCTTAAGACATTCCTTCGCGAATATTACACTGTTCCTCGCTCCCTTATCATTTTTCTTATCGTCTTTCATAATATTTAAGGTAAATATGTACAATTACGAGCCTCCGAATACTGAAAAATGTCCGTTGCGCGAAATCTATGTATATCGTTCGAATGATTACAAAAAATGGTAAATGGATATTTTTTTGCTTTTTTTGTTTGTTTTTTGTTCCACCCACAAACGACGTTAATTCGGCATCGTCGGGCTCGAATACAAGCCCGTTACGAATAATCGTAATATCGTTATCACTCCACGAAAATCGTTACGTATCAAAAGAACACTATCATCATCGCTGGCCAACGTCATGATAAACGGGCTTCGTAAAACGGGAATGTCCAAAACGATTTTCTAATCACTCGACAGTCGACAGTCGATATTATTTTTCGGTATCGCTCCTGTCGTGTTATCAATTACAATTATCATTTTCTGCGACGAATCATACTACGACGGAGATCGACACTTTTTCTTCTTTCATTCGCTACCCTGAAGAGTTTTCCGCTCGTTCGTCCCACAATTTATTCAACGCTCTTCGAGAAAAGAGAATTTTTCTTTCTTTTTTTTTTTGTTTTTTTTTTTAAGGAAAATTGAGACACTTGTAAATTGTGGAAAAAACGAAGAAAAAGATAAAAGTTCAAAGTTTCAAAGTGAGCGTCATCTCCGAGCTACGATTGGTGGCTGCCCACCCGATTGATAATCTTTGATAATCGCCCGTGGTCAGAATTCATAATTGCGAATCTATCGATCGGAGCTGTAAATCCTCCCTTTTTTTTTTTTTTGATATACAGATTATGTAATTTAGTTTTATAATTGCGATTTCGCAATAAAAATATGTAGCGATTAAAATACGTGTACATTTTTCGATAGCTGAGAAAACTATCAATTGTCTTAAAGTTTTACGGTGATTATTTGTCAAAATTGAAGATAAATGTTATTATTGCGTTAAAAAAGTAATGGAGGACGTTCTCTTCTTATTATCGCTACAGATTATCACGAGGAAATCATAATTACAAAATAAACTGTACGATTATAGTGTATTATGTATCCGGTGCGTAAATTACGTATTTCCGCACGAGTCGGACATTCCATTTTTCGAAACAGCGGCGCGTTGCATTTCGGGACATCGAGCGGTGCAAAAGTGTAACTTTACGCACGCCTCACCGAAAACTCGCGCTTTTCATTTTCAAAATCATTTTTTTTCTTTTACAGCTCCGAATTCGACGGGGTAATTAGAAAAAACGGCTGATCATTCGCGGTCACGAGAAAACCGACGACGATAAAAAAAAAAAATAACCGCGACTCTCAAATGAAATTCTAATACCTACGATTGTTGTTTACTTTGGGTTTGTTTGGCATGCGCAACGCTTCGGCGTAGGACATTTCGAGTCTCCGGAGTCGGGCGACTTCCTCGGAGGCGGTGCTGGGTTTGTACTCCTTGTATTCGAAGCTGGTGTTGTGTTGATCGGAGCTGCTGTTGCGGCTGTAGGATCCGGTGCTGTGTCTGCTTCTGCCGGAAGTGTTGGGTGAGATTCTCGTTTTGCTGGAGAAGACGTGAAGGGTGTTGCCGTTCCAGACGGCGCCGTCGGCCTGCTCGGCACTCGTCAGTGGCCTGAACCTTCTCCGACCTCCGCTGTTGGATTTGGCAACGGTGATCTTGGGATTGGTCGTGGGGACGATGTCGGGGGTCGTCGCTCGCTGTTGCTCGTTGTACGTCAGCTTCCTCGCCGAACTCTTCTTCGGCGTGGTCTTCCGCTTCTGCACGTTGATCGAGAGATATTCGAAATGCTGACGACGAGTTTGATGTTGTCTCGGATGATTGTCGTTGTTCTTGCCGTTGCTGATCGTCGGGGAAGCGTCCGAATTTTTGTTGTTCTGATTTTGAGGTCGGGGGGACTCTTCGGGGTTCTTCTCTTCAGGGCTCGGGGTGTGGATCCTGAAGACGGGCTCCGAAACCACCGAGGAAATAACAGAAGACATAACGCTTTGACAATCGTCGGTTGCCTCGCTGTTCACGTCGTCCTGAGGAGAATCCGGCTGGACTCGAGTGACCGAAGCGGTCGCCGTGTTGTCCAGAAGAGGAAGCTTCTCTCCTTCGTCCTTGGCCTCGGCCGCGCGCTTCAGCACGCTGAATATCTGGCTGAAGATCTGACGGTACTCCGGAGTTTTGCGGAAACGACTTTCGAAGGGACTGTTGTCGTCGTAGATGCTGAACTTGCAGTCCTCGCCGTCGGCGATGCTGCAGAGGAAGGAACCGGGCCGCCCGTCGGTTTGGGTCGCCTTGTTGCTGGTCTCGTCCGAGAAACCCGAAGAGGACGTCTCTGCCTCGGAGAAATCTGTCGGCGTTGCTGAGAAGGGCTTCTTCGCGAAGCCACGACGAGCACCGGTGCCGTTCGTGCTCACGCTCACGCTCTCCTGGACATGCTCGCACTCCGAAGGCGCGTTGTGGAAACTGTTGAACTCTCCGGACATCTCCAGCTCCTCCTGGAGCGACATACAGGCCGTTGGCAGACTCGGCTTGCGACGAACCGCTGGATGCCTCTGCACTTCCAGTAAAGCCTCGTATTTCTCCACCAGGACTCTGTAGGGATTGCTGTCGGTCTCGTCCAGATCTTCAGCTTTGCCGCTTGGGTCCTGGAGACAGAAATTTAGGGCGTATTGCTTAAGGGGGATTTTTTTTTTTTTTTTGGGAGATGAAAATGAAAATTTTTTAAACTATTTTTTTTTTCATATGGTTAAAAAGGCCAATTTGTTTTATTATGATTGCAAAAAGTGGACACGCTGAAGTAGATTGCAAAAAAATTGTAAGGTAGATTTTTTTCTTTTTTTTAAAGAAGGGTTTATCGCTAAAAAAAAAGTAGTGAAAAGATAGTGTGAGCAAATTTGTGAATAATCTCAATCGACATCCTTTTATCGTTGGAACCATTCTAAAATAGAATGGGGTTTTTTTGCAGCAAATAGATGAGATTTTTTTATTGTTCGTTAGATGCTGTTTAAAAGTTCGTTGAATTAGCAATTTTTTTTTTCGCTTCGTCAATCATTTGTGTAAAATGTTTCAGGATTTTTTTTTGACGACATAAAATAAAATTTTAATCAGTGACGACCATGAAGCGGTGATGATGATAAGTGCATTAGCTAAATCATGCGAAGGATTAAGAAGGGATTAAGGATAACGCCAGATTTATAGGATGTTAGAAAAAAATGCAACATTGCAGTGATGAAAACATTTTATTTAAAATCATATAAATCTGGCATTTACATTGTACACCAATAAAAGAATGATTATTATTATTTTTTTTTCTCTCTAATGATAACTCGACTAGACAAAGCTAATGACATTATTAATGCATGCGGGAGATCGTGATGTCAATGTATCGTGAACGCACGAATTAATTAATGCGAATTGTTAAATCTTTCACAGCGATAAAAATGAAAGCGATGAATTAATGGAATATAGAATAGAAAATAAATTGTTCCTTCGACACTGACGTCGTCGTTCTCCTCACTAGGCAAAAAAATCACGGTGAATGATCGAGACTCTAATTCTCGTAATTCCTAAATTTCATTAAACGAAAGCTAAAAATCGCCAAGAGAACAAACGAACTATCGAATCCTTATGTACACCTGAATAAAATTAAAATGTAAAGTAATAATCGACATAAACACTAGGTAACTCGGTCCAACAAATGAGAATCAAGCGAATATCAATCGACGAAATAAAAATAATTAAATAAAATGTATTTCTGACGTGTTAAACGCACACGATTTCGCTCCGTTTTTCGAATATTCATATTTTCCACATTCATAATTCTGAACAATGAAAACAATGCTCGTAATGTGTGAACAATAATTATTTTAATTACTTTGGATAAAAAAAAGAAAAAGGAAAATCTATGCTGAAAATGATTAATATTCATTTCCATGATCTGACTAATTAGCAGTCTCGAAAAATTTCGTTTACCAAACGATTCATTATTTCTTATTCGTATGAAATTTTTGACTTTTTTTACTACGGCCGTACAAATAATTATGAATAATTACGGGGAAAAAACGACGAGACAAATATTTCAATAAAAATCGTTGCAAAATGAAATTTTATCGTGAGAAATAAAATCTGCCGTTGATGATTATCACTCGTAATTATTCTGTACGTAACTAATAATGTATTCGTCACAGTCGCAAATAATTAGCAGCCTCGAGAGATTACGATTATCAGTTTTAATTCATTTTTTTTGTTCTTCTTATTTTCTTTTTTGGTATTTTACGCACAACCTTTTTTTTGACCTCCGATAATAACGACTTAAATTAGCGAAGTTAGAGATTTATGTAACTTTTTTTTTTTATAAGACCGAACGAAATATCTACCAGATTTTTCGGTAATTTTTTAACGGAATCATTCGCTTGAGAATGAAAATCGGTAATCGAAATGGCATCATCAGCGCCGGGATTAAAAATTTATCTTTAAGGTACGCGAAGGGCCTCGTGATGAGCGCGAACAACATAGGAACACTCCATGCACTTTTGAATAATTCCCAGACGAAGAAAATTAATCTTTCACGATCTTTTTGTTTAGCAGCCATTTCTCTACGGTTTGCGGTTATTGTTTCCTGAAGGAAATAAAAGTTTACGGTTAAACAGCAGAATAAAATTGAGTCTCACGATGGAGAAGACATTCTGTGAGTCCTGAACATTTTTAAAGTTTCTACGAATATTTTTTATTTTTTACTTTTTATTCTTTAGAGATCTAATTGGTTCTGTTTTAAAATAACATGACAAAATAATACACAACAAAACACGAATTATTTGTGAAATAAAACACCACAAAATTTCATAATTTGCGGATTAAAAATATATAATCTTGACAAAAAGTGTCAAAAATTTGTTTCTCTTTTTTTGGATTGGCTCAAAATATTCGTATTTGCGTTTAGTATTTTTGACAATTCTTTACCATCTCGAAAAGTCGATTTTTGGATTTTATATTTGCGTAAAAAATCAAGATTTGGAATAGTAACAAAATTTTTAACGATATTCTCACATGAACATTAAAAAAAAGAACACTCGTATCCGACATCTTTCGATATTTTCCACATTAAAAAGATGATAAATATCCGAAAGTAATTTACATGATTTTTCTGTACAAGCCACAAATTCGTATAAAATTGATTAAAAAAATCTACAAAAAAAATTCAGTTTTTCCCTCTGACAAATAATGAAACAAAAATTCTAAAACTAGAAAAAAAGTTATATTAACTATTTGACAATTTCAATGAGTAAGAGAACAACAACAACAAATTAATTACACGAAATAAAAATAAATAGTTACCACTTTTTAGGTACCAAATAATACCACAATTTTCTCTCATTGCAAAACTTTAAATCCAAAATATAATTGTCCGTTTTTAATGATTTGTCGTGTTATATTTTTTTGTTATTTGTGACGCAATTCTACACGTAGTCACACTGTCTACGATTATATTTTTTCGGTGGTGATAGAAATAAGCGCGAAGCAGTTTTCAAAGCTGTTATCGAATATTTTATGAACGAGTAGCGATTGCAAAGCAGTGCAGCAAAGGCAGCGTTAAATAAAGGTGAATAACATGCAAATCGGAGTACGGCGAAAGCACGCGACAATATCGAGGAAAAAAAAAAAAAACGAAAGGCTTACCTTAATCGTCGACTCGTCATCGCGCTCGCGAACCGTATCGTTCACGAACGACTCGGCCATACTTATATCATCATCTTCCTCCTGGTCGAGCATTACCGACAATTCGTCGTGGGTACTCAGATCGATTCCACGCAAACAACGTCCACATAAATGGCCTTGTCTGAAAATAAATAATTATAATGAAGATTTCCACTTTCTATGACGATTTTATCAAAATTATGGGCAAAGTATATGATCTTCATATGCGAAATTGTGAATTGAAGAGATATAATTTAAATCAGTCATTACTTTGATTTTTCTGGAATTGTTTATGAATTTTTATGGAGAAGAATTGCATCGTTGATTGCAATTTTTATGCATTTCTTTAGTACAATATGAAAAAAGGTTAGGATATTCGTTAAAAAATTGGATTCGCTGGATGTGATTTAAAACGATTCAAGGATTAATGATTTTGGGATTTTTTAGTGATTAAGCAATTTGCTTTTACTGTTTTGAAAAGTGTTGTATCATTAGTGTTGCTATTTATTTTTAATATAAAGCTAATTATTTATTTATACTCCGCATCCATTTATTATGAATGATAAGTGGATATTTTGCAGGAAGGAAGAAAAATCTTTTTCCTCCTGTACTCATTGAGAAATTCAATAACAACAATAACCACTGATTAATCACTTCATGCATTTCCTCATCAAAATATATTAAAATCAGAAAAAAAAATTGCGACCAGTTAAAAAAATTACAGAAATTACTTACTGGATTTAGTAAAAAAATGGAACCTTTATTTGTTATTTTTATTTGATGATTAAGAAAATTATGATTTTTTTTCAACGAATTTCTCTGTTATTTTTGTTTGATGATTTTAAAAATGATGACTTTTTATTTTCCATAAACTTCTCTATTATTTTTACGTGATGATTTAAAAAAATATGAGTTTTTTTTCAAGAAATTTCTCTATTATTTTTATTTGATGATTAAAAAAATTGTGACTTTTTTTCAAGAAATTTCTCTATTATTTTTGTTTGATGATAAAAAAAAAGATTTTTAATAAATTTCCAATAAATTTCTCCATGACTCACCTGACTTCCTCCAATGTGTTAATTTCATCCTGCAAATTCTTCATGTCCTGAGCCTTGTTTCTCCAAACGCTCAGTTGTTCCTCGAGGGCGGTGTTTTCTTGAAAAAGTGTCGCGAGCTGTTCGGTGAGCTCGGCGACTCTTTTCTGCTCGCGTACTCGTTGATTTCGAGACTCGTGCAACTGTCTCAAAAGTTCGGTGACTTCCTCGTCGTCGGCGACCGTAGTTGCCAGCTGTCGTGTGCATATTTCGAGTGGCGCTTCCGAGGAAGGCTGCGATAGGCTTCTTGCAGCGATCTGTCACGCATTTAACAAATTAATTATTTGCCATAAAAATGCACCACCTTTCAAGGTTTTTTTTTTTCGGTCTCCCTCTCAATGAAAAAATTACGAGGACGATGAAAAATGACCCGAAATTAACAAATGAATTATTTGCCATAAAAATGCACCACTTTTCAAGTTTTTTTTTTTTTTCGGTCTCCCTCTCAATGAAAAAATTACGAGGACGATGAAAAATGAGCCGAAAATTGAAATACCGTGCTAAAAATATTTTGAAATTCACCATATGGAATTTTTTGTGGATACAGCGCGTTAAATTCAATTTAATATTAATAATTGTATTTTTGTGTCACATTCTCCAGGACAAAAATAAAAACTTCTTTTCACGGTCACCATTAAAAAATGTCCGAGAATTCATATAAAATGTTACAAATATTTTTGAGTTTAACGTGACATGCTTCCGCATTATTTTTCGTTTTTTGCAAAGTTTTTTCTATGAGAGAAAAGCGATTTAAAAAAATAAATAAAAAAAACAAAGAATGAGACGGACGGTTTATTGTGTCAATGCTTACCTGGTGTGTGCTGCCGTCTTGCGACATCGATGCCTTCCAGGTGGCCAAAGAGTGTGGCTCGCTGTGTGCATTTTGTGTCGCGTGCTGACGCTGAAGACTGTCGCATTGCGACTTCAAATCGTCAATTTTCTTCTGCAGATCCTCGCATCTGGTCTCGAGATTTTCAATTGTCAAACCCTGGCTGTTTGTCAAAAAGAAAATTATTAATTCAAATGTGCACTCAATTGTGCATATTGAAGTGTCAAATTTTTCTTCATGGATGAATTTGCCATTCAATCAAATTGCAGCGAAATGTTTGGAAGATAAATTTATTTAAACAAAAATACACGTGTCATTTATTTTATATTACTCAAAATGCATAAATAATATTTTATTTTTGGTATCCATGAATGAAATTTTCAAAAAATCTGCCAAACATCAATAAATTTAAAAAAAAATACATAACACTATCGAATTGAAAAAATTGACGACACCTTTTGATAAGCTTTTTACCACTACTGTACTAATTATTTATTCTGCATCACTCAAAATACATAAATAATATTCTATTTTTCGTATCCGTGAATAAAATTTCCAAAAAATCTGCCAAACATCAATAATTAAAAAAAAAATACATAACACTATCGAATTGAAAAAATTGAAGATATCTGTTGATGAGCTTTTTATCACTGCTGCATAAATAATGTTTTATTTTTCGTATGCGTGAATAAAATTTTCAAAAAATCTTCCAAACATCAATTAAAAAAAATTAAAAAATTCGATAATATTATCGAATCGAAAAAAATTGAAGGTACCTTTTGATGAGCTTTTTATCACTGCTGTTCTCGACAACAAGACGTCGATTGGCACGTTCTAAATCCTGAATACTGACTTCCAGCTGCTCGTATATCTTGAGCCTGTGATAGTTAACATCTCTGAGAGCGGCTGTTCCTTTTTTCATATGCTGCCAGGGAAAAAAGAGAGAAAAAAAAAAACAGAATTATTGTCGTGTTGATGAATAAAACGGAAGTCGACGAGGTGCGTCGCAGTTATTAGTGACTATCCTCCTGACGCAATAATAATTCTCTCATAATTCCACAACTTGATGATACAATGCACCCTGTTATTTCAAACACTGTATATGTACTCTTTTCTACGGTGAGAGGATCCGCACCGAGATCTTTTAATAGCTGCTTGGAAGCGACTAATTAATCCAATTTCCTGAATGAAAGTCGAGCTCGTGATCCACTGTCGCTTTCCTACGTGCGACCCACGTTACTATCACTTTACAATCAATTGATAGCAAGAGGGACGAGAATCGCATTGCTCGATGCAATGAAAAAACGACAATGGATTTTTATTGGATAGCCAAAGATTTGGACAAAAATCTGGCAATCTAAAAAAAATTAAAAAAAAATGTTTCGCAGATATTTTTCTTTTAAAAAATCTTCTCAGAAAAATTGTTTGTTAATTTTAGATATTGTTATTATCGATTCCAAGTTTTACAAAAATTTACACATAAATTTGTTTAACTATAAACAGTGGAAAACTTTCAGTAAATTATTAAAAAAATTTTAATCGTTTAAATTTTACTGTCTACAGAAATAATAAACGATTTAACATAAAACCGATAAAAAATAAATGATCTTTTTTGTCCTAATTAAAAAATAAACGAAACTTTTGCAGCAATTTTCTTTCTCAATTCTTCTTCAAAAAATTCTTTTTCCGTCGCATACTCAAATATATATATATTTTATATATATATTCCCACATATTTTGATTAAAATGACAAAAAAAAATGGTTTTTAATTTTACTATGGCCAGAATAAAAATTCCCAATTGATTTTGTATCTGCACAATATATATATATATATATATATATATATATATATTTTCCAAACATGATTAATTTTATGAAATACCAGACGCTGCTTAAGAACGGTACATTGGCCACTGCCGTTAAATCCAGCCAATTATTTATTATTTTATTTTCAATGATTAAGCTCAAGGAGAGGGAAGAAAAAAATCTTGGTCTGCGGTTACGACTAAACGGCTTTTCCGGTGTAATTTCATCGGCGCTTCGTCGATCCGATAGCTCACCTCAATTTCCTGAGCCTGTTCCTCGATTGTCGTCTGATGTTCTTTGAGGCTGTTTTCCAGTTCCTTGTTGCGCTCCAGAAGAGTCTTCCCGAGTTCGGCGGCCAGTTGCAGATCTGCAAAAAAAAATAAATAAAAATTAGAGAGGCAAGCGTGAATAAAATGTAACGATGTCTCGGGGGAAGCAAAATAGCAAACTAGGCAAAACGCCTAGTTACACAAGTGTAATTGGCCAGCGAGAGAAAATGATTTCGTCACGAAATCGAGATGCTGGAAGAAGCGACTTTGCAGCCGCTGCTAAGTCGTGATGTCAATTTATCTCGCGTCGCCGAAGAAACGGCATGACGATATACGGGCCATTCCACGTCAGCAGCTCTATTTTTTTTTACTATCATTTCTTTCGCGTTTCTAAAGGATTTTGGATTTTTTTTCAGAATTTTTTTTCTCAAATTTCCCTAGTAAAAATAATCTGAAATAAAATTCCAATCCCCTTTAGGATCCAAAAAACCATCATCCAGAAAAAAAAATCGAAATCCGAATTTCTTCAATTCCAAAAAATGGCGTTTTCAATTTCCCTTTTTTTCCAAAATACCCTGACAAAAAATCTGCAAAAAATCCCAACTCCCTTTACGCTCCAAAAATCCTCATTTCCTCAAAATTACAAAAAAAGGCGTTTCAGATTTTTCGTATTTAATTTTTAAAAACATTTTTTTTTTCAAAATTCCCTCTCCAAAAAAATCTGAAAAAATTCCCAAGCCCACTTGGGCTCGAAAGCTAGGTCATAATAAAAAATGGACAAAATCGGAGCAGAGGAACCCGGAAAAAGGAATCGTGGGCGGGCGATTTGACGCGGAATCGCCCCTACATTTCTTCCCTCGGTGGAAAGGCACGATAATACGATGCTACCGGTTGTCCGCGAGTGAGTTTCACCCGCGACAATATAACTCAATGGAATATCTGTCATCGCTCTTCGTGGTCACGCTCTCGATCGTTCCCAATTGAACGACGACGACGAAGAAGAAGACGAAGACGAAGAAGAAGAAGAAGAAGAAGTTCGTTCGGTTCTCCGTTTATTGTGCGCTATATACGCTCTTCAATCAACGATTTATTCCTGTAACGCTGCCTCGGATAATCGTTGCCCACAGCCGATCGATAATAAATACGTATTGTTGTTAAGTTTAGGTATATATATATAAGAAATTTCTAATTCATGGTAATTAAAGGCTGGCCTGTGTTACGAACGTTAAGGATGCTCGAATAGGCAAATGAAGAGATATTGAAATGCATTGTATCGAAGCTTTCACCATTTAAATTGTGCATTCTTTTAGTCCAATCGCATGTTCGGTATATTTAAAAATATAATAAATTAATAATAATATACAATAATTTATTTAATGTAAATTAAAAAAAGATAATATATATTTGCATATCTCCATCGAATTATTATTGTTGTTTTAGTGGGATAAGTTTTATCGGAATATTGTTTTCATTTCAAAATTATGAGAATATTTTTTTTTTTCTTCTTTTTGTTATATCGATATATTGATATCGCCGCTATCTTAAAAATTGTAACTGAGAATAAATAATATCGAGCTTGTCTAGACTGTCCTCGGCCTCTTAACCGGACCATGTGGTCATAGAAAGGTTTAGCCGTCCAAGGAAGCCTTGCGGTGCACTCGAGCGAACGGATCAAAAGGGCAGGTGCCATTTCAAACTAATATTCAACCTAATTTCTGCAATTACTACACGGTATTCGATGTAAATGGCCCATGTATCGAAAATGTGTTTCTATTTTTTTTTTTTTTTTTTTTTTTCGAAACGAGAAATAATTTTTTTGTTATATAAATTTGTCAAAATCACAATTAGTTTAAAATAATTATCAAATTTTTCCAAAAACTTCAATCATTTGAAAAAAATTATCAAATTTTTTGACAAAACCACAAATATTTCAAAAAAACGATGCAAAGTAGAACCTTGCACATTGCTTCCTCATTAAATTTTGCTCCTTACATGGCAACCTCTACGAGGAAGTATTGTCACTGATTTTGGCTTCCTCATAGAGGGCGCTTTAAATTACCGACACATCTCATTTTTATTAGGCACAAACGTTTGTTTTACATTATTAACTTTTGCGGAGGATATAGCGAAAATCACTATTTTTTCAAATATTCAAAATGGTGTAAAATTTGAAAGACTCTACCGATCACCGCCAAATTTGGTACACAGTAGGGCTGTATGTTATTTTTCGTTTGTAGAACATTTCAGTTAATTTGCTGAGATTCGACGTGATTTATAGCAAAATTTTTATTTTTAACAAAAATTCAAAATTCTATAAAATCCGAACTGCTTTACCGATTTTGTCGAAATTCAACACCAAACAGCATTTAACATATCTCTAATTATGAAAAACTATTTAGCCATATCGGCGAACTTTTACGAAAGTTAAAGAGTATACGACATTTTTCAAAAAAATTAAAAATTCTATAAAATCGGTATACATAGAAAATTTATGAATTTTATGAAAGCTTCCTCTATGTGGAAGCAAAATCATCAAATTTATTTCCAATTCACAAATATTTCCAAAAAATCATCCAATTTTTTTGCAACCCACAAATATTTTTTTTTAAAAAGCCTAATTTTTTTCTTCAAAACCACATTTGATTACTTCGTTGCATCGATAAATCGATAACGTCGAGTCATTGAATTTGAGATCGTTAAAACTAAAAATAGTATGTGTCGAGCTTGTCTAGACTGTCCTCGGCCTCGTTTTAATCGTTCCATGCGGTCACGGAAAGGTTTAGGTGGCGAAGGAAGGCTTGCGGTGCATTCGGGCGAGCGGATCAAAAGGGCAGGTGCGATTTAAGGCTGAATGCACGGCGCCAAGGGGCTCGCCGACACTTATTCCCTGGGCGCACTCGCTTCTCGATCCTCTTTCTCCCTCTCGGGAGAGTCACAAGCAAAGAATGCCTGAACTCTTGCTAGGGCAAGGACCTTCGCGGTGCAGCCAGAGGCTCGCGCGTATAATGCAACTACTCCGCGAGCGAGCCTGACTCTTCTCACCGGCTCTACAACTCACAACGAGTCGCAGCTCAGAGAGGAATCTCTGTGCTCCGAATGCCAATCCCATTTTCGGTCCTCACGAGTGCAAGTATTGCTCAAACTATTTCGTGCCAACGAAATCACTCAACTGCACACGCAATTCATTTTTTATTCTATTTTATTTTATTTTTTTTTAGTTAAATAAATTCTTGTTTTATGACAGTATTGTAATTAGTGTAATTAAAGAATTTTGATCGGTTAATTAATGTTCGGGTTTGATGAAATTTTGTTGTGTTTCATTGATTATTTTTGTTTGTTTAAAATTTCGGTTCAATTTTTTTAGTGAATCACTATATATTTCAATAGGCAATTCGTTTTTCGGTGGTATGTTAAATAACGAGAACAACAAATTCTCGTGTTTTATAATATTATTTATCATATATATATGTTTACTCGATTTTACGGTCCCACATTGGAACTCAAGTTCGCACTTGGCTTCCGACTCAAGTGCCATTTCAACTTCTTCAAATTTCAACCAAAGTGCGATTTTAAATTTTTCAAATTTCAATCAAATTTCAACTAAAGTGGCATTTCAAATTCACCAAATTTCAACTCAAATGCCATTTCAATTTCTTCAAATTTCAACTAAAGTGTCAGTTCAAATTTTTCAAGTTTCAATTAAGTATCAACTAAAGTGTCAGTTCAAATTTTTCAAATTTCAATTAAGTATCAACTAAAGTGTCAGTTCAAATTTTTCAAATTTCAATTAAGTATCAACTAAAGTGTCAGTTCAAATTTTTCAAATTTCAATGAAATTTCAACTAAAGTATCATTTCAAATTTTTCAAATTTCAATTAAATTTCAACTAAAGTATCATTTCAAATTTTTCAAATTTCAATTAAATTTCAACTAAAGTATCATTTCAAATTTTTCAAATTTCAATTAAATTTCAAATTCGTCAAATTTCGACAAATTTTCAACTAAAGTTCCACCTCAAGTACCACAAACTCATCGCCTAGACAATTCAAAATTTTTCTGCAACTACTGAATAAATCTTTTCAATAACTCAAGCCCAAATCTATCGACTTCCCCCCTCGATGCAATTTTGAAAAACCGCCGGAAACCAATATCCTCGAAAAAAAAAATCAGTGTATCTTCATCGGTACCTTCTGGTCCTTGGAGGCAAGCGAGTTCGATGGAATAGTCCCAGCAGTCGAGGGAACTCAACTGAGTCGGAGGTTCCCATACGACGTCGACGCTAGGTCCGTTCATCTTCATGCGAGCTTCCCGAAGAAATTCCAAATTTAATAATCCGTGATTTTGTCCAACACACTCGCGTTAAATAAAAAAAAAAATTATTAAAAAAAAAATGCTTTCTAATATTCGTCGCGTATAGTCCAAAATATATTGAAGTAAAAAAAAAACAAAAAACAAAAATGGAAAACTAAAAACTAGAAAACTTTCACGTGTTCACTGCACGACATCCAGATCGCAACTGAGCGACTGTCTTAACCGAGTCGAGTGATTCTCTTCAGCAAGGAAACACCACCGCGATGAAGATGATAACAAAAAAAAAGAAGAAGAAGAAGAAGAAAAATGAAGCTACGGGATAGTCCGAGTAACGAGGCCCGCTACACCAACCGGTTCCTTGGACGTTCACCGGTCTTATGGGAACTGTGAATCGCTCGGGAGCCCGGAGAACTCTTGTAGATCGCGCGGCGTTGAGGTTCCGTACCGGTGGTTAGCTACCCTTCTCCTTTCGCAAAGACGAAGAGAGTCTATCCCCACCGCGGCGTATTGGCCATTATTCTTCTTCTCGTTAGAATCGCACAGCCCCTTTCTACTACTCCCGTCGCTCTAACTCAACACGGACACACACCTGGAGGATTGGACGCGACCTTTCTTTCCCCACTTTCCTCGATCCCTTTCCATCGATCATCCCCCTTTCCACCTCCGCTTGTGCCTGTCGTTGATAACACGGGTTTTTCACGCTTGAGTTTTAAGTTGACTCAATAAGCTTGAGTTTTAACTCAACTCAATAAACGTGAGTTATTACGCAAATCAATAATAAGCTTGAGTTTTAACTCAATTCAATAAACTTGAGTTTTAACTCAACTAAAATAACTTGGGTTTAACTCAACTCAACAAACTTTAGTTGTAGCTCAACTTTCAAGTCGTAACTTTTAACTCAACTAAAAAAAACGTTAGTTCTGAGTCTCCTCACAAAAACTCAAGTTCTAACTCAAACTCAACTCTTCAACAACGTGCGGCAAGGTTCCGTACCGGTGGATAGCCACTTCTTCTTCGTCTTGCTATAATCCCGCAGCCCCTTTCCACTCCCATCGCTCTAACTCAACACGAACACACCTGGAGGGTTGGACCCGACCTTTCTTTCCCCACTTTCTTCGATCCTCCCCCTTTCCACCTCCACTTGTACTTGTAGCTAATAACACGGTTTTTTCGGGGGCTAAAATGTTATTTGGATGTGATTATCCATTTTTTAAAAGAAATCAACGAAAAAAAGGCGTTTTTTTCAATAAATCGTAATGGAGCAAAACTAATATATTTTTTTAAACAACTTTTTAGAATAATAATTCGAATAAATATTCGTACTGAAATTACACCTTCAAATTATTATACGAAATATAATAAGAATTTCTGTGCTGAAAAAAAAAAATTGTTTCAAATTATACAAATAATTACTTGCTCTAAAAAAGCCTCCATAAATAATGCGTTTTAATTTTTATGTTCAATTTCACAGCTGAAAAGCGGAAAACAATTATTTCAAAAAGTGAATAAGAAAAAAAAAACTCCTCGACTGAATTTTGAAAAAAAAAAAAAAAAACTATGAGTACATGAAAATGAACGATTTCCGGGCTGAGGATAATATGTCAATTATATCGATCGTTGGTCGATATTTTGAAGGCCTTTCCAATCCAAGTCCTTCCCTGCTTTCATTTTTCGTCTGCCTTTTCATTCGATCTCGATATTTTCGTTCGCCTTTAATTAGCAATGTTTTTTCTGTGTTTTCGTCTTCGAGATCGCAGGTTGCCTCGTGATTGCTGATGTGGCTGTGTAATTTTTTTTGCCTCTCAATCGTCGACATCCGTCGGCAATCAGCAATTTATTAGTCGGGGCATTTTCGGCGGATGCATTTTTGTTGCTGTCGCACTTAGCGATAATGAAGAATCGAGTGAAAGGGTTTCGCGTATTACACGGCGCGCTCCGCAGTCACCTTTCATACGATAAACTCAAGTTACCACAAGTTACTTTCTTCTTAGATAGAACAGTCGATATGAATTTACGCCGGTAAAATTATTATTCGGTATCAGTAAATGCAAATATATTAAAGTGTCGATCGATACTATCAATTGTAGCCGGAGATACAATTAATTAATTAATATTTCTAGTAATAAATATTTTTGTTAATTAATTTATTGTAATATTTATTATTATTCGGTAGCATGCAAATTTATTAGAGTATCAATCGATACTGTCAATTGTAGCAGGAGATTCAATTAATTAATGTACATTTCTAGTGATAAATATTTTTATTAATTAATTTATTGTTATAAATTATGATATGATAATTAGTCATGAGAGCCTAAGTGATCAATTTATTAATATATCGATGATTATGTAAATAGAATTTATTTATTTATATACTCAATTGTATTGAGCACTTAGATTGTGATTAATAACTTATTCATTTTTTTAAAATACTCTCAATTTTTATTTATCCAGTATCGATGCATTGAAATTTGTATAATTTATATAAAATATTTCTATTATGTTCAGCACGATTTTAAAAAATTCCCTTTGACAAAATACAGTCGATCACGATTTATATTAGTAATCAATACTGTTCGATTGAATTATTAGAGAAACTTATCATTTTGATTAAATAAATCGTGAATTCAGGTTTAGGGAGCTAAAAATCGGTATAGCATATAAAATAAAAGACAAAAGCGATACAAAAAAAAATATTTCAGTACTTGAACATTGAATTTTAAGGAGATTGGCATTTTGAAATGTAACATGGGGACGATTAAAGAATTTGGATATCGAAAAGGCGTCGATCGTTAGGAAATTGTTCGGTTATGAATCAGTCTGTAGATACAGTAGGCGAAATACCGATCTCTCGGAGTCTAGAGTAAGTTGTATATTAGCCAACGTCAAAGGCCGAGGATTCCTCGTTCGCTCGGGACGTTGCTTCTTACATAAGAGCTGAGATAAGAGCGTCGTGGACGTTTCTCTGGTGTGTGCATCGTTGGCATTCGCCCACGTGTGCACACATCCGAAGAGAGCAACCGGCTGCCAGCGGAATTGCTTCTGCTGACGTATAGTCTCTGTGCCAAACCTCCTTTCTGCCTCTATAATTTCTCTTTCGTTTTCATTGTCTCGGTTCGCTCGTTCGCGAATGACTCGAGGTCGTCGACAGCACTTCCAGCGAATCTACATCGTTTCACGTGGAAAGAGGACTAAACAATACGACAAAGTTCTCCTCGCTCCTACAGACGAATTACTAGCCTCGAGTTCTAATACCAATTGAAAAAACTCAAGTTTTAACTCAACTGAAAAAATTCGACTAAAAAAACTTGAGTTTTAACTCAATTGTTAAAAAAATTATGTTGTAACTCAACTTAAAAACCCGAGTTCTAACTCAACTTAATAACTTGAGTTTTAACTCGACTTAACAAACTTGAGTTTTAACTTAACTTAACAAACTTGAGTTTTTACTCAACTGAATAAACTCAACTTCTAACTCAACCCAAAATCGTAAGTTCTAACTCAACATCAAAAAACTTGAGTTTTAACTCAACTTAAAAAGCTCGAGTGTTAATTCAACTTAAAAAGCTCGAGTTTTAACTCAACTTAAAAAGCTCGAGTTTTAACTCATCCCAAAAAACTCAAGGCCAAACTGAAGTTTTCACTTAACTAAACAAAACTCAAGCTCAAACTTAAGCTCCCACTCAAACTCAACTCTTCGAACTTCAAACAATTCGGTACATAAGTTTTAATTTGAGTTGGAACGTGAGTTGCAACTCAAGTCTTAACTCGAGTTGGAAATTGAGTTAATGCTTGGAACTATAAATTCGATCTTTGCGCTTCGTTTTCTTTTTTGGCTCTTAGCTAAAGTTTTCACACGCCGGGAGTGCGCTGAGCTTCGCGAGCGAGACGTCGAATTTCAGGATCTCGATCGTGTTACGGGTCAAGGGGTCTGAACCGACCTCTGGATGATTGCCAGAGTTCGAAAGTCATCACTGCCTGGTAACTCACTC
Source organism: Clistopyga incitator (assembly GCA_947507545.1). Taxonomy (NCBI): domain Eukaryota; kingdom Metazoa; phylum Arthropoda; class Insecta; order Hymenoptera; family Ichneumonidae; genus Clistopyga; species Clistopyga incitator. The sequence continues at coordinate 2,828,917 of OX382188.1, read as the reverse complement.
TATCTACACCACAATCCGCGTTCTTATTACGTCTCGTGGCATTAACATCGTTATTACAAGCCAGTGCGCAACGCGCAACGTTAAATTATGGTCTAATACGTAAAAGCGAGGCCAGGTAATGCGTTACGTAAAAAAAAAAAAATTACCGGTTGAATGCGTGAGACGAGAACGTCAAAGATGCAGAATTATCAAGTTTTATAGAATTGTCTTTGCGAAGAGAAATCCTCTAGCGAATAATGCTTTTTTTTTTCGCTTACACAGATGAACCTCCAGGAGGCAATTGGTGAAATTGACTCCTGGACGATCTTAAACTCTGACCTCAGGAGGCGTAAGTCTCGTGGATTCTCGATGCACTTTCACCGGTACTGGCAACCTGTGCAATACGATAATCCCTCGCATCGATATTTCTTCGTGTCTGGTACAACTGTCCTATTAATTGCAACCGGATATCGGCAGCTATCGTTACGTTGATGCAGCTCGATGATGCACTGCATTCGTTTAATTAATTGAGAATTTTAGGGACTGGTATGGAATTTTAAAAAAATCTGGATTATTGAATTTAATGTAACATGCATGTAAAATTGAATGTAAATTACAAGTGATGTTAATTGAAGTATTTTGCTTTAACCGGTAACGTACCGATACAATTATTTGACAATTTAATGTACTGGTTGGCAATTTTTTTTAGTATTAATGTCGCATATTAAATTGAATGTAAAATCAAATCGATTTAAATTGAAGTACTTTACATTAGACCCGAATTTAAATATTTTTGGTCAATAGTTTTATTCTTAAAAAATCACCGACAGCAATGAGCGCGCGGTCGGCGTACGGCTTCGGCGGTTTCCCAAGTTAAGCAGCTTCTCTCGCGGGCAGTACTTGGATGGGTGACCGCTTAGCTATGCACCAACTTGCGCGTTAACTGTTGAGCGGGAGGCAGTTTTTCCGACTTCCTGATGTATTCTCATACAGCAGAAAGTCAGTAAAATATAGCCGCCTGCATCGGCGCAGGTTTTCCGCAGTTGCCCTGTGCCCTCGTGCAAATGCGATACAGTAGTGCATTAGGAAAGAGTGACTGCAGGTAATACTCTGGGGGGAGCTCAATAAATGGAAGGGGCGTGGGAGAAATCGTAGAAACCTGAAGAAGGTATACGAAGGGATACAAATAAAATTTTTTTTTTTTAATTTTTAAAAATAAAAAAAACGACTTTAATAATTACAATTTAATGTCCCATAATGCACATTACTAACATTAATAAAAAAAAATTTAATTGCCCATTTAATTCACCATAAATTACGTATAAAAAAAATTTCCAATATTTTTGAACAGTTCGTCCGACATTTCTAGTTCACGAGGTGAAAAAATAAATAAATAAATATGTAACAAGTCGTGAGACCAACGAACGACGATTATCTTCAACCGTAACGAGCGCTGCTTATCTCAGATAACAATGCAACATTTGTAAGCCGATTTGACGAGTTGCGGTTTTCGGGACAATATTTCTTGCGGCACCATGGGAATGCACCGGGAAATAGGAAGTCTCTTCGCCGAAGAACTGTTATTTCTTCGCGACAATATTTCTTAGCTGTTGATTTTCGCTGATGTTATCCTCGCGAGGTTCGCTCGTTGCCAGATGGACGCTCACCCGGTGAATCTCTACACCCGGAGCGCCGCAATTAACGAGCAATCGCTAGAATAGAAAATGCATATAAATATATATATGGGGCATTCCGCGCCAACTCGAGCGGCTCTCTCCGATTTCGTCCCTGATTTTTGATATTATTGTTGCGCCTCGAAAAATTATTCACAAATTTTATTCGAATTTTTTTTAGACAATTTGCAAATTTATGAATATTTATAAAGAGCATATCGAGGACTGAGATTTAAAAATGTGAAAATAAAATTCACATAATTCCGGTATCAAATATCAATATTTTTGAACTTGGGCACGAAGTAATTTTGCTTCGATTTTTTTACAAATTTTTGTTTACAGCGAAAAAGAGGTAAAAATGAAATTTCAGGCTTTTTTTCAAACTGAGAATAGAACAAAAAACCAGGTTTTCTTTTAAAACAAGAGTAGGAAAAAGAAATGTCAGGTTTTTGGTCAAACCGGAAATAGGAATACAGATTTTATTTTCAATTCCATTGAAATTTAATAAAAAAAAGAGCTTTGAAATAATTACAAAAAAATTCGAGCGATGATCGGCAGTGACGTTTTTACGTGCCTAAATTTATGGAATTTTTGTTATAAATTATTATAAGTATGTAACTTTAAAAATATAAATATATCTAATAAAAATTGTGGTTTCTTCTTGGAGATGAAAGAATAATGTGAAAAATCGGAGAGACCACATCGAGTTCGCATGGAATGCCCCGTATATATAAAATGCATGGACTGGGAAGCCCTACATCGACCGGCTCTGGGTAGAAAGCATAATTTATTAATGAAATGGAGAGCGTGGGCCAGAGGTGGCCCGGGGTTACGATCCAACACTGGAAATATCAGTGAGTTAGAAAAAATGTGAGCGAGTGAATAATTTTGAGCTCGTGGATGACGCATTTCACCTGGTTTCGTCCTGGGACTGACCCTTGACCCTTCCGATTGCATTCGCAATTTTTCCTACGATTCACATGACACCAAAATAAACTCCTATTTTTAATTTTCATTTGTTCACACATTTTCAATTATCTACGAGATTTTAAACAAATTAAAGTACGTCACATTTGCCAATTTGACGTAGAATGTCTCGTACACCCAGAGAAAAGGTTTATTACATTTTATTAAAAATTAGTTTAAATAAAAAAATGTCCGTTTTTCTCCAGAAGCACATTAATATTTTATTTGTCTGTAAATAAATAAAAAATAAAATCATTTATTAAAAATAAGACAATAAAAAAATAAAAATTAAATGAATAAATTCTTGCTCTGGGTTTAGATGCACTAACGCAGATAATATTTATACAAAATATATTCTGCAAACCAATTTTTTAAAAATTGAGTTTGATTAAATAACAATTTTTAATTGCATATTAAAAATAAATAAATAAATAAATAAATTGTTGCTTTGAATTTAGACACATTAACATAGATAATATTAATGCAGAATATATTCTGTAATCAACTCACAAGAAAACAATTTTTTTAATTAAAAAATTAAAAAAATTTCGCTCTGGGTTTACATGCACTAACATGGACAGCATTTATACAGAATATGCTCCGTAAGCAGATCACGAATAGAATGTAAAGTGCTGCCGGCGTTGAATAAGCATCGTGACACTCGAATTACGGCGTTTAAGAATTGCGTCGAGGAAAATGCAGGACCTGCTCAAGGGATCTCCTGTTGTGAGTTGCGACCGAGCGTCGACACGTTAATTGACGACTGTATTTTGTTAGCCGCTCGTATGAATGTACTATGCTGGTACTAGCATACGTTCTTGAACTCGATACCGAGTCGAGAGTTCGACAGCTAATTACTAATCACGGACGTTTATCGCTAAATACGATCCCATCGACGAGTAGCTGTAGAATTAAGCCGCAGTTGAGGGACGTTTGAAATTTTATGGTGAGGTACTTTTGCGCACGGAAGAAAAATAGACTGAGCCTATGATTAACTATTATTAATGTACTGAAAAAAAAAAAAAAAACTAGACTCGAGTACAGTGATAATATTTAAAAAATCAAATAAAAATTGCAATTGCTATTATTTTTCATTTTGTATTATTTTTTTATAAGAGAAAGTGGCTTTTTGAATTTTATTAATTTTCCTTAAATATTCATTTTTATTTATTACTCCACTTAATTATTTATCCGATATCACTGAATATTATTTTCGTTAGTCACCAAATTCACTAGTTCACTTTTTTGCAAAAGTTTAAGCAAATATGTGAATTTTTCAAAAATTAAAAACTCGTTTTTATCGAAAATACGACTTTTTTGCAACTAGGCAAACTTTATGTAAAATTTTGAAAATCATTTTGGATATCAAAAAAATGAAATCCAATTTTTTTTCAGTTCAATTCAATTTGGATTTTAATCACTAGATTAAAATTTATATATTTAAATAAAAAAACGTGACAACCAAGTTAAAAAAAAATTTGTTTAGCCACTAAAAATAAAGTTATTTCGCTGAACCTTCTTGGACTATTTTCCAAAGGCCTCGATTTTCTTGTCCTGATTGCGGGTAACCGGAAGCGGGTAAGAATGGTGAATTTTCATGAGTTCCCAGGCTGTGAATTTTTATTTAATCCGATTGTGATATGAATTTTAAGCCATATAAATATAAATAAAAACTTCGTGTACCGCTAGTTGAATTTTCTTAGCGGCGCAAATGCGTTTAAACAAATTTATCTGGAGAATGATTGTGCTGGAGGGAAGAAGATGCACCGAATCCCATGCCCTAGAGTAGAATTGAATAGAAAGCACACGCGAGATTTATTAATCAGTAGACAAACAATTGAATGCACGAGTCAGTGGAATTATTATAACGGATCTCATAGAGACTTTAATTGCAAGTCGTGGCGCGGAGGGAACCTTCGAGCTCTAACTGTGTTTATTTTTTAACGTTATTCAATATTACTTTTTTTTTTACGAGCGCTGCGTAGGCCTCGTTAGTCTCTGCTCGTCATGCGGCCCACATTTTCAGGACTCGTGTCCATTCATTCCTGCAATAATCAACGATGACTCCAGAGTAATGGAAAAAAATTATAAATTATAAGCTCAGAGACACGAATTTACAATAATGCGTCGCAACGAACGTGAGAATATTCTTGGCATTGGAAAAAAAATTGTTTTTACATTTATTTTATTTTTATATTTGTTTTTATTATTTTGACTGACTTTTAACTGGTGATTAGTGGCGAACGCGTATTGTAATGGGAATTCCAGACTTGAGTTGAAAAAATGTTGTTTTTTTGGAGCCAAAGTTCAGCGATTTAGCGATTAACTATTTAATAGCTAGTTAATTCTGACTTTTAAGTGGTGATTAGTAGCAAGTGCGTGTTATTACGGGAATTTCAGAGTTTAGTTAGACTGGAAGCTAACGCGGCTCACTGGAGAAGGTGAGAAAGTCGAAGTACGAGCTACTGGAGTTTATAATTTCTCGTTTTTTGGCCGAAACTCGGCGAATTAGCGATTAATTATGTCACAGCTAAATTAGTAAGGACTGCTTATTAATTCTGACTTTTAACTACTGATTAGTAGCCAGTGCGTATTATTACGGGAATTCCAGACTTTAGTTTTTAAAATATCATTTTTTTTGTAGCCAAAGTTTAGCGATTTAGTGATTAATTATTTCAAAGCTAAATTAGTAAGGACTGCTAATTAATTGTGACTTTCAACTAGTGACTAGTAGCGAGTGCGTATTATGACAGGAATTTCAGACTTTAGTTTTTAAGCTATCATTTTTTTTGTAGCCAAAGTTTAGCGATTTAGTGATAAATTATTTCAAAGCTAAATTAGTAAGGACTGCTAATTAATTGTGACTTTCAACTAGTGATTAGTAGCGAGTGCGTATTATTACAGGAGTTCCAGACTTTAGTTACAAAAATGTTGTTTTGTTTTTGTGGCCAAAGTTCAGCGATTCAGTGATTAATTATATCAAAGCTAAATTAGTAAGGACTGCTAATTAATTGTGACTTTCAATTAGCGACTAGTAGCGAGTGCGTATTATTATTAGTTACAAAATTGTTGTTTTGTTTTTGTGGCCAAAGTTCAGCGATTCAGTGATTAATTATTTCAAAGCTAAATTAGTAAGGACTGCTAATTAATTGTGACTTTCAATTAGCGACTAGTAGCGAGTGCGTATTATTACAGGAATTCCAGACTTTAGTTACAAAAATGTTGTTTTGTTTTTGTGGCCAAAGTTCAGCGATTCAGTGATTAATTATTTCAAAGCTAAATTAGTAAGGACTGCTAATTAATTGTGACTTTTAAGTGGTGATTAGTAGCGAGTGCGTATTATTACAGGAATTCCAGACTTCAGTTACAAAATTGTTGTTTTGTTTTTGTGGCCAAAGTTCAGCGATTCAGTGATTAATTATTTCAAAGCTAAATTAGTAAGGACTGCTAATTAATCGTGACTTTTAAGTGGTGATTAGTAGCGAGTGCGTGTTATTACGGGAATTCCAGAGTTTAGTCAGACTGGAAGGTAACGCGGCTCACTGGAGAAGGTAAGAAAGTTGAAGTACGAGCTACTGGTCTTCCGCGAGTCGTTTCAATCGGAAATTCATGGCTTGGGAATGTTATTTATGGGTGCAGATAGCATTTCCATGGAACGAGTCATTGAAACAAGGAAGAAGTATATATGAACTCGTGAATTGAATGTGAATTAATCACCATCGCGTATTTCTTCCTGTATCAATCCATCTAGATTTGCTCGCAGAGTGCGGGGGCCTCGGCTCGACCTGCGGGGGCAGCAGTAACGCCTTCTGGCTTCAGGTACACATAATATATATCCCGGGAAACCCTCGAGGTGCACGCACCGCGAGAAAACACTCCAGACGCCTCGAGTTATTCTCTATGAAGTGAGAAATGAGCGATTGAGCGAGAGTTATTATTTTAAATCATACATAAATTGAATCGAAGTAAATCGGAATTTTCCACAGAATTTACCTTTTTTGCTTTTCCATCAAATTGGGAATGGTTTTTTTTTTCAAATTTTTGTAATGTGAAAGCAATTTTTCGATCTTACCTATTTTGCTTTTCGATTAAATTGGAAATGTTTTTGGATTTTTTTTTTCAAATTCTTCAAGGTACAAAATGTGACTTGGTTTCGAATGAAAAATCATGAAGAAATGACGTTTAGTGAAATTTTAGTCAGCGACTCAAATTTTGAGGAAAATATGTTTTCAAAATTATATAGACGAAAATCGGAACTTCGAACAAAATTTTTTCACCAGTTTGCCTTTCATAATTAAAATTTCGTAATGAAAAAAAAAAAATAATAATTTTTTAAAAACGTTTTTGATTAATGTCCTGGATGAAGCATTTTTGTTATTTCACGCGTGTCCATCAATGGATCCATGGGCTTATTCACCCAACCACTTAATCCCCGAATGTTGTTTTTCAAGATCTCAGAAGATTTTCACATCCCAAATTCGCAAGCCTGAGAAAAACAATTTCCTCTTCAGGAAAATCCTCCGTTATCTGTTAGACAAATAATTGCAGAATGACGTGGGCGAGAAACTGGCGAGGATTCATTGATTTTTATTGAGTCTGGTGTCCAGCAGCTCCTCAGGTAAAAATCCCGCCACCCCTTCGTCTTCAGGTACCACAACTCGAAGAAAAGTCACCGAGCAAGCAATGCTCTTGAAAATCACTCTTCAGCATCACATTCAAATTGAGTGTCTATGATGAGTCACAAATCAAAGAACGCCCTCGAAAAACACTCTTCAGCATCGTATTCCCCTTGAATCTCAACAATAAATCATAAATCAAACAATCCCAGAAGTCGATAGCTTCGTGCGGCATGAGGGTCATCAAAAGTGGTCATCTTCTTGCGCGTCGTCACGCTTCCGCCATTTTTATTGCCGGGTAATCGAGTGTTGTCCCAACACCCAATGTTTCTTCAGCTTCCCGATAGAATTCATTGAGAAATGAGTGTACCAACAGCAATTCACTGTGTGACTACCCTGAAGAGTCCCACCCAAAGATTGCACGCCTCCGTTAGGTCCGAACTCTTCAGGATCATCGGTAAAGCCCTTCGAAGGTTATCGAGGAGGCCGGAGATCCTCAGGTCGAAAACCCAAGGGGATTTTATGTGTCAGGAAACCTTAAGCCCGAAATTTCGTCACCGAGGGTTCAGCTAATCCCTCGGCCCAAAGGACAAAGGGACATTTGTCGTTTGAGCAGATGAAGAGGGCCCGCAATATCGGAAGCTTTTCATTGCGATACTGCGAATTTTCCTGAGAAAACAGAAAGAAAGGTAAATTTGCCCGTTTTTCCCTATTTTTCAGGTATACCTGATACCAGATGCTGTTGAAATTTTATTTGCAACATTTACGATGCTGAAGAGTGTTCTCCAGGTTGGAGAATTTAAAGGCGAAGGTATTTTTCGTATCGACAATGGTTTTTCGCACGTCGGCCACCTGCCGAAGACGATTGGCCATTTTTAATGCACAATTTTATGGGTTATTTGGGTGAAATATTTTGGGGCACCCGAGGCCAATGCGAATCGAATTGCGGAGGGCGTAATCAATGAGTTTCGAGCCTGAGCGAACAGACACCACGCCCGTTCATCCGTGAGCATAGACTAATTAGCTCGGCCGGACACGAGAATGTCCAATTAATTGGCCATTAAGGCGAAGGAGCCTGACCGAGCCAACGTCGCTTTTCCCATTAATGCCACATAAGCGTGTAATCAATTTATTAGCTTCTGACGGATAATTACATGCACATGGACGGAAAGAAAACAGTTCGGCTCCGTTTTCGTTGCTTTTGCTTTGGCACTGTTATTAACAGTGGAATGTGGACGAATTTGGCGATAAATTTTCCCTCTGCGACACGAGGTAGCGATTACTAAACGGAAATAGGATAATCAATGCGAAATTGTAGGGAAAATGTTGGGAATAATTAGACTCTGCTTTATACGGAAGCTGTTAATCGATCTGGACTTTAAATTGTTGGAGGTGTGTTATTAATATTGGCGTGTGTGAGGTGGGTAGAATAAATTGAAGTTCACTCGAAGATATCGAAGGAATTCGGGGCTTGCCATTTTTCCACATCGCGAAAAAATTTGAATCTAGTGATGTTGGGGAAAATTTGAATCCAGTGATATTGAGAAAAAATTTTGAAATCTGTGATATTGGAAATTCGGGGCTTGACATTTTTCCACATCGCGGAAAAATTTGAATCTAGTGATGTTGGGGAAAATTTGAATACAGTGATATTGGGGAAATTTGAAGAAAAAATTATTGAAGGCAGTGATATTGGGAAAATTGGAATCGAGTGATATTTAGAAAAATTTTTGAAGTCAGTGATATTGGGGAAATTTGAATCCAGTGATATTGAAAAAAAAATTGATTTCAGTGGGATTTAGAAAAATCTGGATCCAGTGATAGCTACATCATTTTCCGACTCATTTGTCGCTGTAAATAAGTTATAAATAAACCCCGAGAGAAAATAGAACCCAAATAACCGGAAGTTCGCACAGAAACGTGAACAAAAATAAAAGTGAAAATTGAGAATGTGCAAATTGTTGGCTCTCAACTTTTTTCTCATTTACAAGACTTCTACAGATTTGTATATTTATGATATAAACATAATTTCATATTACAATCTTAAAAAACATATTTTTTCAAATTCACACTTAACTCGTCGCTATAATTAAGTTGTAAATAAGACTAGCGAGAAGAAATTAAAAAGAAAGTACAGACTGAGAATATTGGCTCTCATAGTCTCAACTTCCGGTTCCACCTATTTGCTAATCTACAAGAAATTTTCTGCAAAGTCATCCACTTTTTGTCACAGCACTTTGTAATTTCTTTTTTCAAATTATATGATCCAATATTTTAGAAAATATCGTTTTTTTTTTTCAAGTGAACATATTTCGAAAATTTGCAGTGGCCAAAAAAAAAATGCATATGCATAAAAGTTGCAGTTTTGGGTCCGTTTTAAATAATTTTTATATTTCGTCAATACCGATTTATTAACGAAAAAATGAAAAAAAAAAAAAACTTTTTTTTAATTTAAAAATTGACATTATTGTCTACAGATCTGAGATGGCAAAAAAAAATGGAAAAAAATGTATGAACGGAGAATGTCTGGAACAGCAATGAAATAGAGAGGTAAATATTGGCTCGATTGCCATTAGAGTTGCGTTAAATAAAAAATGAAGAAATCGTCGGTCTCGGTTATCAACCGCACCTGTTCCTTTCATTGCGTCTCAACGTGGCACTTCACAAAGTTTTATGCACACAGTTGATTCGGGAAGCAATTGAGCAGCTTCCTCTCGAAAGTGTTTGCCTCAATCGCAGCACGAGCGCGCGGAACAAAAAAAAAAAAAGAAGTCAAGCTATGTACGTATGCGTAAAAGTAGGTAAAATAGGGGTCAAAATGAACCAGTCTAATATTTTTTTGAAAATTTTCCTTTCTCCAGACAAATCAAGTAATTCAAAAAAAAAAAAATTCAACAAATCCTGCGTAAAATGTGAACTTAAAATTTGACGAATAACCATTGCAAATATTTTATTTTTTAAACAATATGAAATTGTACAGTCTCCGCCGATCAATATTTTTTTTATTTGCAAAAATAGTATAATTTATTATTTCTCGATATTAAATCCAATTTTCAAATCAATTTCGAAATTAACAAAAATCACAATTGCAATGAAAAATAAATAGTTAAAAAAAAACGGACTTTTCCGCATTTGGAAAATGTTCCATTTTGTCTCAGATTTTTTTTCGTCTTAAAATCAATTGTTGCAATCAAATTTTTTTGGGAGAGTCTGTAAAGGTACACTTTGGGCGTCGCGAGGAAGGCATTTTTTGGTTGGGTGTGCCATTTTGCCCCGTGTTCCCCTGTACTTCGAGCTCATTGGGAAATGAGGGCCTTGCGGAAGTGGAGAGGTCAGAGAGGGATCCTCCGCATGAAAAGAAGACGAAGAAGAAAAAAAGTTACAAGAGTAATTAACGAGTGAGACACATTACGAAGTCGACGAGGCGTGGGAACAGCGACTATTTCGTTCCCGTGGAATAAATGAATGAAAAGGCGTGAATGCTGAACGAGACAAGAGCGCAGAAGATATATATATATATTTAAAAAAATTCGAGAAAAAAAAAAAGGAGGAAAGAGTCGGAGAGTTTGCTCGACAAAAAGAAATGGAGAAGAAGAGTATATGGAGAGTGTGTATTATAACGTCCCACGTGCGCCAGAAAAGCCTTTCACGCGGGCCTCTTCCGTTGATATCTTCGTCGATCGGACGTTTAGAATTAAGTGCCTACCGTTAGAGTGAAAAGATTAATTTAATGACTCGAACTTCGGTACTCCCGGTCGTAATTATTCTGTTGTTACACATGGAAATATACATATATATTTTTAAACAAATTTTTTTAAATGTTTTAAGAATAAATTTTTATCCTGTAAAAGTTTGGAATCATTGGAGTATCTTAAAAAATATCAATTTCATCGAAATGTCCGGGATGAAATTTCGAAGTCAAAAACGCACAATTTTTATTTCATTCTGGCATAAATTATCGTTTTTAATCTCCACATTTTGGATATTTTATACAGAATAACAGGTTTTTTGAATAATCCATTTCTAAATATTTTCAGATTATTTTTATAAACCAAATAGGATGTTAATAAAAATTTCACGCTCTTTTCCACGAAAAAGTATAGAAAAGTATGGAAAATAATTTAAAATGGTAAAAAAACAATTATGCATGTAAATTAATGTTAAAAATATATAATAACACGAACCTATGAGAAACTATGATTCAAAAAAAAAATGCCAAACATGAATTAAAATCTGGTTAATTACAAGAAGTATTTGAGAGGTTCGGAAAAAACGTGATTTGCTGGGGCCTCATATATATATATATATATTTGCAGTTCCTATGAATATTATAAAAAACAAAGGAAGGAAGGAAGAGGCGGAAGTCATGAGTGCCTGATTACATGCTCGTCTGTTTAATCAGGCGTTGCCCATATATTTCATCCAATTAAACATCTCACTTGGGCATATCGAGGCCTTTTTATTTCCTTTCATTCTCGAGAGATCTTAGCGCTGGCTGACACACAAACAATGCGGTAAAAACGCAATGTTACGCTGCCGTTCTATTGCAAAAGCTGAAGACGATAAACACACGTCTCTGCAAAACAACCAATGTATGGCAAGTGTATGGTGTGGTGTATGGCGTGCTGCAAGGACCCACCTACTTGCCAATTTGTCAGTAACAACGCTCGCGTGTCCGTGCGAGAGCTCTCATGGAGAGCTTCTCTGTTACGTGCCAGTGATCGGCAAATATTCACAGCGACTCGACTCCATCCTCTGAGTGTACAGGCACCGAGTTCGTATGACCAGTAACGCACTGGGATATGGAACTGGCGATGAGAACTTTGTCAAGGATGTTTCGAAAGTCAGTACATTTTTATCGATTTTTTAAATGCATAAAACAGCCGAGGGATAAAATGTAATACATACATGGATGCCCTGATGTTTTAAATAAATCATTTGTATCGAAATATTCAAATGCAGGTTTCATCTGAAGCATATACATATATTTAGAAGGAAGTGATCCCCCACTTGTTGGTTTTCCGGTTCTCCCGAAAAAACGGCTTTGAGTTTCGAGGAACCAGAAGGTTGGCTCATTTCTGCCACTTTTCTGCACGTTCTCTCAAAATTTGGGCTCTTTCTGTCGAGTGGTTCGGGAGTAAATAGGGTTTGAAAATTCGAGGTGAGAGAGGTAGTGACATTTGTCGTACTCCACCTCGAAATTTTGAAAGGTGTTTATTCCTAAACTAATGGGCAGATGAGGCTCAGATTTGGAGGGAATGTGCAGAAGGATGGCACAAATTGGCTGAGTGTGTCGTTTCTCGAAATTGAGAGATGCTTGTCCTGCAGGAGTGAAAAACAAAAGGTGAGGTTAGATGCGAAAAAGACTGTGCTATAGGCGTCCGATATTGGACGATAAAATTACCAGCGGCGTGTTATTGGTGCTTAAAAAATGGTACGAATTGTCATTGTGCCAATTTTCATACTATTCTGGACACACGGTACAGTAATCCAGCGACAGCTTCTCTCAAAATATCTCACGTTTAGGATTCCTCGCGAGCTCACCAAACAAAACGGTAAAGACCGCGAACGACCAATGAATTTGATTGCATTGTTTTATTTTTTCGTGAGGTGGATGCCCCTGGCAATAACACTTCACTGAATAGCAAACAGCGATGACTGCAAATGTAACGAGAACCACATTTACATAATTACAGTAGCTTTATTTGAATACGCAATTTTCAAGTGCGCGCGTAGCTGAGTAACTATATAGTCCATGTTTCATGAGAAAGTGAGATCATCCACACAGAATACCTTTATGCGGAAATATTGGTAAATATTGAAATTACCGCACAATATATTTACTCACAGTAACTGTAAAATAATTTAAACAATTTTTTACTTTAGTTACCTCCTAGAGGTGTTTTTCAATTTGAGAAATTTGAGATATTATATTTTACATAATTTACCAAATATACAAAAAAAATTTACTTAAATGCGCCAAATGTACATTCAGCCGAAATATTGGATATTGTCAAATATCGAAAAAGTATATTTAAAAAAATGACAAAAATATAAATATATATTATTTATATTTTATTTATAATTATTTATATTATTTATATTTATATTTTATTTATAATAAAATATAAATAAAAAAATACCACATAAATTATTAATATTCGATATATCCAAAAATTTATTTTTGACCATACTTTTATCACAAAAAAAAACACGTGTTTCTCGATAAGTCAACGACTCGTGAATCGACTTGATACTCGAAGATATGTGTTAGATTGATCTTCGATCTTCGATCGAGCGAGACGACTCATTGGCTTATCTTATCGTCGCTCAAGGAGTAACCAGTGGACCTCGACTTCTGTTACTCTTGATGTTGCGAAGCTGAAGCGAAAAAAAAAGAAAAAAAAAATAGTGAGAAGGTGGAAGGATGATTGTCATGGATCGATAGAAACGATCATCACGCATCCGCATCAATCGCGTTCCCAATACCCACTTTTTCGCCTGTAGATCTTGAGCTAGAGATCTTCCTCGCGCCGTATCGTTCGTGATCCAGTGGATCACATTCGTGATGGAAAATAATGTGCCTTTGGTGAGTGACGACGTCGTGTCTATCGTGGCCGAGAGCCGAGCCTCGAGGCGTGCTCCGCTGGAATCTGGATCGAGTGAACGTGGCGAGAGATTTTTGTAATCGCAACTCAAACGAGAACTCTCTGTCGCTCTCTTCTGTGATCGGCTGCACGAGAGGCTGATCTAATATCTGGCTGTTCTACTAGGCGAAACGAATTATTTGACCGCACGTACCCGTACACCGCAATATTATTACGAGCGCAATCATCGAATGATTATAAAAACAATAGCTGCAAGAAAGATTATTGAAACAATCCGAATGAATGTGAGGGTCAATGATACCGCCGACATTTCGTCCGTACACGAGGATATTAGACGGCCTAACGATACTTCCTAGATTATTTTATTTCGGTATGAGTACTCGTTATATTTATGGGGCTATTTGTAATTTGCACCATATCGACCTAGGGCTCACCCGCTTTTTTTTATAGTTTACAAAAATGTTTCTCGCGAATATACGTTTTCTGATCAATACTCTCGTATTATCGAGTTTCGAGATAATTCCAGTGTCAATTTGGAATCGAGGTGAGAACAAGGTGAGAATGAGGTAAAAATGGGATAAGAATGAGGTGAGAACAAGGTGAGAACAGGGTAAGAATGAGGTGAGAACGAGGTGAGAACAAGGTGAGAACAGGGTGAGAATAAATTGAGAACAAGGTGAGAACAGGGTGAGATCAAGAAAAAAATCTCCAAAACCCTCTGGGAACCTCCTAAAAAATAGAATCCCGTAAAAGCCCCCAAAAGCAAACCCATTCCAGAAATAATTTCTCGTCCACATGATTTTTTCCACGCTTTTGTTCCGGCATTCCTTTTCCAGGCGTTTCCCGGATCTAAACCCCACATTTATTGTCCCATGTAAAAAAAAAACAGAACAAAAGTTTTCTCTACGAGGAAGTAAAATAGCCATGAGTTAATATCGCGTGGATATAGAAACCGGCAATTGGACGGGATTTTACAATGTTTCTGGAGTGGAGAAAATTTGCTCCAATATCTATTTCTGGATATAATGCTCGGTGTCTGCCTCCAGCGATTATTTAGTAGGCACCCATGGGAGTCGCGCGTATTAGACGCCTACCAGCTAATAATAATACGTGAGTGTAATACCTCCGGTATTTTCCGTGCGGCTGCATTCACTACTTGTTACAATACACGCTCTTCGTGTATAAACATATTCGAGAGGCGAAGAACGACGCTGAGAAATACGTGGGTACAATATGCACTTGGGTACAAAATTCGTACCCGCGAGTGGTCTCACTGTACACGTGAACCATGGGTTTGCCCGTAGCACGTTCGTGCACACGCCTCATTCATCGGGGTCTCTCACACCTTGCTGAAGAGAGGCAAAGACCGCGGAAAAGAGGATGAAGAGGACGACGAAGAAGAGTCTCTCACGCGAACGAGCCGAGTCGTTACAGCGGCGACCAAGTGGCAACGACCACAAGGAAAATGCGACATGTTTCATGCTTGCCTCTTCGCCCATCGGAGACCAGGACAAAAAAACAACACCGCATCAATGGCTTTCCAGTCGGGAATAGAATACGGCAGACGACGTCTCGATTAATTGTTATTCACGTCGTGAAAAGGCCTCGGGCTCCAATGTACACCGTGAATAATATTCACAGGCGTTTAAGTGGAATTCCACATGGGCACCTTGGAATTCGGTGGATGTCACCCACCAGTCACCCGAGCATTTTTTTAACGTCTCCACATTCTCTTGCGTAATTTCGTGGAACGTAGGCCATTTTTTTTTGTTTTTCGTATGGGGAAGGTATGGTGAAATTTGTTGGTTGATGGTTTTCATGTTGGAGAACATAATTTTGGGTGGGCAGTTGGTCCATGGAATGGTTATTCATTTCACATTGTGTTTGAAGAAATTTCGTAATCGATATCGAGAAGTTGCTGAAGAAGAAAAATGGTACATGGCATGGTACCGTTTTTTTTTTTTTTTTTTTTTGACGTGCTGTAATTTAATAGATACAGAAGTGTTCCTAAAGGTTGATTGAATGTCTATTATGATGCCCGCACGTAATAGTAATTGCAATAACTGATTGGTAATTAGGGCGAGGGTGGATGGTCGAAGAGTCGCGCACGAGCGAACTCACGAGGCCTCGGGGCCGAACCGAGACGAGATATCTCGTGTAATTCCAGGGCATTGGGAGTTGGAGCGGACCTCTTCGGGATAGGCACTCGAGAACCGCGGGGTGTAGTTCTCGATGAGAGGGCACGGCCCACAACAGGACTTTTGCCTGGACTCTACCGCTCTCGCTTGCTTATCTCGCAAAGTGCAGGTCGACGAGAATATCCGCGTACCGTTAACCGTCATACGGCGAGCGAGACAGACCAATAACGAGAAGGTATATGCAATTCTTCTTCTTCATTGCTCGTATCAATTTTTTTCTTCAATTTCGATTATTTCAATTTCAATTAATTCAATTTTCATTTTTTTTTCATTTTCAATTATTTCAATTAAAATTTTTTCAATTTCTACTTGTCTACTAAACTAAGAAGTACTATCACTGATTTTACATGTGCAATGTATAATTGAATCAGATTCTCAAATTCAATTCACACGAACAATATAATGATCTAATTGCCAAATCAATCTCCAATATCATCAATTAAATTCACCGTCAAACTCGAGTATAAAACCAAGTCTAAAAATCCCCTTTGTCAATTATCTCAAAAATGCGTTGACAATTCAATTATATTCACGAGACCGAGCCTAGAAAAAACATAGAAAATTGAGGCTTCACAGCATAGAAATCACATATTCGAGAATCCTGATTGAAAAAAAAATTTTACCAGTAATTTTTTAATTTTTAGTCGAAAGGATTTCAAGTATACGTAAAGCGGCTCATTACAGCGCATACGGAATGCGAGGGCTTGTGCAAATGCGCCGAAGTATGTATGGAAGTCCTGCGAAAAACAATGGCCTTGTGTATCCGCCGGAAGTCGGGGTATTCTTTCGCTTATTGCCGCTCGAGAGGAAAGTGGTTGGGGTTTTGCTTGGCGGAGGAAGCAAAGGAGTCGCTCGAACGGCTTGAATCTCAAATGTGTCTTATTGCTCCTTACAAGTTGCTCGCGTTGTTGCGGAATAGAGGTCCGCGCGGGCGGACAGGTCGCGGGAAAGTGAAACGTTTCTCGTACTCTCGCACGTGTGTAGGTATCGGTGTGTGCTTGTAACAAGCCACAGAGCGAGTAATATCCACGATATGGGAGCGAGTGACTTTTTAATTCCTCCTGGGCGGCCCTACGCATCTCCTTATACAGGAAACCAGTCGTCCTACTTGCTCCCGAGTATTATTAACCGCACCGAGACCGCCCCTCGATTGCCCTTTACCGGTTGCGGGTAAAAAAAGAAAGAATGGAAACCTCTTGGCGCCGATTCGCACGGAACCGAACCGACGATAATTGAGTTAAGAGGCCGATTTATCGGTTAAAAGTGCACCGAACAGGTCCGAACAACTACAAGTAGTTCACCCTTCGCCGAAGGAGACGAGGAAATGAAATAAGTGCATTTCTTTCCGGGGACTTTTGAAATTCCCGCGGTTATCTTTGTCACGAATGTTCTCGAAAACGGCACGTACTTAAGTGGCCAAATTTGGCAAACAGGTTTCGGACTTATTTGCGCTGGTCATAGGCTATGTTTCAGTGCGAGAAACCGACTATTATGTGCGAATTGTCACTATTTTATCATTTTTCGCCGTTTACCCAATTTGTTTATTAAAGGAAATTTCGCCGGCACTTTGAAATTGAATCGAATGTAATTTTAGTAGCGTTTAATGCCAATAAATCAATGCGTTCTATAATTAAAGCTCTATCTTAGAATACAAACGCGGCGTATCGAAAAATATCGAAAACCGTCGTCAGTTTTCCGGCGTTCTGATTGGTCCTCGACGGCTTGGACCTCGCGCCAACTTCAGGCTGTCGCGGTAGCTGCAGTCACGTGAGGCGGGCTTTTTGAATGACCGTATTCGTCGCCTTTGTGGAATCAAATCCATTTCTCTTATCGTCAAGAAAATAAAAAAAGCTACGGCACATCGAAAGTCGATTATATGGAAACGCTGAAGCAGAAATGGAATCACGTGGAGTCACGAATCGTATAAATATGCAAATATCGTGTTCAGTCACCAGAAAAGATAAATTCCACGATAGGATCTTAACTATTATTATATTATTAGGAGTTATTTTGAAAAATTTACTTGATGAATATAGGCCATTTCGAGGATTTTAATTAACGGCTTCAAGGACGATGTATTGTGTATTGTACGGTCGGGGAAAAAAAAATCATAAATATTTCTCGCTTTGATTCCAGGCTCCCGGAGCTACTGTACCATGTGAGCACGTCAACATAAGTTTTCGCTGCTTCGCAGTCATAATATATGACCCGTCGGCCCATTGTTTTCCATATATAAGCATAGTGCGCGATGTCTTATTTCTCTCGTGCTCTCTCGACTGCATTCTCAACTCAATCCCGTGCACACAACGCGTGCAGGAAACTATATACTATGAACTAGAATTTTCGCAAATATCGTGTGTGAAAGTGAATAATTTTTATAATACTCGAGAAGTGTGCGAACTTCGTCCCTTAAAGGCGACGAAAATTCATTAAGGGGATTCGATTTAATGATATTCAGGGACTTTGGCTACTGTTTTTCCATCTGCATCTCCTTGAATTGGCTCGAGTCATAAAGAACGTTCGCGGCAATATTCATTAATTAAGCGGTTTTAATTAGTCACGTGCATATTTTTGTTATTTACAATTTAAAAAAAAATTGTTATTACATTTTTCTAAGATTTGGTATGTTTCCTTTTTTTTAAATAAATTACAATGTTGATTTTGCTTAAGATTTCGCTTGGAACCCAATGATTAATTTTTGGATTTTTTTTTTTTTTCGTTCTTTGAGATAGCACATTTCTTTTTTTCAATTTTTTATTGTAATTATCGATTGCCAGGAAAATGTAAAGTGGCTTTCGATTTTTGTTTTTCGACTCGATGCATTTCCATGGAAATTGAAAAATTTTAGTCACGCGACAATGTTCATTGATAAGCGGCAAACAAAGTGCAATAAGTACACGTGACAACGAGTGCAAAGTCGTGTATCCTCTTCACAAAGTCTATAGAACCCCTTTCACTTTTCTACGAGGCAAAGAGAACTTTCGGCCCGCCTGAGGCGCCGATTCTGATTGAGTTGAGTGGGAGGAGCGCGGGATCGTAAAAAAAATGAAGATGAACTGATAAGCATGATTAGGCTGAAGCTTAAGGAGGTTTGGTCATGGTCTCGTGATCTTACGTTCTTGTTTGTGAGTATCGGTATTTAAAAATAAAATACCACGTTTCAATTGTTCGAGGCCAAGTGAAGCAAACATTAATAATCGTTTTTTCAGTAATTCGTGTTAAAGAAAAAAAATAATTCAAGGCCAATTTTCTGTAATTGGATTTACGACAAAATTAAACCAGAATAAGTGAATTTTGGAATGAAATTAAAATGACGATTATATTTTTTTTAAACTCAAAAATGTAAAAAAAATTATTCACACTGGAAACATTTTTTAAAATAATCTTTAAGTAGATATGAAAATTCCTTTAAAAAAGACAAATTGAATTTGGAAATTAAATTGAAGTTACGATTATTTTTGGGAATAATTTAATAAATTGTTTTTTGTTTTTCACAAAAATTTGTTACTCAATAAAAAAATGTATTGAAGGTTATTTAAATTGTAAAAATTACAATTAAAAAAAGTATAATTCTTTAGGAAAGCATCGAAAAAGTAATGCTGAATGAATGCTCTTCAAGGTCGCATTTTAAATAAATCCAGTAAAACCTCGACTTGAAGATTCTCGTCAGGAAATCGAGTTTAGCGAGTTTCAGATTCCAAAGTCACCGGACGAGTAGCCAATGAGAATATGTGGAATAATAATTGTTTATAATCGTGAATGATGTCACGATTGCAGTTGACCATGTCCCAAGTACATAATAACATCTCAGATATTAATAACAAGGTGAATTCATGTTCTCGTCACGAAATTAAATTAGAGTCACGTTTATTTTCGGGAAAACCACAAATATTGTTGTTTTTTTTTCTACAAGGAATTCACCAATAAATAAAACGTATCATTGAATATAATTTACACAATAAACATAAATAAATAAAAATTTCAAATGGCTATTCAATTTTTTTTTTCAGTGAGCCACAATGTAAAAATAAAAAAAAAATCGTCAATCTTCTTCTTTTTTAAATTCACCGATAAATAAAAATCAATATTGAAAATAATTTACATTGCAAAAATGAAGATAGATATTCGATATTTTTTTAGTCATGTAAAAATTTAATTAAAAAATATCGCCAGACTTTTTTTTTTTTTTTAAATTTACCAATAAATAAAAATCAATATTTAAGATAATTCACACTGTAAAAATAGGAATAAATATTCCATTTTTTTCGTCAGCAATATAAGAATTAAATTAATTTAAAAAAAACAGACCCAATTTTTTTTAAGTAATCAATTAGCATGCGTACACAATAATTATTATTTACAGTCATTGTGAATGATGTCACTGTAGCAATTCCATGTACCACGTACATAATATCATGCGAGATATTAATAACGAGGTGACTTCACGTTTTCATCGATGGATAATAATTGAAAGAGAGGTTGCAAGACAGCCTAGTCATTAAGGAGGTTCGACAGGGGAATTAAAATCGAGGAGGCAGCAGCTGTGCCAACAGTGCATTAAATCATGATGGAAAAGAGTCCGTTGCACTCCCACGAGTCTTCTCGAGGGCCGCGCCACATTTTTCATAACTTTTTAACCAACAAACTTCTGCTTTACAGGCGTAGATAAGGTCTTTGCCCTTTCAAAATGTTGGATTCTCGACAGAACGAAGAGTGGAACGTTGGGATTGATGCCGAAAGGAGAGCGACTCCGTCATGCACACAGAAAACTATATACAGGGCATTCCACGTGGTGTCACCCATCGCCTGACCCTTGACCCTTCCGATTGGGTCCGCAATTTTTAATACAATTAAGGTACCTCAGAAAAGCGGTAATTTTATTTGTTTATTCATTTTTACACATTCTCAATTATTTTAGATTTTTTTGAAAGCAATTTATGGAAATTTCTTGGGAATTTTTTCGAAAAAAAAAAATTAAAAGTTTAAAAAAATGGGAATTTTAAGATGGGCTGCAGTTAGGATATTTTGGTACGCAACAAATGATTTTTAGAATTACCGGAAATTATTTGTTTCGGAAAAAAAAAAAATTTCTGAATTTTTTGGTATTTTGAAAATGTGTCAAAAATCGTAGGTAATTGAAGGTGCGGAGAGTAAATTGAATAAAAATAATTTGTGGTTTTTGGAGATATCTAAAATTGCGGGCCCCGGTGCAAGGGTCAAGGGTCACACTCAGATCGAAACTGAGTGGAATGCCCCATATAAGACTCTCTAATACTCCCCCACAATTCCTCTAACCGAAGCATTATAATCCTCCGCTCGAAGCTGTGGCGAGGATTCGATACGTCCTATCGATAACCGGAGCCAGCAAATTCTAGCTATGGGAAGTGTGTGCTGGTGATATAGTAGGTATTCCCTGTCAATTCGGGGAATCTGTGATAATTCGTGCGAAGGCAATTTTTTTTTAATTGTAAAATTGGGGGAAAAATCATAGATTCCAGTTTTACGGTTTTTTAAAATGTGGTTAATTATGAGAAATGTCTGAGAGGCTCAAAAAAAAGCTGCTGAAATTGACAAAAAATTCCTTATATATAAAAAAAAATTTTTTAAAAATGCATCTTCTACATTTTTGGGGAAAAAATCACAAAATCTAGTTTTATGTCTTATTAAAATGTGGTTAATTATAAGAAATCTGTGAGAGCCTCAGAAAAAAGCTGCTTACATTGACAAAAAATTCCTCATATATAAAAAACTTTAAAGAAAAATGCATCTTCTACATTTTTTGAAACAAAAAAAAAAAATCACGAAATCTAGTTTTGTCTTATTAAAATGTGGTTAATTATGAGAAATCTCTGAGAGGCTAAGAAAAATAGCGGGTTAAATTGACAGAGAATTGCTCATATATAAGTGCCGGTTGGGAACATGTTCCTCCACATTCGAAAGTACAAACACGTGTAGGTGTATATCGTACGTGCTGTTACGAACAAAACCACCGCGTGGCTTATCCGCACGTCAGATCGTTTGGTCGTTGAGAGGAAAGGTTTTCGTCCGCGCGGAGCGCAAAATTGCTTCGAAACGGTCTCCGTTATATACGCAGAGAGCGTAGGGTTAAAAAGTGCCGAGCATTAGAGGTTGAAAACGGTGATTGTGAGGTACAGAGAGCGGTCATTGAGAAGAAAAATAGTAGGTACTATCCTAAGCTGCACCTGCCTCTGCGAAAATGTCTTGTCTGTCCGTTTCTCGTCTTCAGCCTCGGCAAATGCACACACAGCTCTGCAAAGTATACCTCAGTGCATATTATATGAGAGAGCCAATAAATAAATAGCCCGAGTGAAATTTATAACTATTTTACAAATAAAAAAAAATTTCAAAGCTACCATTTTTAACAGGAATAATTTTTAAAAAAATTAATAACATTTTATTAACCCACCCTAAAACTGTTTAAAAAAATAACGATAGTTTTATTTTTTTTTGCAATTGTTAAAAAAATTTATTGTTTTACTGAGCCAACAAATTTTTTTAGTTTATAAAATGATAACTTTTTTTAGTCAACAAAATCGTTTTTTTTTTTAATTTTCTTAAGCTGGCAAAATTTTTCTTCTCAATTTTTTCAATTGAAAAAAAAAAAAATAATAAGTCTTATTTAGGTAAAAAAAATTGTTTAGCTTTTAGTCGACCAAGTCAGGGAAACGCTTGTCGGAGAATATTGAGAATTTCACGCACAGCGATGCAAAATATACGTCAGTATTAGTGAATAGTATATGAGAGAGGCAACAAATAAATAGTCCGAGTGAAATCGTAAGAGGCACATTGAGCATGGTGCATATACATTTACCTGACGCTAATTCGATCTAATCACTCGACAAGGTCGGCTATTAAGTCGACTGCGGGGGTGAAACCGAAGCCTCTGCCACTCCGATTCAATTTATTTACCATCTCGGACTGTAGTTCGTTACACTTGAATTCGATGCGCCACTCAGAAGCGTGAGACGCATTTCACACCTGCGCTAAAGTTTCTCGATACGAGAAATAAGGTCGGGGATTAATAATATTAGAAATTGAGTAAATTAATCAAGCGTTTCGAGATTCAAGAGAATTTAAGTTGTATCAACATTTTTACCAACGGATAGAAAATATGGCCTGATTTGAATATGATTTTAGAACAATAATAATTGATGTAATGCATTTTTTAATTAAGAAACAGTAAAAAAACTGCTGGGGATTTTGTCGCCCAATATTGAAGGTTTTTCTCGCACCTAACCTCCCTTTTTTATTCTACTCGTACACAACAAATGACTTGAAATTTCGAGGAGCCAGACGGTCAGTCTATTTCTGCCATCCTTCCGCACATTCTCTCAAAATTTGAGCGCTATCTGCCGAGTAGTTTGGGAATAAAGCAGTTTTTAAATTTTGAGGTGGGCTAGCGAAATTTCCACTACCTCTCTCCACCTCGAAATTTTGAAACCGATTTATTCCCAAACTACTCGGCAGATAGCGTCCAAATTTTGAGAGAACGTGCAGGAGCATGGCACAAATCAGCTGAGCTTTTGGGCTCCTTGAAACTCAAAGGCGTTTGTTGCAGTGAGCCGGAAAACGAAAAAGTTAGGTTACCATTGCCTCTTAATCTGACCTAATAGATAAATTGAGATTGGGACACAGACAAAACGAAGCTTTATGTTTGGTCTCTCGACAATCTGCAATAAGAACAAATGGCGAAG
Organism: Clistopyga incitator; assembly: GCA_947507545.1. Classification (NCBI taxonomy): domain Eukaryota; kingdom Metazoa; phylum Arthropoda; class Insecta; order Hymenoptera; family Ichneumonidae; genus Clistopyga; species Clistopyga incitator. The sequence goes on along the minus strand of OX382188.1, from coordinate 2,805,162 downwards.
ACGATATCGAATGATTAATAAACCATATATCGACAAGGTCGCAAACTCGAGCGTGAAAAATCTCAATCGCACGTGATATTCGCGCCTTTCCAATTTAATAACCAACCACGACCTCGATATGCACGCAATACTGCGCTGCCCACGAACCAATTACCCGACAAACTCGGATTCCTAGCGTGCATTGTGCACTTTCACACCTTTCCTACTTGAGATATCACACACGAGGCATCGCGGTTTATTCGCACTCACGACCGAGAGCACAGACGAGGAAAAAGAGCGAGTGCCTCCATAAGTCGTCGAGTGTACACGCTTCAATATGCAATTAACAAACAACTAATTTCTCTGCCTTTGCGATTATCGTTTAGCGGCGACGATTACGTAGTACCCCACAAGAACATTCCGACTGGACCAAACGAAAATCCCGCTACGTACAGTAAATTTAGTTAATTATTCAGGAAATAATATCGGCACATGTAGAAATACATTTTTGTAGAAAGCATTCATTTTTCGTTCATTTTACTTCCTGATAGAATAAACTTTGTTTACGTGAAATTTTTTTTTCCCTACCTTCTTATCAGTTTGGGCAAAATGGTCTAAAAAATGAAGATACAGCGGTTTGAAAAAAATGTTAGCCAAATTTTACAAGAGTTGAAATTTTTCGAAAAAGAAAAATTCTGCCCGATCTTTAAATATAATTCAATTATAATAATATAATAATATTAATTTTCTAAAAATACAGTAATATACAAAAAATAATCGATATTGAATTTAAGGTAAATTTTTGAGCCCTTCGAATTCCATGGAATTCTTGATATTAAAAAAAAAATTTTGCCGTTCTGATTCAAATAAATTCCGAAAAACGCATTATCATTTAGCGGCAAAAATTATGTAGTGCCAAAAAAAATAAAAACAAAAATAAAAATAAAATCGAATACGTACAATAAATTCGGTAAATTATTCAGGAAATTGTGAACACGATTTGCAGTGTTTGTTTAATCGTTAAATTACTGATACACGAGGCTTTCTATCGAAAGTTTCGTTATCGCAATGATAATTGCTTTCTCCGTATGAGGCCTCGGACAATGTTGTCAAAAAATTCGTGGGTGACGTTCTTTAGAAGGAAAAGGCAAAACACTCGAATCCGGAAAGAGACAAGTGCTTTTGCTTTCTACTAACGGTACCGTCGCGATAGTGCTATCAAAAGTTGGCAGTACTTTCTCTCACTCGGATTTTTTGTCACCTCTAGGCTCCCCACTTAATTATCGTGCTAATTACAATCTTCAAGCGAATATCGTAATTAATTATCAATCGAGATATCGACGAGGAGACTCGTTTAATTAATAGTTAGCACTTCCTATTTGGTCTGGATTGTGCGAAATTTATTAATCGATCCAGATATTAATTAGGTTAATGGGAAAATTTGTCAGCTTCGAAAAAACGATTTTTTTCCATAAAATAATAGATAATTTTTTCCATAAATAAACATTCTAAGAATATACTATTAAATCCCCAGAATAAAATTGCAATTTTTTTTCTATGTTATTGTCAATGGGCGTGAAAATTGTTCGCTTGTTAAAAGTTTTAACGCATTTTTTTGAATTGCGAGTTAATTACAATCTTCGAGCGAATATTGTACTTAATTAGTTATCGAGATATCGACAAGGAGACTCGTTTAATTAATAGCTTCCTATTTAGTCCGGAGGATGCAAAATTTATTTCTCGACCCAGATATTAATTGGGTTAAGGGAAAAATGTTATTTACTTGTTTTAAAAAATCAAGAATTTTTTTTTACCGACAATCACACCTACTTATTTAATAAATTACCACTTCCTGTTAAGCTGAAATTTTTGAAATTCATTTTTCGATCAGATTTCAATAAGTTATATATTTTTTTATTCAAGTACTGCGTTAATTTATAAACTAATTAATTTTTTTTTTCAAAGCTGCAGACGTGAATTAATTTGCGACATGTCGAGAAGAACGAGGCTGAAGTGAGGAAAGTGTATACCACTTTGAAAACGCTTTGTAATAAAAAGCGTATCATCAGATTACCTGGTAACTTGAGACTCGTGAGTGTGTATCTACTCTCTCATACCAAAGAGCCACGAGATCTCTGTAACTCCAGAATCTCAGCCTCCTCGTGTGTGGTTTACAAGCTTTAAATACAGGTTTTAAGCTGGCATAGTTTTATGAGTCCATACCCAAGATTATTGTAATGTGTAATTTTTTTTATAGGCAATAAAAAGGAATGGAGGTAAAAAGCCATTTTTTAAAATGCGATTTCGAAATCTAAGTTTTGCAATCTGAGAGTGGAGAGGTATTTTCATTTTAACTTTTTAGGTTTGCCTTTTTGCATTATTCCTTTTTTTTCAAAATTGTAATCGAAAATCATTTTGGTTGAAATCACTTTTCATTTCATTATTTTCCAATTTTTGCTTATCCAGTCGGGAGTTTATTTCTCTTTTTGGTAAAATTGTTTTTTTATTTTCTTTTTCTATTTATTATTTGTAAATCAATGACTTTGTTTCGAATGCAAATAGTTCGAGTCGATTTTATAACATTGCATATAACAAAAAATTCTTCCTTTTTACAATAAAAATAATAAAATCTCACGTTTGCATTAAACTTTGAGGTCGCCGGTGACTGGAAGTGAGATTTCTGCTTGCCGGCCTCTAATACAGATGGAATAATGCATTGCCGATGACAATGGGTGACATGAAAACGTCGAGTGTAAAGCGACACGTGTGTGTTTCTCGAGCTATCGTCGTGCCGCTTTTGTAACACGACTCGAGCGGAAAACTCCCGAAGCAAGCACCGTAAAATGTGACTCGTGCTCGTATACACAAATACTTAAGTATTGCGACGCGTTTGCACCAAATGCTGTATGATTAAAGTATTTTTAAGGAAAAGCAGCCAATAATATTTTCACTTGCAGAGGGAAACATGAAATAGCGGGGGTTGCGCTCCACCCCCTCCTTTTTCGCACCAATGTATAAAAAGTGTGCGAGAAAGTAGCTTTTGCAAACTGGCAAAGAATTTTTTACGCCAAGTGCAAAATTATACTTGACGATAAAAAATTTCGAAAAAAATCCTCAATAACATTTAATACACCCCCTCTTTACCAAAATAAAAATTTAATTCGTTGCACTAATATTTATCAAGAAAAAAATTCATTGAGTATCCGCAACTTTTCACTCGTTCACTTAAACGTCAGGCTTTAATTAAATTCTTGTAACTCATGCACATAAAGTCGCACATTACGTGCCTGCAAAGCGTGCGTAAGATGGCGCATTATGCTGACGTAAACGAAGATAATTTGACGTACGCCATCTGGTGGCGGTATCCAAAGAATTCTCGATAACTTTACGCACCAGATGGCGTGTGTAAAACCTTCTAAAAGATGATTTTACGTGATGCATCTTCGCAGGCACGAAGATGTGCGACAGTATGTTGTCATTCGTTACAAAAAATAGTATGTGAAACTTGTACGACGATGTACTATAATGTCCGCTTTATCGTACTAGTATCATAATGTACTATTTTGATATATTTCAATCAAATATATACTTATTATTGAAAATCATTATTGCAACTTCTGTCATTTACTCATATTCATCCCTTTAATTTTAAATATTCATAATATCAAATATTTGACTGCAAAAATAAGCAGCAATTTTTTTTTTTTTTTTCTTATTGCGGAAGGGAACGTATAATGATGAGACTGCTCCCCCCCTCCGCCTCCCCCCAAGCGTTTTCAACCCTCCACAAGACGAGCTATGATTCAGAGCTGGCACGCATCGATTTCAACGAGGGGAATGGCAACTATATAGTTTCTCGTCTGCGTTGCAGACTGGATAACGGAAGAGAGACAGTAAATAGAGAGTTCAGAGGGGTAGGCGCAACCCCGAAGAGCTGCTGTGCAGGCATCGATCGCCAAGCCCCGAGCAGGGACAGAAACCACCCCCTTTTAGCCTGCCAGTAAGAAAGCGTGGAAAAAAAAATCCAGAAATACACATAGGGTGTTTCGTAGCAACACAGAGCCAGACGACATTTGTATTTCTGCGTTGCTACATCGTTACAATTTTGTTACATCGTTTTATCGAACAAACTGATGATTTTGATGAGGTCATTTCAACGATATGATTGGCTACGGAAAAAAAAAATGAAACAAAAATTTTTCACTGCGTTTTTATTGAAATAAATTTATATGAAAAATGTCATTGGAAGAGCTGAATGATTTTTTTTTTATTCTGTAAAATTGCTTGAAATTAATCGGTTTTCTTAAGGAATTCAATATTTTGTGAAAAGAAAAGCAAATATTTCGTTGAATACACTTATTATAATTAATCATTTAATTATTATTAAATGCATAAAGGTAAAGCAAAGAATATCCGAGGCATTTAAATTTAAGAGAATGTTGATATCAATTAATTTGTGTAATAAGAATAAAAATTGCAAAGCCTTGGACATTGCTTTCTGATTTTACACGTTTTTTTTTTAATTCCAAGAAGAAACTCTGAAAAATATGAAAAACAAGGAAGCAATTTGCGAGGCCCGACTTTACACCCTTTTTTTTCGAAATACTTATAAAATTTGTGTTTGATAAACAAATATACTTCAGTATGATTTTTCGTCAAAAATCGACAATTTTAATCCTGCACGTTCTTGCAGGTACGAAATGTCGTCTTTTTAGCCTAGGCGAAAAAAAAAAAGACTTTTTTGACCGACTCGTTTTCCTGAATCATTAACCGCCTGTCCGAATGAGTAAATGACGTTCGTATTTTGTAACTATAGTGTTAACGCAATCGGGAATAGCTGAGCTTTGAAATATGTCTAAGCGAAAGTTGGCTCGAAATCACGATGATCGTGCGATCAATTATAATCCAACCTTTGAACGCACTCCGATGGACAACACGAATATATACTCGTGTGTTTTCCGCGAGTCAAGGACAAGCAATTAAGCGGAGAGCGACTCGCGGGCGCATCCGAGAAACAAGTACTAAAGTATTTCGTGCGGCATTGATGGAAATAGAATGGCGAGGTTTAGCGATTCCCGCGAGAGTTTATATCGAGAATCTTGCAATTCGACTTGTCGTATCGATATCGTTGATCGTGCGCCGCCGACCGTATGTCTGGCATTCGTTTTCCTAGTCCACGCATGGCTATGAGGCATTCGCTTTCAAATGATTTATAAAAAATTGGAAAGACGAAAAAAAAGTTGGATTTACAATGACTATAGGGAAAAGTTTGAAAATTTGAATTTTTATCCGAATTTTTTTATCGATTTTTTCAGTTATTGTTCATTTTCAAAAAATTTATTTATCTATACGAAGAAATTGTTGAAAGTGAAAATTGCAATTTTTGCAAAAATTTCTATTTTTTTTTGCTTTTATGAATTCTTCAAAGGAGAAGATTAGTAAAAAAAGGGGGGGGGGGGGGAATGAGGAAATGATTTGTGTGTCTAAAAAATATATAATATTTGCATGTATTTATGGTAATTACACCATTTTTTTCAGCTGCTTAATTGATCTTTAATTGCCATAATATTGAATATTTGGCTTTTTCAAAATTTGAATTTTGGGATAACTCAAAAAAGTGAGATGCTAAAAATGTACAATAAAAATTAAACTAGAGATACCTTTCATCATAATTATGTAATTTAAGAATATGTAAATTTTCTTGGGAGTAGTCAACCGAAAGGACTCGTCGAAACCACGTGGAATGCCTTATATTTATATATATATATATATATAAATATAATATACGTAAGCAGTACATGGGTTAATATAATGTTGCGGTGAAACGCGACTCCCGATAATGTGCACACGTGCCCGAGGAGCTGCTGTCTCTTATCGATTGGCGAATGAGAGGCGACGAGGCGGAGAGGGCACCGACGCCGGGTCGCGCCGACGTCCACGCGTTGCGCCCCCGACAGACCTGTTAGAATTGTCTGGAAACCCCTGTTTGGGTCTCACAAAGCCTTCTAAGGGTAAATGAACTTTTTTTTCTTCTAAATATCCTCCAAATACACAAATAAATATATTAAAAGTACCGAAGTACTTTACTGAAGATACTGTACTTAAAGCATTGTACGTGAAGTACTGTACTTAAAGCATTGCACTTGAAGTATTGTACTTAAAGAATTGTACTTAAAGGAATGCACTTGAAGAATCGTACTTAAGGTATTGCACTGGAAGTATCGTACTTAAGGTATTGCACTTGAAGTATCGTACTTAAGGTATTGCACTTGAAGTATCGTACTTAAGGTATTGCACTTGGAGTATTGTGCTTAAAGTAATGCACTTGAAGTATTGTGCTTAAAGTATTGTACTGGTTGTACTTAAAGAATTGCACTTGAAGTATTGTACTTAAAGAATTCTACTTAAAGGAATGCACTTGAAGAATCGTACTTAAGGTATTACACTGGAAGTATCGTACTTAAGGTATTGCATTTGAAGTATCGTACTTAAGGTATTGCACTTGTAGTATTGTGCTTAAAGTAATGCACTTGAAATATTGTGCTTAAAGTATTGTACTGATTGTACTTAAAGAATTGCACTTGAAGTATTGTACTTGAAATATTGTACTTGAAGTATTGTACTTGAAGTATTGTACTTGAAGTATTGTACTTGAAGTATTGTGCATGAACAATTCCACTTGAAGTATCGTGCTTAAATTATTGCACTTGCAGTATAGTACTTAAGGAATGTCGCTTGAAATATTGTATTCAAAGTATTGCGCTAGAAGTATTGTACTCAAAGTATTGTACTTGAAATGCTGCCACTTGAAGATTTTTGTACAATATTCAGAACCGAAATTATCTTCAATTTTCATGTCACAATATAGACAAAAACATTGCAATTAAAAGTTCATTATTGTTATACTGTTTCCCAAATATGTCGAGTCGACATTGGATCGCTTTTTATGACGTTTCATTACGAAAATGACAAAAAATGATCATTGACAATGCGAAAAATGCACGTGGGTCGGTGGAAACTCTAACGAAACTTCTGTCTGGTCTCTTTGAGCAAATAGGCCGACGTTAGAATGACAGTTCGATCGGGTGGCGGTGAAAAAGCCCGATTTCAAAGAGCCGGACAACGAGCCCGGTTTAATTAACCGTGTCGAGCGATCGCAGCCTCGATCTAAACCGATGACGCGACAAACTATCGGAGCGACATTCTCTCTCGATGGGCCGCTGCCGTAAATATATACACGCGGGCGCGCGCGCGCGCCTAGAACGCATAATAATATAATGCAGCTCGGCCGGCATGAGTGCACAATGAACTGCACTGCGCTTATACGCAATGCGGAGCGCATAATGGCGCAGCGACGGCGACGACGACGACGACGACATGTCCACGGATGCGTGGTCGGCGTGTATACGTTTTATGACGCGGGTGCGACCACTTCTGGAATCCGGCACTGTCAATTGTTTTTATTTTTATTGTTTTTTACAAATAACCAAAGCGAGTCGTGGAATTGCACGCTGGTAATTTTTTTTTTACAAATAAGCAAAACGGGTCGCGGAATTCAACGCTGGCAATTGTTTTTATTTTATTGTTGTTGTTTTTTTTTTTTTTTTCAAATAACCAATAAATAATTGCCATTGTTATTTTCATTGTTAATGTGACTGTTTAAATAGTTGCACCGATGAAAACGAATAGTTGATGCGTTTTATTGTTGACTGTGCGATAATTTCTATCGGAGCATAATTGTTTTGTGGAAATTGTATTGGTATTGATGATAATACAATTTTATTGATTTTGGTATTTTGCTGTAATAGTCAATTAATAATAGTACAACTATTTTCTAGTTTATTTGAATTTCAGTTTTATAGTATCAGTGCATTTTTTTTAAATTTTGCATTGATGATTGAAGTTGAAGTTTTCAATAAGACGAGTTAATGGATAATCAAGCTTCTCGCTGAATTAATAATTTTTAATTATCCCGCCTTCGTTCAAAGCTGTCCATCATATCCCGTCTCAAAAAAATCAGGCAATTAGACACGAAAGAAAGTGGATTAAACGAAATGAATGATGGCAATAATTTCGTTTAATGAATTCATTTCATCAAGCCCTGTAATTACACTTTAATAAAATAATTCTCTAATTCTGTAATTCAAATTTCCCCACCACAATAAAAATATGTCATATTTACAAGAAAATGGATCATCAAGTTTCTCGCTTAATGAAAAATTTCCAATTATCTCGCCCACGTCCAAAGTTGTCCATTAATCTTCTTAAAAAAAAAAAAAAAGCGAGACATAAAAGAAAGTGAATCGACGATCCGAGCCCTGGAAAGTCCTGAAACTGTCGTTAGCCATATACGCCATAATTCCCCATGTCTCTCTCTCTCTCTTTTCCCATAGAAACATAACGGATAGTGAAATTTACCCTGCAGCATGTTGTGATCATTTTCCTCGTCGGCGAGGCAGCGAACGTTGCTGATGGACGACGACAGCAGACTCATATTGCCTCCGAATTGAGTTCTCCAGTGGCGCGAAAAAAAAAACGAAAAAAAAGAAAAAACAGTTCTTCAGCACTTCTCGTCGGCGATATCAACAAAACGAGTTAAATCTTCAAGGTCTTCAAGGTCTTCAAGGTAAAAGGCCGGCCGGTCAGCTGACCGTTCGCCTCGAACGCCGTCCTTACTCCTTTCTCTCTCTCTCTCTCTTCGTCTTCTCTTCCTTTTATTATTATTCCAGCTCCAGCAAAGTTCTTCAGCAGCCAGTCTTCAGGGTCGACTTCCAGTTGGCCGCCTGGCCTCCAGCCTCCAAAATTCCTCCTACCAAAAAGCTCTCCAGCTTCTTCCAGAACACATCCCGAAGAGCTCCACTCCAGCAGCGTTCATTCATGAAAACAGGTGCGTCACTTGCGATTAAACCGAGCGGATCTCGATGTACTTTCACTCTTTGGCCGCTCGTCGATCTCTTCGTGGTCCAAAGTCCCTTCCAGTGACGGACTCCAGGCGGCCAACGCCTCCAGCTTCCTCTCCTCTCTTCTGGGCCAAAATCCACGAAAACAATGGGTACCAAACGCTGAAAACCTTGAGGAAAACGCCGAGGAGTTTCACTGAACCGTGGGCGGAAAAGTGCCACCGGAAACGAGCGAAAAATGGCACTTCCGACGCTGGAACGAGAGCGAGAGTCCACCGGGACGAAAAGCTGACGTTTCAACACTGTCGGACGCGGCCAGTCGACGCATCACGCGTACCTAACACCCTGAAGAGCAGACGGAGTCGTTCGGGTGCTCGGCTCGCCAGTGGCAGCGGCTTCTCTCCTCCAGGGATCAATAAAACGCCGTGGCGACTATGCGACTGCGCTCTTCAGCTTCTCCCTCGGTTTGCTGGGCTGCTTCGCTTCAGCATTCGCACGAGGTTCTCCGGTTACGGTGTTTGTTGTGTCCGCTTGTGACAAAAGGACAGGGTAACACTTTGGCACATGCTGAAGAGCCTACGGTCTCATGTTCTCGCAATGACGTTCTTCTTCTTCTTCTTCTTCTTCTACTTTTGTCTTGCTCTTCAGGTTCCTCTTCAGGTTCTTCTTCGTCTTCTTCTTCTTCTTCTTGGTATCGGTGAAGATGTCGAAGAAACTGTCCGTAAACACGATATCAAGCGGTCGCAGTAAAAATAGAGGTGAAACGAGACCGCGATGCCACGATCCGACGATTCAGACTGGCCAGACTTTGGCCTCTCTCTCTCTCTCCCCCGGCTCTCTTCACCGCGACTCCGCGACGACGACGACCTTGCTGCCGATAGCAAAACCCGCCGGGCAACGAGGAATTATCTCTCCGACAATCGGCAGACTCAGAGTGCGCCACTGGACGGAGTATCGACGGACTGGGCTGGGACCGATGATAACACGAGGCTTGCCAGTAAAGCAGGCTTATCTTTTGTCGCTGTGTTGTACAAATTTTTCTGTGGGACTTGATGTGGGTGGTTGATTTTTTTTTCAGGTTTCATTTTGCGTTGGGTATCCAACCTCCTTAAATAAAATTTCATAAAAATTCCATGGTAAATGGGTAAAATCAACGGTAACTAATATTTAAAATTTCATTTACGAATTTTGGAGACTGCGTCGTTAAATCGAGACAAAATGTTCTCACTACTTCAAGCATCTTTTATATTGAATAAAAATGTTAGCAATCCAAAAAAAAAAAAAGTTTATCGGAGGCCCATTTTTGTCATTCATTGAATTGACAAAAAAATCGACGCAGAATTTTATTATCAGCTCGGAAAATTGATTTCGAAATTGTGATAAGATTAGAAATCAGATAATTTAATAAATTGATGGTATGTTCAATGAAAATAATGAGAAAAAAAAATTGGAGCCTCGCCCACTCGTGAAAAAAATTCTCACTTGCCACAGCATCTCTCTGCTAAATATGTATCATTAAATCTGCGCCGTCTGCAATCGTCCTGTTTATTTGTCCTATAAAGAGTTGGCTTTTCAATCGAAACCTCAACGTCGCCTCGACGGGTTATCACGAGGAGAAAGAAGCATTAATCATTGGACTTTCGCGCGCTGAAAACCTGTATCAATCGCGGACGTGCAAAAAGCGTCATCAGGATTTCCATTTAAATGTTGTTATGTTGTTATGGAAGAACGAAAAGCCAAAAAAACTTTGCACTTCACTTTTACGCGATGTTTTACAATCGTGGGACTTGTTTGATTGTGTAAATTGTCGAGATGAAATCGTGAGAATCGACGGATGTAGAATAACATGGGGCAAAATGGAACTCGGGCGAAAAATAATATGACGATACGTAAAGTGAATTTTTATTGCTTTGGGTACGGTAAATCATTTCGAAAACTCTGTATTTTAATTGATTCGGTTGAGATGAGTCGTAGAAATGCACCTTTCACTACATTTCGGACCCGTGAATATTTCCTACACTCATTTGATTTTATCCCATACATTTTTCTTGAAACTCGTTCATTTTGTCCCACAAATTTTTCCGAACTACTTCCATTTTGTTCAAAAAAATTTTCCAAACTACTTTCATTTTGTCCCACAACTTTTCCGCAAACTTTTCATTTTATCCCACGAATTTTCCCAAACTCTTCATTTTATTCCTCGAATTTTTCCAAACGCTTCATTTTATCCCACAAATTTTCCCAAACTCTTCATTTTATTCCACTAATTTTCCGCAAACTTTTTCATTTTATCCCACTAATTTTCCGCAAACTTTTTCATTTTATCCCACAGATTTTCCCAAACTACTTTCATTTTATCCCACAGATTTTCCCAAACTACTTTCATTTTATCCCACAAATTTTCCCAAATTCTTTCATTTCATCCCACAAATTTTCCCAAGTTCTTTCATTTCATCCCACAAATTTTTCCAAACTCTTAATTTTATCCCACAAATTTTCCCAAACTCTTCATTTTATTCCACTAATTTTCAGCGAACTTTTTCATTTTATCCCATAGATTTTCCCAAACTACTTTCATTTTATCCCACAAATTTTCCCAAACTCTTCATTTTATTCCACTAATTTTCAGCGAACTTTTTCATTTTATGCCATAGATTTTCCCAAACTACTTTCATTTTATCCCACAAATTTTCCCCAAACTCTTTCATTTCATCCCCCAAATTTTCCCAGAACACTTTCATTTCGTCCCATAAACATTTTCCAAACGACTCACCCATTTCGCTCCGGCGTTTAATTTAACCCCATGCTTCCCTGTTACCGAACTATCTACGGCGTTTTAATTAAGCCCAAAGATTAAGGAACTCTGCTAACACGGCTATAGCCGAAGCTCTTTGAGTTACAGAGTGAAAGAGTCTCGGTGTATTACATGCTATTCTAACGGTCCATCGACTCGCCTCTTTCACGTCAAGTCTCCATGAGAGTCGCAAATCATTGACGCTATTTTATCGCGGAGCTCTTGGAGGCTCGAGCTGCGAGCACACGACGGGACTATAAATTCGTGAAGCCGAGCCACGCACTCGCATGCTCTTGTATTGTAAAACCCCATAGAAATAAGATAAGAAAATCTATGGAGGTTCGAGGCACGGCCGAAGAAACCGTGACCGAGTCTCCAGGTGTCTTTCTCATACTTCAACAGGTGCGGACGTCCCGATGGATACAGTTATGATTTGCAAGGGAATTTCTTCAAGGTATACCGTCCGCTCGGATCTTCGACCCCTGACCTCGGGATTAACGAGCACCGAGATCCTAGGATCCAACGACCGTGCAGAATATGTGCCTCAAAGCCTGATTTCTGCACTTGCCCCCACGATTTTCTCAACTAACGAGATATAAGCTTGAAGTCATATCAAATTATTAACGGGAATTAGCATAATTTTCCAGGTGCTCGGTAATCACACTTCGTCCTCTCTCTGATTGCGAAATTTCATTCAGATTTATTCAATTTTGCAAGGCAATCGGGAGCAGGAGGCGATAAGCTGGCTCCATTTGATTGTTTTGAATTTTCTGGAATTGAATTGAGTGTAATTCGTTGAATTTAATTGAATTTATTCGGTTTTGGAATTTTCTTTTATTTTATTTGACAATTGAATACAATTTTCTTTCAGAATTGAATTGAATTCATTTTGTTTGCTTCAAGAATTGAATTCAATTTAATTTGAAAATTCAATTCAATTAATTTTGTTCGCTTCGAGAATTCAGTTCAATTCAATTTAATAATTGGATTCAATTAAATTTATTCTCGCTTTGACAATTAAATTCCATAATAAATTGAATTTCAGAATTAAATTTGATATTCAGTTTTTTTTTTCAAAAAGAAAATTATATTGATCAAGCAAAAACCCATTATGCAATAAAGAACGAATAATGTCTTCATTGCTCGTCGCTTAAATCCTATTAAATGAAAAAAGTAGTTTAAAATTGAATCAGTTTTAGTTATGAAAGTGTTGGAAAACGCTTGAATATATACGGAACCGAAATTGACGCTGTAAAAAAATAATGCATGACGGTAATTCCTATAGAGTACACATTATATCACGAAGCTGAAAGGAAATGAGTTTTTTTCAAGTGTTTCTTTCCTTGTATATTTTATGAATAACTTGTTTAGGATGTTTTATTCAAGATAGTGTAACATAATTGGGCTTGAAATGGGCAATCTCTGTGATTTCGTGAATAATAATGGCCATTTCGTAACCGGCGAGTAAAAGTGTGTGGGATCGTAAAAGTCGAGTGGTTTTCGAGCTTGAGGCTATTTGTGCATTGCCATGGGGTACGCAACACTGTAAAGAGCGAAGCATTCTCACTGATCTCGCGGAGACAGTGAAGCTGAGGAATTCCTATCGCGACTGCGCGTTCCTGTTCAATAAAATGAACCGAGAAAAATTTTTTCATTGAATCCTGGAAATTTTCGCAAATAAAATAAAATACTTGACTTTTAATATTATTTTTTCATCGAATGATCTCAAATTCAATGGAAACTTGTGACATTGCATCAAGAACTTCTTCATTATACGCTCATCAAATGAATTTTTAATTGCATGAAATGAAATTCAAATGTCAACATTTTATTAAAAAGAAAAAAGTCGTTAAAAATAATTTAAAAAATCGATTTTTTTTAATCAATGAAATATTTGATTCATTGAATCCTGGAAATTTTCGCCAATTAAATGAAATACTTGACTTTTAATATCATCTTTTTTTTTATGATCGCAAACTCAATGAAAAATAGTGACATTGGATCCAGAAAAAAATTCTCTATTACATGCTCATTAATGAAAATTTCATTACAAGCAATGAAATTGAAATGCATCATTTCATCGAAAGCAAAAATAAAAAATTCGCTGAAACCAATGAAAAAAAAAAAAAAAAAAAAAATCGATCTCTTTGGAGTGAATGAAATATTTTCTCTCGGTTGAGATAAACGCTCGCGACTGTATAAAGCAAGAGTAGCAGCAGCAGCAGCAGGTTTCACCGGAAGACGAGACGAAGATGATTTTCCTCGATTGGATTCGCGGAATCTTCGCAGCCGATCGCATGTCGATTTCAATCGACGGGATTCTCGATCGATAGAGAGTAAGAATGAAGGAGAACGTCGTGATGTGCGTGCTACTGTGTGTCTGCCGGCGCTGGAATTATATACACCGGAAGATGTGCATGCTGCAACCAACATCTTCGAATAGCGATCCACCGATTCGATAAAGTGCCGGTGATTATGATTAATCACTGTCTGACTGACCTACATATTGCTTACCTATCATTGAGTCTCATTTTCAAAAGAATTATTGTGTGCTAGAGTCCATTACAGGACTATTATTGCGTTTCGAGTGATGCATCACTATGATGATACATCAGTCACATAAAATTTACTGCGATTGATGAGAAAGGTCGAGGATCGATTTTTCCTTTCAATGAATTTTTTCCGGACTTCCCTAAAATAACCTCATTTCGTGCGTATACTCGGAAATCACTCATTTTTAACCTCTGACACGTACGCATGCGCAATCGAGTTTCATTACTCCCTAGGGAGAAAAAGGGCTCATTTCTGCCCGGGAGTAATGTAAAACACGCCGCACGTGAGTATTTTCCATGGGATAAGAATCAGCAAAGCTTGCAATCTTGTTGCAAATGCATTACTCCCTAGGGAGGAAAACGGCTCATTTCTGCCCGGGAGTAATGAAAACCGCACCGCGAATCCCTAGTTTTCATCCAATAAAAATGAACCATCCTCGTGATCTTGCCGCGAGAACATTACTTCCTAGGGAGAAAAAGGGTTCATTTCTCCCCGGCGGGAGTAATGAGCATGCGTACTTCAACGAATAACGCTGAATAATGAAAAAGGCAAAAGCTTTAAAAAAAAAAAAACCTTTGGTCTGAAAACGGCCCTTTTCGTGAGCAGGTCCGAAAAGGGGCACTTTTCGCACGTGTATTGCAAAAATCGTGGCAAAAAATTGCTGTTTTCAACTTTACGATCCTCAGATTGAGATTCTACCGTCAATTCAATTTGGCTCAACAAATAATAGCAGTACTCAACACCGGCAAAAACTGTGGGAGCAATATATTCATCTTCCTATTAAAAACAACAACGACAACAACAAAAACGAAACGAAATAAATTCACGACTGCTTATCAAGTGTACGTCCTTCTTTCATCTCACCCGTGACGCTAACTCACGCAAATTGCAATCGCAATTGGCGATGAGCAATTTTCAATTACACCGCTAAAAAGCCCACCGTAAAAATCGTAATAACTCTCGAGTTAAATATTAATAACGGTTTTGCGAACATCCAAACGTTATTGACACGCTTTCGAGTGAACGGATGCGGGGCTAAGAGAGACGTAGAAAGTGCAGGGGGGAAAAGAGGGAGGGGGGGGGGGGGGGGGGGAAGGGCCTGGGATAGTTTTGATCTTGATCGCAATTCATAGTCTGAGCTGTCCGAATTTTTGTGGGAATAACAATGAGAGCCACGAGTTATGAATACGGAAGATAAAAAAGTTTCGACAATGGAATCCGAGGTGAGCAAGTGCACGGAAAGCCACTTGCTGGGATTAAATGGGAGAAGGTAAAGAGAAGAGAAAGAGCGACGAGTGAGTTAAGCGAGGGAACTTTCATTTCATCGGGTGGGACTTCAATGAAAGCGATGATTCGAACGAAAAAAAAAAAAAAAAAAAATGTTTAAAAAACAAAAAAAGAATTGTTCAATGTTGTTGTGGGTGCGGTCACGCCCTCGAGGCTGTCCTATCAACTTTGCGAGGTGAGTGGCTCTATTGCCCGAACGTGTGGAAGCAATTTAATGGCACTTCTTTCTTAACTCGAAACTGCAGCCCGAGTAAGAAGGACGAAAAAAGGCTTGTACTTTCACCACCGAGCCAATGAGTTACAACGCCAATCGTTTTACCCTACAACCTACTATACAACCAACCATAATAACTGCACCGGGGCCAGTTACAATTAAAAGCGATGGATTCGCGCAAACATTTATTTGAATCGGTGAAATCATTTCTTTGAATTAATCAAACCATTTTTGCGAATCAATGGAACCTTTACTTTGAATCAATGAAAACAGATCTTTGAATTAATTAAACCATTTCGTTGAATCAATGAAATTATTTCTTTGAATCAATGAAACCATTTCATTGAATCGATTTTTGCCGCTATTTTAGAAATACACGTTTTTTTGACGTTTAAGTGTCAAAGTGAAATGATTTTTTTCCTCGAAAACGAATACTTTGGTTTGGCTGAAAAAATTATGGGGTATTCCGGTGTGTCTTCCGGTGTGGTGAAAAAAAATCCAAATTGATACGGTTTAAAGTTATGGAGTAAAAAAAATGTTATGTCTATTTGGGGTGAAAACCGGCACTTTCTGAAATAGAGCATCTAAAAAGATTCTGAGGAGGGCGAAAAAATGTGTGATTTGACGGAGAATTCGTCATATGTGATTCTGAAGAGTCGGAGTTTTATCGACACTTCCGCTTTTCTAATCGAGATAATAAGTTGCTAAAAAAGGGTTTATACGTGAAAGTCCTGATTGAGTTATTGGCGAAGCTTGCGACGAGACGAGAGCCTCGAAGTGAAAGAGAGAAGCGTAGAGACGAATAAAATAACTGCTGTGATGATTATGATTATAATGGAAATGGATACTCGAGTGACCGCAGAGTAATTTGTGTTTAATGGCCGGAAGTGACCAGCTCATCCTCAAATATTCGTCGTTGATTAACGACGAGGCATCAAATAAATTTTCGACTGTAGCACATCTCGTTGTAATTGAATTTGGATTTTTTGTGGTATCCTATTACGAGTAACGAATTACCGCAGCTAGAGCAGCAATTATAAGATAGAGTATCATTACGGGAATTAATTTTGTATCGTCAGCGTTCATTGAGATTTTATTTCGAAGCATTTCGTAAGCATCAAAGTACTTTGCATGAGAATATGCATTCATTATTTCTGTCGAATGAAAGTACAACCTGCTTTTTCGAAAATTCATTTGTTATTTATACGAACAAAAATTGGAGTTATGAATATTGTTAAATATTCTTAAAATTTGATTTAAAAAAAAATGGATAATCAAGGAAATCATTTCTTTGAATCAATAGAACCATTTCTTTGAACCAATGAATCCATTTCTTTGATTCAATGAAACCATTTCTTTGAATCAATGAATCCATTTCTTTGAATCAATGAAACGATTTCTTTGAATCAATTAATCTATTTCTTTGAATTAATGAAACCATTTCTTTGAATCAATTAATCCATTTCTTTGAATCAATAAAACCATTTCTTTGAATCAATGAATCTATTTCTTCGAATCAACGAAACCATTTCTTTGAATCAATGAATCTATTTCTTCGAATCAACGAAACCATTTCTTTGAATCAATAAAACCATTTCTTTGAATCAATGAATCTATTTCTTCGAATCAACGAAACCATTTCTTTGAATTAATTAATCCATTTCTTTGAATCAATGAAACCATTTCTTTGATTCAATGAAACCATTTCTTTGAATCAATGAATCCATTTCTTTGAATCAATGAAAGCCATTTCTTTAAATCAATGAAACTATTTCTTCAAATCAACGAACCCATTTCTTTGAATCACTGAATCCATTTGAAATCAATGAAATGTTTTGTACATGAATAACTAAAAAACAAACGATTTCCCGGCAGCCGGAGCACGAAAGATTTGTCACACCGAGAGCAGGAAGTATCGAATTTCTCGTTGTCTCGTTTCCGTCGAGCGTTTGTGGGAGCTAAGCAAACGCCGGAGAGAAATTAGGCTACGGGTTCAACCGAGAGATGTTTTGTACTTTCGAGGTGGCTTCACGAGTCAATGTACGATGACGAACTGGTGCGGCCGCCGCATGTTTATTGCGAATCATCGTACCGAGGCATGGGGTACATAATTAAAAATGAATTCGGCTTTCACCCGAACCATCTTTCATACGTACGTACGTACGTCGTGCATATACGCTAACCCATCCATTTTTTTTATCTACTTCTCATACTGCGCTGCTCCACCTCTTCGCAATCTCATTCACGATTATAGCTCAATCGTCCGGTGATAAACAGCCCGTATCTTCAAAACGAAAGGTGAAGAGTGAACGGCGAGCTTCCCACGAATCCTAATCGGCTCCGTTATCAACCTTGACGAGCGCAGTTTCAGCATAAATCATACAATTAACGATCAGCTGCTAATCGAGTTTAAATCTAGCGATGCTCTTCGAGTTGCTCGAGAAAGGAGGAAGACATTGATAGCTCCTTTCGACTTTACAACGATGCTGATTTGCCTGCTTCACCAATTAACTCTCTAGCTCTTCAATGAACTTTCCAAAAGCGACTTTGAATGTTTTATGGTAATTAACAAATTTTTCAACTAACGTTAAGATTAAATTCGACAGAATTCTGTGCTTCAGATTTTGTTGATAAACGTCCATACAAAAATGGGACATGTCAGCAATAATTTTGAAAAATTGTAGTTGTGGATGAAATAACAATGTGGGGGTGGTGTTAGTGAGAGGACTTTTTATTTTTGGATACGAGGAGTCATCGTGAAGTGACTTGACTATCGTGACGGTACTCGTGTCTTTGATTTTATCTTTGATCGTGTCTGGAAGGAAATCTTGAATGATGATGTATATATCCGCAAACTTATCAGCGATGTTATCTTTGATCTGATTTTCGACTTTGTCCCGCAAAGAGTTAGGACCAGTGATTATGATGCGAATATTTTGTCGTCAGACATTTTGTCGTCCGACATTGTGTCGTCCGACATTTTGTCGTCCGACATTTTGTCGTCCGACATTTTGTCGTCCGACATTTTGTCGTCCGACATTTTGTCGTCCGACATTTTGTCGTCCGACATTTTGTCGTCCGACATTTTGTCGTCCGACATTTTGTCGTCCGACATTTTGTCGTCCGACATTTTGTCGTCCGACATTTTGTCGTCCGACATTTTGTCGTCCGACATTTTGCCGTCCGACATTTTGTCGTTGGACATTTTGTCGTTGGACATTTTGTCGTCGGACATTTTGTGTTAGTGAGAGGACTTTTTATTTTTGGATACGAGGAATCATCGTGAAGTGACTTGACTATCGTGATGGTACTCGAGTCTTTGATTTTATCTTTAATCGTGTCTGGAAGGAAATCTTGAATGATGATGTATATATCCGCAAACTTATCAGCGATGTTATCTTTGATCTGATTTTCGACTTTGTCCTGCAAAGCGTTAGGACCAGCGATTATGATGCGAATATTTTGTGGTCCGACATTTGATCGTCCGACATTTTGTCGTCGGCCATCTTGTCGTCCGACATCTTGTCGTCGAACATTTTGCCAGTTTTTTTAAGTTTTGGCAAAACTTAAATCGCCATTTCAAATGCGTCCAGCCATATCTGCACGAAAGTTCCCTCAGCTTGCAACATTGAACCATCGGCAACCTCTTGCCCATTGGTTCTGCAAAAAATAGAGATCCCACGAGTCCCCTTCTGGTCCCAGGAACTTAAGGGCTGAGAATTTCGATTATTCCTCAGCAGCCGATAGCCAATACCAAAGATTTTACATAACCAAAGTATCTTCTCCATATTTTTCTCCATTCGCAATGCTATTTGCAACGAAATTGCGGAGATGAACTATATTTTCCCCGCAATAACTATTTGCCCGTTGGCTCGGAGAGCGAAGAAATTGATAGCCCGCGATTGGAGCGTGGAACGTCGCGGGGATTCGCGTGCGTCTCATGAACAACTCGCTGGACCATCCGTGTCGAGAAGCTGTGCCTTTCAGTGGATGCCACGGAATACGCCGCCGGGTGAGATCCACGCGCGTTTATCTAGGATTAGAGATCTCCGGTGAACGCCACAGTCCAGCCTCGAGTTTGCTGCTGAGATCCTACGTGACCCGAGTTCGCTCGAGCCCGAGCGAGTAAATCGAGATCGGTTCTTATCGAACCCGCTCCCGGCATCTCCATAAGCCAAGCGGAGAATCCTCCTCGCTCCTGCTGCCGCTTTAAAATCGTGACCACTTGGCGCTGCCGCTGCTTCTGGACACGTTCGTGTCCAGCCGAGGTCGCCGAAGAGGAAACGCTCTCAGGTGAAATAGGATATTTCGATTTCTTCCAATTATCGGCGGGGCCGACACGGAGAATATTACGCACCGAGAGAAAGGGTGAAAGGGGATGAATACGCCCGGGGAAAAGGGAATTGGGGCTAAATGTATGTTATTACAAATTCTGGGTTTAATTGAGTTTTAAAAAAATAAAAAATGAAAAACGTCTAGTTGAAATTGTAATGTACATGTCGATTTTTTTATTCACAAACTGGAGAAGTATTTTTGTTTATGGAACTTTGCAAATTGCAGTAAAATTGTAGAATTACAATGTAATTGTATTGATTGTACATTGAATTTAATTGACGATTTTGTGAATTTAAAATTCCAGTCGTTTTCGACAGTTTATTTTCAAAATTACCACGTACATTATTAACATATTTTTCGATACAACGAAAAGTACACTTTTTTGGGACACTCTTTTTTCCATGCGGGAATCCTATAGCATATTTATTGATAATGGGATCAACGAAATGAAAAAAATCATCCTATTTTTAAACATTTTTTATGGGACATTGAAAGTGTATAATGCATATGGGAGTCACCGGTGGCTCATGAAGTGATAAGCGGTATTTATTGATAATGGGATCAAAGAAATGAAAAAACCATCCTATTTTTTTTAATTTATGGGACATTGAAAATTTATAATGCATGTAGGAGTCACCGGTGGCTCATGAAGTGATAAGCGGTATTTATTGATAATGGGATCAAAGAAATGAAAAAACCATCCTTTTTTCTTTAAATTTATGGGACATTGAAAATTTATAATGCATATAGGAGTCACCGGTGGCTCATGAAGTGATAAGCGGTATTTATTGATAATGGGATCAAAGAAATGAAAAAACCATCCTATTTTTTTTAATTTATGGGACATTGAAAATTTATAATGCATATAGGAGTCACCGGTGGCTCATGAAGTGATAAGCGGTATTTATTGATAATGGGACCAAAGAAATGAAAAAACCATCCTATTTTTTTAAATTTATGGGACATTGAAAATTTATAATGCATATAGGAGTCACCGGTGGCTCATGAAGTGATAAGCGGTATTTATTGATAATGGGATCAAAGAAATGAAAAAACCATCCTATTTTTTTTTTATTTATGGGACATTGAAAATTTATAATGCATATAGGAGTCACCGGTGGCTCATGAAGTGGTGAGGCAGTAATAGGTTCGGAATCCCATAAGACATGTGTCCCATGCACTCGTCGCACGACGTAATCTAGTGCAGGATCATTAAAATAACGCACCGTCACTTTCTCCGAGCGCGATGCAATGGATGGAAAAAAAACAAGAAGAAAATGAGAGGAAATAAAAATAAAAGGGGGGAAGAAATAATAATACGCAAAGGTGGCGCGACGCTCGGCTATAACAGACGTAACGATTACAGGACGTGATAATTAGGCCTAATCAAAGAGGCAGTTTATCAAAGCGCGAGAATATGGGAGCTTAAGTGGAGGTGAAAAATGAAAAAGGAAGAAAAGGGGACATTAATGACTGGCGAGAATCGGTGGCGTTTCTCTTCGTGATGCACTTTTGTCCTTATAAGAGGGACAGCGGCACTTCGATTATGGATGATAAATATTACTCCCTCTGATTCAGCGCATTCATCCCCTTTCACCCTTTCTCTTGGTGCGTAATATCCGCCGTGTTGGCCACGCCGATAATTGGAAGAAATCGATATATCGTATTTCACGCAAACCTGTATTCAATGTTTCGTTAGAATTTATGTCTGGCGAATTTATCACATATATGTAATGTTTTTTTAATGCTGGAAAGTATGTTTGACGAATATATGCACACTTTTTACGCACTAATAAAAAGAAAAACTTTCTCGCACATTTTTTTCACACTAGTGCGTAAAAGATACTTTCTCGCACACTTTTTTTCACACTAGTGCGTAAATGATATTTTCTCGCATACTTTTTTCACACTAGTGCGTAGAAGATACTTTCTCGCACACTTTTTTCACACTAGTGCGCAAAAGATACTTTCTCGCATACTTTTTTTTTCACACTAGCGTACAAAAACTACTTTCTCGCACACTTTTTTTCCAATTCGATAAAAAATTGTCCTGAAAATCTCAAAATTTCGCACACCTCCTTTTCAGCACATCGCATTTTCTCCGCTGTTCGCAGTAAATGAGAATTCACGCGTATCGCGAAACTTATTAATTTCACGGTTCAGCAGCGAACCTGTTAATATCGTAACCGTAGAGGCTTCGCGAGGATGCGAGTGTCGGGCCGATTGGGCCGTAAATATTTTATCACGCATCCTGCGCTCAGAGATAAAATGCGTGCGAAGACCGTTACCGAGGTTAGCTAAGCGCAGTGCGAGAAAGAGACGAGAATTAGGCGTGCCGTGTTGCGTATAATCCGGTATCGAGAAGGTATTTAGTATAACGGTACTTCGAAGTTGCATAAATTATGGTCCGCACGAGCGATAAGAGCGACTTTACACCCGAGCAGATTTATGCGTTCGTACTCCACAATATCATTGACGTTAACTAGACGAAAATAAAAAAAAAAAAGAAAGGAGAATACGTGTAATAAATAACACGTGGAGCTAATCAAATATTTGAGCGCATGTAATCTTTGGGGAATTCGCGTAACGATCATGAATCATTCAACAGGCGAATTTAACGATCCCAGAGCAACTCGTGAATTGCCAATCGGCTTCAACAACTGCTAATGAGTTTCGAAGCCTAAAATATACCGGAATACACTCGGAAGATATTAAGAGACTCACCGTGACGTAATTTACGAGCTCACGCCCCGCTAATGACCGATTATTCATTGGGATATTAGTTCGAGCAAGATTTTCGTTAATATTCACTAAGTTTTAGTTCCTATCGTTATGGATTTGCACATTTTTGTGGTAGCGTCAATTTGAAATTTTGAAATTGTGAATGCATTTCGAAGGATTAATCCTGATGAAAAATTTGCGAATTTCCTGACGTTTTGCATCCTAATGGAAGTGAAAATATTTTTTAATCATTTTTTTAAGGAATGTAAACATTTTTTTTTTCAATATCTCTCAAAATTTTTTTAAAGAAATAAAAATATATTTTCGTAAATATTTCTTAAAATTTTTACACACTTTTACAAAATGTCAGAGTGTTTCAGTTTGCCACGGTGTCCTCTGTGCATTCTTTCTGAGAAGGAAAATAAAAAATTAAAAGTGTTGCAATTAGTTTTTAAAAAAATGTCTGTGTGTTTGAGCTTGTAAAGTGCAATTTGCAATGCAAGTTATCCGACGAACGGATCTGTCAATCGAGTTGACATTTGCCACGCAAGTGGAGCAATTACACTCCTTCATTTGCAAAATATATAGAGCAATTGAAAAACCTGTTTGAATTTTATCAGACTTTGAAATTGTTGAGTGAAGTCTCGCTCTCTCAACGACATGAATAGTTTTTTTAAATAAAGCAATTTTTTAAATGAAGTAAAGAGAAAATCTGACATCAAAATCGGTATAAATCGACAGAACATTTTGTAGACTTAATGAGCTTTTTCTATGAAAATTTCAAAAAGGAGGAGACCATCAATAAATTGTTCTTATTCTACAATATAATATCTAATTAATATATGCTTTTTCCCCGATTAGTCCCAATTTACTAACTACCTGTTTATAAAAGTGATATTTCCATTTCAATGACGATGAAAAATTTCTCGCTCGTTAATAACTTCGTGAAGTAACGTGGAAGTTTATAAGGATAATTCCTGTTGCGGCATTTTCCTTTTTTGTTGGTTGTAAACGATAATAAATAACGCTGAGTAACATAACAGCGGGTGAGCATTGCCCGTCGGGAATAGACGCTCGACGTCTGTGCTTCTTGATAAGAAATTCCTCACTCAATGTTTATGCTCTAACGGTATTGCACTATAGGAACTTGCAATCACGTGCATATTACATTGCGTGGATACTTATACGCCATAGTGAAATGCAGCAATGTGGAAAGAGGCTCATGCATTTTTTTTTTTTTTTTTTTTGAGGCCAAGTTATAGAAGATTTTTGCTCCACCTTTGAACCGAGTGCAAACGGTTCTATCGACGAGATAAGTGCGAATAGCAAATTGAAAAGCAAGACTTTATTGCTTGTAATCTTCGCCTATATATCATATTTTATGTGTAGAACCAATGGGCTAAACCTATATTCTATGTTTATTCGACATACATACGTAAAATAAAAACGACTTTCTCGCACACTTTTGTCACACTAGCGCGCAAAAGCTAGTTTCTCGCATAGTTTTTTCACAATAGTGCGTAAAAGCTACTTTTTCGCATACTTTTCTTTCACACTAGTGTGCAAAAGCTACTTTTTCGCATACTTTTTTCACACTAGTGCGCAAAAGCTACTTTCTCGCAGACTTTTTTTACACTCATGCGCAAAAATACTTGTTCGCACCCTTTTTTCACACGAGTGCGCATAAAAGGTACTTAAGTAACTCTTGTATTCGACACCTGAAAATCTGATCTGTGCTTCTTCATAGGAAATTTCCCACTAAATGTTTATGCTCTAACAGTATTGCACTATAGGAACTCGCGATCACGTGTACATTTCATTAGGTAGATACTTATACACCGGTAAAATGCAGCAATGTGGAAAGAGGCTCACAATTTGTTTTTTTTTTAGTCCAAGTTACAGGAAATTTTAGCTCCACCTTTGAACCGAGTGCAAACGGTTCTACCAACGAGATAAGTGCCAATAGCAAATTGAAAAGCAAGACTTTATCGCGTGGAATCTTCGCCTCTTATCTCAATCAGAAAACGATCTTGCCGCTAGAGGTAATACAAAGTTCAGTAAAATCATTCGCATGTATCTTCAGCCGCACTTGGATCGCTAAGCCGGAAAGAGTGAAATGCTATTAGCATCTATCGAAATTGCAAATGAGTCCGAGAGGTCAAGTGCAAATCGTGGATATAAGTGTACAATTACGTCAAAGACAGTTTTGACCTGGTCAATTCACGTTTTTTTTTTTTTTTTCAATTATGAAACGAGGCGAAAGACAAAAAATTGAAGGTGAATAAACAGTTTAGAGTTATTTGACATCTCTGCAAGTATTTATGTTTCAATTTTTTAATTTAACATAATTGAAAAATACAATATTCGTATATTGTATTTAATATTATATTATAATTAATAATAATATTTAATAACTTTGATACACAAATAAATGCGAAATAACCAACGCGGCTACAACATAAGTATATTAATTAAATAAAAAACAGTCTGCTTCTTGTTATTTAAAAAAAAAAACTGCAAATATTAAGTAAATTAGTCCCACTGGAAAAAAAAATGCTTTTTTCGCACACACGTTTAAAAAAACAGTCTATATTTACATCTACAGAACTGAGCATCTATTCGCTAAACAACTTGGATACATAAATGAATCAGAAATAGGCAACGTGTCTACTAGGGTGTGTCATTTTTGGGCAATTTTTTTTTCGACTCAGAAACAGGTTGTATACTTTCAGGAAGGTAAAATAAGAAGCCTGTAAAAATTTTAGCTCTTAATATTAATATTTAGATGCGCCTCATCGCGAATTTCTATTTCCCATTTAAATAACATGGGAAAAAATTTTTTTCATGTTTGGAATTTTATACGTTGGCAATGGCATATTGTTCGATGGAACGCATAACATATTTTATAGAGAATCGCACGCTCTACAAAAAAGATGTCTTGCATTTTTTCGATAGACATAGCCATTCTGATAATATTTGAGTTCAAAGTTCAAAATATACGAAAATTCATCTTTTTGTTAATATTATAGCGAAACTATTGACTCTATTGAGAATCTTCAATCAACTTTTATGTAAATTATTAAATTTACCATGAAAATTGTCTCATCCATGATTAATTAATATTTATTGGTGAATTGTTCAATGCTGTAGAGACCTGTCTTCTGTCACGAAACTGGTTCTAATGGGCTGATACTTATCATAAATAGTTACAAAAAAAATCGACAAAATACTCACGAAAAATATCTTTCGTTATTTCCATTAATAGTAAAAAAAAAATGTTTATGTTTATGTTAAAAATTAACAAAAAGATGAATTTTCGTATATTTTGAACTTTGAACTCAAATATCATCAGAATGACTATGTCTATCGAAAAAATCCAAGATATCTTTTTTGTAGAGCGTGCGATTCTCTATAAAATATGTGTTGCGTTCCATCGAACAATATGCCATTGCCAACGTATAAAATTCCAAACATGAAAAAATTTTTTTCCCATGTTATTTAAATGGGAAATAGAAATTCGCGATGAGGCGCATCTAAATATTAATATTAAGAGCTAAAATTTTTACAGGCTTCTTATTTTACCTTCCTGAAAGTATACAACCTGTTTCTGAGTCGAAAAAAAAAAATTGCCCAAAAATGACACACCCTAGTGTCTACACTATAAGTCTATTAATTAAATAAAAAAGCAGTCTGCTTCTTGTTATTTAAAAAAAAACTGCAGATATTAAGTAAATTAGTCCCACTGGAAAAAAAATGCTTTTTTCGCACACACGTTTAAAAAAAAAGTCTATATTTACATCTGTAGAACTGAGCATCTATTCGCTAAACAACTTGGATACATAAATAAATCCGAAATAGCCGACGTGTCTACACTATAAGTCTATTAATTAAATAAAAAAGCAGTCTGCTTCTTGTTATTTAAAAAAAAACTGCAAATATTAACTAAATTAGTCCCACTGGAAAAAAAATGCTTTTTTCGCACACACGTTTAAAAAAACAGTCTATATTTACATCTACAGAACTGAGCATCTATTCGCTAAACAACTTGGATACATAAATAAATCCGAAATAGCCAACGTGTCTACACTATAAGTCTATTAATTAAATAAAAAAGCAGTCTACTTCTTGTTATTTAAAAAAAAAACTGCAAATATTAACTAAATTAGTCCCACTGGAAAAAAAAAAATGCTTTTTTCGCACACACGTTTAAAAAAACAGTCTAAATTTACATCTACAGAACTGAGCATCTATTGGCTAAACAACTTGAATACATAAATAAATCAGAAATAGGCGATGTGTCGGAATAGTAGCACGCGAGAAAACCCGACTTCTCCATAGGAAATAGGCAGACTCGTGGGCGGCGAGGGGGAGTAAAAGTGGTGTGTGAGAATCGAGTTGTTCTGAACACGCGAGAGCAGAGCACGGACAAGTGCACCACGGATGCTGCAGCTGCTCGCGGAGAAGAAGAAGAAGAGGATGAGGAATAGTACTATCGGTCGAGTGCGACGGCACGAGGCAACGGCAGGAGCTCACGATTTCATTCATCGACTCGTTAGTCGATGTTCTGCCGTGAGCTGCATCGATCTGGAAGCTGAAAACGTTCGGAGCTTCGAGCCTCGAGCTTCCTTTCCTCGTTTAATTTATATAGACAGTTGGACAACGAGGACAGCTAATCGCGATGCGACCATGAATTTTCCCTGTCGAATCGAACCGAACAACATTCACACATTCATTCGAGACGATGCTAATAAAAACTGCAAGTTTTTATTTATCGATAATCACTCGTCGATTAAATTTAATGTCCAATTGTGATAGAAAATTAAGGTACCTTTTGCAATTAAATAAAAACAAAATTTGTTCAAAATAATGTACTTTTGCGGTACAATTTTTTGGAAAATTTCAATGAAGGACTTTTACGGTAAAATTGAAACAAATTTTAAGAAATTAAGTACTTTTACAGTAAAATTGAAATGAATTTTAAGAAATGAAGTACTTTTGCTGTAAAATTAAAACAAATTTTTTCGAATGAAGTATTTTTGCAGTACAATTGAAATAAATTATAAAAATTGCAGTAGCAAAAATAAATATGACATCAACATCTGCTACAGTAAATTTAGTGTACCAGTTTATGAATAAAAATTTCCAGTACATGTACGTTAAACTTCAAGTAGATTTTTCTCAGTGAAGGTTACTGCGAAAAAAAATTATATGTGGAGTTACTGAGCGGAACATATTGATTTATCGAACGGAAAAAATGTGAAAAGTTGACGTTGAGGAAATCAATAAATATACAGACAGCATTTCCATTGCGAAATATACGTGTAAGCGAGTCATTGTAACGATAGTTCATACGATGACTTTATACGCGGAAAATTGCGTGACGGATGTTGCGCATTGGAACAGACACGATGACCGACGTCGAGAACTTAGTGCACATATTACATAAAATAACTAATTCGGCCTTCAGCTTACGTGCTGAGAACATTCATTTTTTTTTAGGTCGACATGCAAATTGTCACCATACGTTCTAGCAACAATTCCAAACTTACAAGAATACAGTGGAAATAAAATTTCATAACAAAATTTGAGAAATTCATCGTCACGTACATAATATTGGCAATAATTGGCAAAACAACTATTGGCAAATCAACCAATGAAAATCCAACAATTGGCGAACCAACAATTGGCAAACCAACTAATGGAAGTCCACCATTGGCACATCAACTAGTGGAAATCTAATCATTGGCTGACCAACTATTGACAAACCAGCCAACTGTTGGCGGATCAATAATTAGAAAACCAACTAATGGAAATCCAATCAATGGCTGACCAACTATTGGCACACCAGCCAACTGTTGGCATATCAACAATTGCCCGAGCATTGGCCTATAATTGGCAAACTAACTATCGGCATATCAACAATCGTCCAAATATCGGCCTATAATTTCCAAACCAGCCAACTGTTGGCATATCAACAATTGCCCGAGCATTGGCCTATAATTGGCAAACCAGCCAACTGTTGGCATATCAATAATTGCCAGATCATTGGCCTATAATTGGCAAACCAACTATCGGCATATCAACAATCGTTCAAATATCGGCCAATAATTGGCAAACCAGCCAAATGTTGGCATATCAATAATTGCCCGAGCATTGGCCTATAATTGGTCAGTCAACTATTGGTATGTCAACAATTGCCCGAGCATTGGCCTATAATTGGCAAGTCAACTATTGGCATGTCAACAATTGCCCGAGCATTGGCTTATAATTGAACAAACAATTGGCAAATCAACGATCGGCATATGAACAATCGTCCAAATATTGGCCTATAATTACCAACCGAAAAATCGGCAGATCAACACCGAGCCGACGATTGGCGATAACATCGGCTACCGACCGTCGGTAAACCGACGCGAGTACCCGATAATCGGCCACTTCCGGTCGTTCCGCAAAAACTACATTGAAAAGAAGCCAATAATTCTATATCGCTATCGAAATAATAATCGAAGCATCACGATTTTCTATTACTTCGATGATTACTATAATCGAATAAACTTTCGAGCAAGGCAGAAAAGTCTCGGTTACTGCCCTCATGAAAGCTGCCACTTTTTCCCCATCGTATTTCACCTCTTCCCATCATCGCCGACTACCAAATCAATCATTATTAAAGTATCATCCCGAGAAGCCGGTTCAGCGGAGCTTCGAAAATTCATAATCATTTACGTACTGACCCCGATCGTAAAATAGACTTTTCACCGATCAATCCATTGACTTTTTCACTCAAAGGCGAGGAACGCTCGTTAGAAGGATTTGCCTCGTTGAATACACTCGAACCTGAAGTCGCTGTCCACTCGTCCAGGGAAACAAGGAAGAGCCTCTGAAACGGGAGAACCGCTTTGCCGCCTTTCTATGCTTTCATGTGTATGTGTGTGTGTATGTGTAGTGGACATCGAAAAGAAAGCGGTGACCCGCGGAGAGTCGCGAGGTGAAACGAGCCAACAGCAAAGCGGGTGCTGCTCCTCGCGCATCGAACTCTCCAAACGCTTGGAATAGTCGGTTTCCTCTTTACTCCTTATTGCTCTTCCAATTTTTTTCTTCTTGATCTTCGTCTACTTATTACGTATCCGCCTGAGGAGAATTGTGATTTTTTTTGCGCTAATAATGTGGTCAATTGTTGTTAAATGATATATTGTAATGTTGATTATTATAATGGTGTTGCGAAAAAAAGGGATTTTTTTGCACGTGGATAATGATTGCAAAATTAATGCCGATTGCAGAACAAAAATTAGCGGCGACGAGACTTCATTGGAAATAAAATTGAAACCGAAAAGATTTTGATGACGTAGTGGACAAGTAAATTGTTTTTTTTTATACGATGGGATTTTTTGATAACTTTTTTTTTAATTTTGGTTAATAAATTTACTGATATTTGTGGATATATTTAATTTTTTTTAATTCTGATAAATTTTTGTTGCTTACGAACAATGTCAATTATTTTTCAATGCAAAAGTATTTCTAATGCGAAATTGCATTAGAAATACTTTATGTACAAAAAAACTAATAATAATGCAAAATAATTATTACTAGTTTTTAATAAATTCCTTTTTCAAAAATCATTAGAACGGCTTATTACTATTTTCGCATAATTTTGTTTTAAAAATAATAAATCAATTATTTAACACCCAGAATATTTCTAATGCATTTCTGAAGACTCATCAATAAAAAATAAAAATTGACAACGTCCCATAGAAGAAAAAAAAAATTCCCTGTTACTTCGATTTACAGCTCGTGAAATTTTCCATTAATTCGATTATCATGGCAATTGAATATAAATTTTTATGGGAAATGCTAGCATAGGCTGTAGCTTCGTGATAAGTATTATTTAATACGAATTAAGTAAAAAATTCATTAGCTTCGATTATAATCATATTTTAATAAAAATTTAATTAAATTAATTAAAAAGAATACAATAACAATACATTTTTTTAAACTTATTAGAATTGCTTATTCTTATTATCAAATATAATATAAAAAACAAAGCTTCCTCTATGAGGAAGCAAAAAATAATAAATCAATAAAAAATAAAAATTGACAACGCCCCAGAGAAGCAAGAAAAAAAAATTCCCTGTTACTTTGATTTACAGCTCGTGAAATTTTCCATTAATTCAATTATGGTGGCAATTGAATATAAATTTTTATGGGAAAAGCTGGCATAGGCTGTAGCTTCCTGGTAGGTAGTCACTGGCTAGAATAATAACTATAACTATAGTAGCTGCCCGAATTTATAACACGAACGAGTTCTCTCCCACGTCCCGAGGCGTTCCTATGTAATAATCGCCGTGCGACTCGCGTTCCACTTTTATTTTCCATATTATCGATGCAGCGACGTTCGAAGGAATAGGAGCACCGGCTTAGTGGCATACATGTGCTGTACGCACAGGTGAACGGCGCTCCAACAGGTGAGTTACACAACTTTGCAGCATACCTAGAGCTCTCCACGAGTCTCCATTCGCGGTATAACGAGATCGTTTCCTTCTCCATATATGCACTACGTCATATGGGGAGCCCGGGGTCAAATGAACCACCGGGTCAAAATGAAACATTCGTTAGAAATAAGTTAGCTCAAAAAAAATCAAGGAAAATGTAAGGAAATGATTTTTTTGTCAAACAATTCAACGGAATTAATCAAAATAAAAACCATTAGTTTGGAAAAAAAAATTAGGGGGGCAAATAAGGAAAATACTCTGACATTTTTTTGTGAAAAAACTTTTTCAAGCGAATTAATCACAATGAAAATCATTCGTTTGAAAAAAAAAAATTACGGGGGCAAAAAAGGAAAATGCTCTAACATTTTCTTGTGAAAAAACTTTTTCAAGCGAATTAATGAAAATACGTTTTCTAAATTATTTTGGGAATTGCAGAATTTATTGCAGAAATATATTTGCAGAATTTCAGCGAATGGGGCAAAGTGAAACATGATGAGATTTTGTTGAATAATTACATTTCTACAAAACAATTTCAAGGAAAAATCAAAGAAAATTGCAGAAAATATTGACTCTGACAAATGATACCTTTATTTTCAAATAAAATATGAACAAATGGCTTTTGAAATTCAAAATCAAGAAATACCTTTCGAAATAAAAAATGAACGAATGACCATTGAATTTTTTATTTAAACAAATCACTTACAAATATTTCATTTTTAAATCAATATGAACCTGTCCATTGAAAATCGTACCCAGAAAACAGTGAGCCAATATTTATAATTAAAAAACCGTACTTTTTGGAATTTAGGAAAGTGTTTCATTTAGCCCCTGATTTTTTTTTTTTTTTTCGAGCCTCAGAATCAATTATTGGAATCTAATGGATTTTAAGGAGAAAAATATTAAAAATAAACTTTGGATATTGTGATAAATTCATTTTTCGATTAGGTGGTCCATTTAACCCACTGTTGTCCTATATACTCTCGCACTATGCGAACCTGCAAGATTGTTAAAGTGAAAATCGCACGGACAGCGAACATGTGTGCGGTCGACGACGTCATTATTCACAAATTGACAAACTCGCTCCCCCGGAGGCCTTAATAATTTCCTGATACGACGAGAAAATCCGTGCGGCAAGGCAACGTAAAAATTAAATCGGCTTAAGGAAGATTTGAATTTCAACGAACGCTCAGATCGCCTTTCTAGCTTCACTTAAGCACGCATTCTAGGCCACATCCCCAGTAATGAGCTCATTTTAATTCTCAAATGTATTCACCATTTTTATTGATTTATTTATTAACATTAAGAAGGCAAAAATGAGTTTCAGAGAAAATTTCGAACGCTGCAATGAAATATAAATTGAATATATGAAAAGGCATTAGAAAACATTATTTTGCACACTAATTACTGCAAAATGTTATCAACAATTTTTTGTTAATCCTGCGGTTTATCACAATTTTTTTATAATTAAAATAATATGTTAATCCTTTTTAGAATGTACGTAATTTGTTAACATTTTTTTTAATTACACAAAATTCCAAAAAGATGTGTACGTGTACAGAGAATTTGTAAATAAAAAAATTATTAATATTGTAATAAAAGTTTAATTTTAAATGTTGCCAAATTGGATTTATTAATTATATAAATAATGGAGGCTCGCAAAACTGATCAAATTTTTTGCATTAATAAGAGACGAACAATCTTTCACAATTATTCAAATTATATGTAAAAGATTTATAACAAAAATCGATTTTTAAAAGTTGGTTATCTGATATTAGAGTTCTTAATTAAGAAACAAAAAAAATCGAGAATTATTTTACTTTCTAATATTCGAATATTAGTTATCAATATTATTGATATTAAACGATGAAACTCTTAAACGATTCGATTAATTTTCGAGCCAATTAAATGTGAGAAATTCCCGGAAGGTCTTGGACTATCAATTAAGTTTAGTAAATGGATACTAAGCGGCGAGTTGCTTATCTAGAAGATCCTGAAACGGATATGCACCGTCGCAATTCTATAATTAATATGTACAAATTAAAATACCTCCTCGAAAAAAAATAATTAATAATTCTGTAACAGAATTTAAAGCACCTACAAGTAAAATCACAGATTGAATGGAAAGTCAAAGATCTAAAAAATCTTTTACACTAAAATCCATGCATTATCTTATCCTCATTTCCGTTAACGCCCATATTTTCTCTATACCTAAACCGAATTGATAACATCACTTCCGTTATTAC
The DNA here is from genome assembly GCA_947507545.1 of Clistopyga incitator. Classification (NCBI taxonomy): domain Eukaryota; kingdom Metazoa; phylum Arthropoda; class Insecta; order Hymenoptera; family Ichneumonidae; genus Clistopyga; species Clistopyga incitator. The sequence continues at coordinate 2,771,650 of OX382188.1, read as the reverse complement.
GTATGTCAAATATTGTCCACTGATAACCGTACAAAATTTTTTGGAAATGAACTAAACGTTCCTACAGTGTCATAAATATTTCCAAAATTAATATATTGCATAAAATTATTTTTTTGTAACACTCTATTTATATTTTTAATTAAACACATCCAATTTTTTCAAAATATGATTTCTCGGCGTTTCGGAACATCTTGAACACGTTTGCATGGAAATCAAAAATTACTATAAAATATAAATTGTAGAATTATTAAAAATTATTATAAATTATTATAAAATATCAAATTTAATTTTTCATTTACAAAAATTCCTAGAAAAAATTTTTTTTTCATAGAAACAAAGGTTCCTGAGGAAGCAACAGGGAAGCGTTCGACAACTGGGACATGTACGATCATTGGTATCCGTACCTTGAAGAGAATTTGCGCGCGGCGCTTCCTCAACGACAAACTGGACGGAGGTGGCAAAGTTCATTTGTGTTGTGATCGTCGGCTTAATTATTATGTATTAAAGCTCGAGTCTATGATCCCGAGTGACTTATGCGGCCACACTTAACGCGTACGGTTACTCAATACCGGCGATTATACACGGTCGTACCTACTTTGAGTTCGTTCGCACTCGCGAGACTCTCTTGCATCTCTTCTCGAGCGTATGTACCACCTTTCGACGCGTGTGTGTGTGTTACTCACGCCAGCCGGTCTCTCTATATTTATAAATATATAGACACAGGTAGTCCGGACTCGTACGCACTGACGATGCGTGACATACGCCTCGAGCTGTCCGCACAACACGCACGTACTTCGGAATTCTCGAGGGCTCTGCAAGGAGCTCGGGTGAAGAAAGCGTGATCGAGAACTCGTGGGCTCGGGAATCGCCGAGAAATTCATCGAGCAACCCAAACGCAATCGATAATGCTAAATTTCATGAAAATCGTCAGAATAGTAGGTAAAAAAAATAAGGCAATGCCACACGGTGACATTAAATGTGGGTGGAAAATGATCAAATGATTGGATAAATAAAATTGATTTTTTTTTCAAAATACTGTAATTATGTATACTGTGAAAAAGATAAAGTGAAATGATGTACCAGATGTGAAGTTCGGATATAACGTATTTAGTACTTTGTGCCACTCAGTGCGAGAAGTGCGATTTCTCTGAGGGGCATAGGTCCGAGAAATTGCTCTTCTCGCACTGATTGGGGTAAGTGCGAGAAAGCGCACTTCTCGCACTGCGAGGCATAAGTGCGAGAAATTGCTCTTTTCGCACTGAGTAGCATAAGTGCGAGAAATCGCTCTTCTCGCACTGAGGGGCATAAGTCCAAGAAATTGCTCTTCTCGCAGTGAGTAGCATAAGTGCGAGAAATTGTACTTCTCGCACTGAGCGGCATAAGTGCGAGAAACTGCAATTCTCGCACTGAGTGGCATAAGTGCGGAAAATCGCACTTCTCGCACTGAGAGGCATAAGTGCGGAAAATCGCACTTCTCGCACTGAGTGGCATAAGAGCGAGAACTAGCACTTCTCGCACTGAGCGGCATGAGTGCGAGAAATCGCACTTCTCGCACCCGTAAAATAAAGTGTTATATACGAAACTCGTACGAGAAAGTTGTTGATTTCTCACATATTTTAATTGAAGAAATGCGAACATTTCACAAAAGTAAATCAACAATCTTTTGTTTCCTGAGTATTTTATAGTATTGGTGACTCGAATTTTGGTAAGTTTGATCTTAGGTGCGTTTGTTTGGGCGCGTCGGGCGTGCATTTTGAGAATTTCCTCTGACACGTGACTCGAGGAACACACGCGGGAGCCTCAGGCAGATCTCACTCTCAATTCGTCGTCCCGATTCCCCAAACCGGCGCTCGACCGAAAAACTCCACTTTCAAGACTCTATTAATAACTATAGCGCAAAAGAAATATGTGAGCGACGAAAAATTGCTCGATACATAATCACTGATTACGTGGATCGTACTGCTTGTTGACTCTTAACACTGCCAAAGAATTTCTTGAGGGCTGAGCTCGCGGGTCTAAAGTTAGAATCCACGCTATTGGAAATATAGATAATTTCACTTTGGTTTTTTCTTTTTGCTTCTTAGACAGAGTAATTTTTCGCAAACGTTTTATTTTCCATGGCAAAATATTTTGAATGTATTATACAATATAATATTTTTCAAGAATCAATTTTAGTTTCAATTATTTATTTTTTATTTTTCATTCTTTGTATAATATTGTCGTTTGCAAAAAAAATGTTATGTATCATTGTGAAGCGCAATATTTTTTCATACAAAATTTAACATAAATTTTTCTGAAATCAAATAAACAAGGTAATTAAAAATCAAAAGTATCTCCTATGAATTTTCAAAAATATTCCCAAATAAATCTTGAATTCAGTAACAAAAAATCTCGTTCTATATCGTGAATACTTATTCTACGCATTATTTATTTTAATTTTAAATTGTTCACATAATTATAATTTGCAAACAAAATTGTGTGTATAGTTTTTTCAATACCGTTCATAAAACATTTTGACATAAATTTTTGTAAAATGAAATATGCAAGGTAATTAAATATTAAAAGTATCCTCTATGAGTTTTCAAACGTATGCACGAAAAAAGAAAATAAAAATATTGAATTCGTTGTCCCGAATCGGGACGACGAAATGAGAGTGAGATCTGCCTGAGGCTCTGGCTGCCGAGTGCGTTCCACGAGGCACATTTCCGAGGTCTACTCAAGAAGCACGCTCCTCGCGGCCAAACAAACACGCCTCTCTTGACCATCCGGCCCCAAAGTGCCCACTGTGTTTACCAAACAAACCGAGAAATCGCGAATAAACGTTTCGGTAATAAAGAGCACCGTTACCCAATCACCGCACGCGCACCTCGCTAATATGCAGTTAATTTATCATTTGTCAATCCGCCAGAGTTCAGAGATTGGACCTTGACATTGAAGCCGCAAGATTTCGTGAACAATCGAACAAATACCGTTAAACCTTCGATTGGTTGATCGACGAAATTTCGTTATTATTCGAATTATAATGAAGTGTAAAAAAAGGTCATTGATTCAAAAATGTCCACTTTACTTACTTCTAATTTATACAATTTTGTAAAAAATTCAAATACTAATTCGCAGAGTAATTATATCAATACTAATAGTACTTTATGATATTAGTGCAATAATAGTACTTTATGACACCAGTGCGATAAAAGAACTAAAGTTCTCTGATACTAGTGCGATAAAAGTACTTTATGATACTAGTGTGATAATAGGACTTTATGGTACTAGTGCGATAATAGGACTTTATGATACCAGTGCGCTAATTGTACTTTTATAATACTTGTGCGATAAAACTTTTTCTCACGAGCCGAAGGTGAATGTAGCAATCACACGAGTTAAGAAAACAATAAAACAGTAAAACCGCGTTTCTCGCACTGAGTGACGTACAATCAAGTACGATGTGTTTTAAAAAATTGAGGTAAACGTAATACTTGTCTCGAGATGCTGTCGCGTCTCTTGATTGGCTATTTACGTTGTGATCCATAAATAAGTCGCCGGTTTATTTATTAAAAATTAATTGCAGTCAAAATACCAATTCCATCAACGTTAAATTCTTTTAAAATCAGTTTTTCATCTTGGAGTAAACTGAAGCAACAAACAAATATTGTCACGCAGTGATAAGTCTTGAGTTTTGTTATCTGCTGTGATATTCGTTAAAACAAATTCCTGCACATTCGGCATTCCGCTCAAATACCCAATTACATCGACGGAGAAATCATGCACAAAGCATGTCTTTTTTAATTCGAGCAAACCGATGCGACAAAAAAATGATTATCACGCTGCAATAACCCGCCGATTTCATTATATATCGTGATACTAATTGACCCGAACACGAACTCAAGTACGTAAGTCAATTATTAATAAACCAATCGCCGAAGTATCGACAATAAAAAATTTCCACCTCAACCAAATTCTCTAAGAAAAAAATCGATTTTTCCCAAAACTTAAGTGAATTGATTATTATTTTTTCAAACTTCCGCATATTTGGCATTTCGTAAATACCCAATTGAATCAACGCTAATAAAATCGCTTATGAACTACTTTTACCGATCAAACCGGTACTCGAGAAAAATCGTAATTACCTGCCGATTTCATGATATTTCATCCACTAATCAACCCAAACCCGAACCCAAGAGCATAATTCAATGATTAATGTCCCACCCATAAAAAAAGCCCTTTCCCTCCAGTTATTCATTGATCTGGACTCACCGGAATGTGTCCATCGATCGATATCCAGGCACAGCATGGACCAGTCGTGTTTCAGGTCGTTGAAAGTGGCCATGGTGATGGTAAGATGGTTTTTCGGGCCGGTGAGTTCGTCATCCACGAGGCTCACCGTTTCGTCGAGGCTTTTCCACTCTCGTTTCGCAGAGCCGCAACCAAAACAATCCCTTTCTTCTGAAACCTTCGACGCAGCCACTGCACTTGGTGTCCGGTTGGTTCACACACTCGCGGCCACCGGGTACTTGAAACTGGAGATCGTCGTGATGCGAGGCTCCGGAGTCTCGACGATACGACGAAGAAATGATAGCGCGACTCTACGTGGGCAAAGAAACGCGAAGAGAGCACATGGGTATAGGACTCAAAGCCGTCACGATTACCTTACGACACCCGGTTTCTGCGGCTGGGAGCGCGTTCGTTCCACCCGGCGTTCCTCGCGGGCTCCTTCTCCTTCTTCTTCTTCGCGTCTCACGATCGCCACTCGCTTTCCATCTCTCTCCGCGTTCACCACTGCGGTCAGCAATCGTCAAGGTAAGCCCGATGTCCCAGTGGCCGGACGCCTTACACTGAAATCCCAGCCACTGGTTTTGGACGAAACTCGTAATTAAGTAAGTATTTTTGTCTCTTTTGTACACGCGGTGGCATGTCCCGTTTATCGGGACACTCACACCTCAACTGTCCCAGCGGTGGGACACTTTACAATGAGTATGTACATAAAAATGCGTATTATTGTTTTGCTGCACAGGCGCAGTTCGTTCGGTCACTGGGACACTTTAATCTGGGATGTCCCATCGGTGGGACACTTTACAATGAGGACATAAAAATGCGATTTCTTTTTGTTTCTTGCACACACGCAGTTCGTTCGATCACTGGGACATTTATTTGGGGGTGTCCCAGTTGTGGGACACTCAACAATGAGGACGTATGTAAAATGTGTATTTTCGTTTCTTGCACGTATGGAGCATGTTCGGTAACTGGGACATGTCCGGGTATTGGGACGTTTATGTGGAATGTCCCAGTGGCCGGACGCAGCGTGTGAGCGTGTGATAAGGCGATACGATTTTCCGGTTGGATTTGATGAGTGGGACACACTGTAAGGTGTCCGGTCATTGGGACAGTTACCTCGGCTCGTGGTCTCGAGAAGCGAAGGCGTTCGTGTCCCTTTTTCTCTCTCTCTGTCTCTTCTCCTTCCACACTGTTTATTTTTAAAAGCGGTTCACTGCTACTCTCGGCCTTCGTGTGTGAATGTATTAAGTGGTGCGATGTATGAAACTGGCCGAGTGCCTTACACACCTGTAACCGCGTACAGAAACAGATGCACGCGTACACGAAAGCCCGCGAAGCACTTTTGCGCTTCGCTCATCTCGTTCATAAAGAAAAATCTGCAAAACGTGCCAAAAAACATTGAGTAACAAAAACGTGAGCGATGCTGTAATTCAAATTGAGATCATACAGATATTATTTAACTTTTTGTTTTACTACGCATTGTTTAGGGCGTTGCATAAAAAAATGTTCGTCACTTTTGTTGATAATGTAAACACATAACAAACAAATTTTTACTCCGGAAGATTTATTTATGAGATCATAAATAAATCAAAGACAAGGTTGCCAATAACTTTTTTGAAACGAGAAAAAATAAAAGCTCCAATCTCGGATGGCCTTAACTGTCCGGACACTGGCACCTTTACCTTCCTTCCTCATAGTTTTATGCTCGTCACGGTAAAGCTACTCTCGTCGACAAGCTTCCCTCGAGGGGTCCACGTTTGCGTTAAGCGATTTGTCGGAGGCTGACGTAGACACGGGTGAACGGTGATACGTAGTCGTTAGAAAAATCACGAGAACTCGCTCTCAGCGATATTTTCTAAAATCCCGAGCGTGCGAAAGGAACGCGAACGGACACTTCGTTGCTCGGCTACTGTTCTCAAGATATGAAATTCGCTTTATCGAAGCGAGCTCAACTGTTGGCAGAGAAATAAAAAAAATTAGTCGCTTATCGTCCCAACGAAATATAGTTAATGCTTTATTGCTATTATTATTATTTGAAGATTCGCTGTACGTCACTCGAGCCTTTGTTTGAAATGTTTAATCGATAGAAATAAAATAATTCCATCGATTAAATGGACTGCAATATATCGATTTAATATTTTCCTGAAAATCGTAAAACATTAACAGAAATATTGTTTATAAGTTTTCCTCTAAAGTCACTTTTTTTTCAGCGATTTTCATTAATTTTAACTTCATCTTCATTTTCTGGCGTTTTTTATTTTCGGCAAGGAAATTCTTATTTTCAAAGATATGTAAAAAATTTGCGTGAACATTTTTTAGGCTGTATAATCAAAGTCACATATTCAATATTTCTCATCATTTTTCTCTGTGCACTGCAAAAGGTGAATACGATGGATTATATAACGATTCTACTGATTCTCTAAACTTTTATCAACTATTTATAATGATTGTGTCCAAATGTCGTAATATTACTTTGTGCAAGGGATTAAACAAAGCGTGTTTCAATTTTTTCGTCCGGAAAAATATTTGTATTGAAAATCCATCACTGTAAATAATATTCGCGGTTTTGTGAGATAAAAGTGTAAGGAATTTAGAAGAATCGTACAAATTAATTAATCCTAAATGAATGGAAAAATATTTTAATTGAAAATCCATCACTGTAAATAATATTCGCGGTTTTCTGACATTAAAGTGTAAGGAATTTAGAAGAATCGTACAAATGAATTGATCATAAATGAATGGATGAATAGAGAAATAAATAAATAAATACATGATAAATAAATACCTGTCTGTTATCGAATTTATCAACAAAAAAAAAACGATTTCCGTATTATTTATAATAAATTGCTGTAGATAAGTTACAATTCGCCATCATTCCTTTTTTTTTGGTAAATAACTAATTAAATCTTAAAATTCAAAGTCTTAAATTCGCGAAAAAATCGACTAAACACATAAAAACTGTTGCTTATCATTAGGCAAAGGACAAACGACTTCGGATTTACGAGCACGAAATAGTCACACATTTATTTTTAATATAATACAATCAGAATGTTCTCAGCAATTATTGAGACACAACGAAGATGGAGAATTGCTACGTAAAAAATCGTGATAAAAAGATAATCTGCATCCGATTTAATCCGATTTCTTTCGTGTATCGAAAAAAACGATGCAGGGAATTTATGTCTTTTTAACTTTCAAAAATCCAGCGGTGTTCGAGAAATATTTCGCCTCGTTGATTTTCTTTTCCGCTGCCTGAGGATTCACGATTTCGAGACCTTGGAGCGGAGTAAACGCTACGCTCGAAGCCGTACCGGAAACCTGCTTTTTCACCGTTGTACTTCCGCCCCATTGTTGTTGTTTTTGCAGATTTTTCTGCAGCGTCTTCGATATCCGGACTTTGGTCTTTTCGTCGATTTGCGGCAGTCGAATTCTTCCGGTTCCTGCTTTGCCGATCGTTCCTCGCGAGTAGCCGAGATCCTCCTGATAAGCGTCGTTTTCGATCTGCCGAAACAAATTTTATAACAATAAAAATGCGATTTCCAGAAAAACGGTTACCTTTTTATTCGTGATAATTGAATCGATTACTTAAATTTCGAGACACATAAAAAAAACCGAGCTTGTTAAAGTAATTTCCTGATAGATTAAAAAAAACAAAACCCGCTCCAAAATCGGACCCGAACTATTTTTGGCCTGAATATTTTAATTATTTTTACGCATTAATTTTTTAAAATATCCTTTACCGATTTTCTCTCTTCCTCTCTAATAAAAATCGCTAATCAAAAAAATAAAATACTAATTATTACGAGCATATCGGCAAGAAATCGACGACTTACATCGGCGAAATTCATTCGATTGGCGTGTTTTCGAAATTCCGTTATAGCGTAGCGTTCCTTCATTTTCCGGACGCGTTTTCCGCCGCGCTTCTTCCGGCCGGGATCGATCGGCTTCGGCAGAGGTTTTATGAATTTAACCGGCGGTGGTTCCTGCAACTTGTCGAGCTTCTTCTCGATTTCGTCGCGCAACGATTGGCCGATGTGGCCGTCGGTGCTTTCGTGGCACGCGTCTACGCGCGCGGCCAGCATACTTTTCGAAGCTACGAGCCTCGCTGCTTTCCGGCGGAGGTCCTGAAATTACGAAAATTCCTAGTATATTTACGATTTAAAAAATCACAAGAAAAGTTGTACATGAAATAACGAAAAAATTAAAAATATGTAAGAGAGCAAAAAAAGGAATTAATGAGGAATGGATGAAGCGATTATGGAATCGGAGAAGGAATGTAAAATGTAAAAACCCTTTTTTTAAGTTTCTTCAATTTTTTTTCCCCAATGAAATCTTCCCATTTACCGGGGAAAATTAACCAAATTTTTAAAGATAAATTGAGTGGTTACGTTAATTTGTTCAATTTTCAATTGAAAACAGCGACGCATTGTAATCAAATTTAATTACAACAATGAAACTTCATGATTTTTTGATATTGTTGCAACTTACCGGCGGTGTGTCTTGCACGATGTCAGAATAATAAATAAATCCGGTGTGCGGAAGTGTCGCAACTTGCGAAAAACCGGAAAGTGTTGCTTTTTGAGATCCGAGGACGAGAACGTTACACGATGGCATTTTCGAGAGTTTCGTCAGCCCTCCTGCGACACCTGTGAATTCCAATTGATTAAAAAAAAACCCACGCGAAAATATAATTACGATTTAAAAAAAAATTTCAAGATTAATGTGCTGTATGGGAATTTTCTATCATATATTTTTATCAAATTGAACATATTTGTATGATAAACATTTTTATGTTTCAAATGCATTATACATTAATTTTACGTCGTATATCAAATTTTGTATACGCTTTGTTTGCAAAAAAATACAGTATTTCTTATTTTTTTGTATATTTGTAAAGTGTAATTTTATATTTATATAATTTATAAAGTGTATATTTTAATGGAATAAATTGATGCAATTTAATTGAGTGTTATAATTACCCATGATTTTTGCGGCCGTCGATGCCCCGACAATAATCGAAAGATTTGGCGCAATGAAAGCCATTCTACTCTCTACATATTCGAATATCTTCAGTTTCGAATTATTGAGTTCCACTGCCATATCGCAAGCTTCGCAGATTGCGTCTTTTTCTTCTTCCGTCAAGAGTTGCCTTTAAAGAAAACCAAATTATTAAACGAATTTGAGGATATACTCGTTATTTCGAAGGATACTTTGAAAAAGATATGATAAAATGTTTACATCTTCTCACGTTGTCTTTTTTCAATTACAGAAAAAAAAAAACAGAAAATATTAGAAAGTAACATTTCTTTTTGCACGTGAAATAAGCAAATGTGAAATATTTTAATGTTTTCACTGAATTATTTCACATGTATGTAATTAAATGCAACATTATCTTGATTTTTTAGCTTCGAATAGTACCTATAAAATAATTTTGGAGCATAATTTTCACAAAAATAAAAAGATGACAATGACAAATTCGCCAAATCAACTTTTAAGTAATGTTGATTTAATAACAAAATGTACATACCCTTGAGTAGTAGATGCAGTAACGGAAACAACCATGATAGTCGCTTGGGTCAAAAATTGTTGGAGCGTTTGATTGTTTTTGGCTTGATCCAAATCGTTGCCCAATTCCCTCACCGTCATGACGTATTCCAAAGGGCCGATGACGAGGGATTCTAATTCCGGGAATCTTTTTGAGTACTTGTCCCTCACAAATCTGTGAATCGTCGCTGTGAAAAGAGAAAAAAAAAAAAAAAACGTTACGAAGATTTATAGAAACATGTTGACGATTCAATTGTCTTTCGACTTTAGCTCCGAGCAACATTTTTTATTTCACTTTCGTTTGCGCAGAAACAGAATTACTCCATAAATAAACAATTTTTAAAGTTAAGAATACATTTAGTTATCGTTATTTCAATTTTTACCAATTTCATCGTCGATATTGGCGGCGATGTCATTGGCCTCGACGATTAGTTGATACTCCGGATCCGATTCCACAGGGCCAATGATATCCGCTGATTTTCTTGGCAATTTGCTGTATTTGTCAATTTGAGTGATGATTTTTTTCAGGTGCTGCGAGTCCCTGAGTCTCGTCAATTCTCTTACGGATGCGACTTTGATTTCTGCGATAAAAAAAAAGGTTCAATTATATTGTTTTATGTCGTGTAAAAAAAGAAGAAGATGTCATTATGCATTCGTAATTGTTAATTATTCATACGTTATTCGAGAATTTTGTTCTGTAAACTTTTAATAGCTAACCTTCTTCGATTGGCTTAGAAATAGCAGCCGGAATAAAATCGGGCTCCGGTTCTTCCATATAAACGTCGCCATCGTCATTTTCCTCGAGATCGGCGAGCAGCTCGTCAGCGAGCGACATTTTCCGATCTCTCAGTAAATTTCACACCCAAATAAGTTTCTGAATAATTGGATAAACAAACTCACTTAACAGACGACAACAATACGATCATACGATCATAACCATAGAATAAGCGGTGACTGCTGCAATGGCGATTTATCGAATTGACGCTTTTAGGTATCGATATTTTGCATCGATACTTACATTAGAAAGAATCGATATTTTGCATCGATACTTACGTTAGAAAGAATCGATATTTTGCATCGATACTTACGCTAATAAGAATCGATATTTTGCATCGATACTTACGCTAATAAGAATCGATATTTTGCATCGATACTTCCGTCAGAAAGAATCGATATTTTGCATCGATAGTCACGTCAGGAAGTATTGATATTTCGCATCGATACTTCCGTTAAAAAGAATCGACACTTGCATTGAAAAATAATGGATCCAATCTCCCAAAACCACTTCTCCCATCATTTTCCACCATTGATCGAAAAAATTATATTTTCTCACCAAGGCAAACACTAGATGGCAGCACCGGTTGCATTCCCGACGATTTTCACCTTCCTTCAGCCAATAACTCGCTTAATCCCCGCAATTACCAACATACAATTTCTCCATAAACAAAATCTCACTAAAAAATCAAAACCCCCCTAAAAAAGCATCGCCCCTTTCTTCAAAAACCAACCCCATACCGTTTCACCCGCAAAAAAACCTAAGCTTCCCAATCCCGTCGCATTAAAAACCTCACACCCACACACACACGCACGCGCACACACACACACACACACACACACACACACACACACACACACACACACACACACACACACACACCGTGCAAGCTTCCGCACTAACACACCCAGAGGGCGCGAGAGGCGGAAGGAGGCGGGGGGGGGGGGGGGAGAAGAGATGGTTCGCGACGTGCCCACAAAGAGTGAAACCGAGAGAGTAAGGAGGAGCAATAATCGGTGCGGAGTGTCGGTGCGTCTCCGTGAGTAGCAAGTACGACGACTCCTCCAGACTCCTCATCGACGTCGACGGTCAGACGGTGGTGTTACGATGCCCGAGAACGCGACGACGACAGCGACGAGACCGCCGTCGCCTTGCATATTATAAAATAACCAAAACCGCGAGCGATTATTTAATCATGCCCAATTCGCGAGGTACGAATGTGCGTGCGAACGAGTAGACCGAGTCTACTCGTATACATACCCTATTATCATCACTCTCCCCCCTCCCTGCCTCACCCTCCCTCTCTCTCTCTCTCACTCTTTCTTCCTAAACGTGAAGTGCCACGAGTGGAAAGAGAAGGACAACAAAATAAGGAGCGCCGGGCTTCTCTCTCTCTCTCTCTCTTTACTTTCTTTCTCTCACTCGAGGAAGTGCAGCAACACTCCTACACACACATTAACCCACAATAACCCTCTACATATATATATATATCTACAAATATATATACATACACATACATATATATATATATATCTCGATCCTCGTCGCGCTCGATTCTGTGAGTGACTTATCAATTGTTCGCGGATCTTAACGAACACATAACCACTCGAGTGCAGTGCTCCAACCGTTTTTTTTTTTTTTTTAAACATCGTGCTTTTACATTGTTACGTATATTTATCGCGAAGCCACACACAAACGAAGCACCTGCTGTCGCTGTGTGCACCAATATATATATATATATATATACGTACATACATATACATATATACATATATATATAATGATAAACTAAGGAGAGTGTCTCACGCCCAGGTGGAAAATGCGGCTGTGATCGAACGTCACCTGAGACATCCGCCAACTGAAACTGAAGTTTTTCGTGATTTATTCCCGTTGTTATTGTTGTTGTTGTTTTGTGTGTGTCTCTTTTTTTTGCTCTCTCTCAATTTTTCACGGTGTTTGGGTGGATATCGATGGTCCGGTGATCAAGGGGATTGTCGGGGCGAGTGACTATCGGTATTGGCGAAGTTGGAAAGTGCGGAAGTGCGGAAGTTGCCGGATAAGAGAGAGAGAGAGAGAGAGAGAGAAAGTGGAGGGTGGGTGTCCAGGAAATTGGCAAGATGGCGGGTTCATTAACGTGGTCGTGCACTTGTTGCCTGAGATTCAAATTCAGCCCGGAGGAAATAGAGCAGAGGTACAAGAGTCAGGAGATCGATCGGATGCTGGAGAAGGACAGGCAAGCGTTTCGCAGGCAAGTCAAGTTGCTCCTGCTCGGCGCCGGCGAAAGCGGAAAGTCTACGTTCCTCAAGCAGATGCGAATAATTCACGGTATCAAGTTTGAGGTTTGTCGGGGAATTATTCGAGGGGGGAGTTTTGAGAGGACGCTGTTTGAAAGGAGAGGAGTTATGGTTTTTTTTTTCATTTTATTTTTTCCAGCCTGATTTGATCAAGGAGTATCAACACGTCATCTATCAGAATATCATCAAGGGGATGAAAGTACTCGTAGACGCCAGGGACAAACTCAACATACCCTGGGAGAATCCTAAGAATTACGATATCGGATATCAACTGCTCAAATTCGAGAACACCATGGTTCTGGATAACAGACTGTTCTTGCACTACGTACCGTCGCTGCAGAGCCTGTGGAGGGACGCCTCCATCAGGAAAGCCTTCGACAGGAGAAGAGAGTTTCAGCTGGTACTGTTTTTGCGACGAGACTTTTAAATGGGACAGGGATCGATGTCGGGGTGAATGTTATTTCTGGGGGGATTTGGTAGGAAGGATTTGCGTAAGAGAAGACTCATTTTGTTTATGGATTTACCGTCGAGAAAACCTAATTTTTCACGAGTTTTGTATCAGGAAAGATTGATTTGTGACTAATTTTTTATCAGGAGAAAGTAATATGTGACTAATTTTTATCGGGAGAGATTAATTGTGATTAATTTCTATGAGAAAAGCGTTTGAAAGGAGAAGAGAGTTTCAGTTGATATTGTTTCGAGTTTTTAAAAATGATAATGGTTTTTCTTTGGTTTTTTTTAAATATTCCATTGGGCATTTAACAGGAAGTATTTTCACGAGAAAAGCCTAATTTTTCTCAAATTTTTATCAAGAAAGTCCAAATCGATCAAATTGATAAACTATTGTTATTTTCATTTGTGCAGTGAACAAGAGTCAATCGTTAAAAATAATCGAGTTCTCATATTTAAAATCTTGCTCCAAAAAAACATTTTCAAATGCTTCAGCAATTAAGGATCGAAGCCAAGGCTGTAATATTTGAATTTCGAGTGTTACCGTGAAATGTCTACATTTTTTCACACTTCGTACTCGCGATTTTCGTCGCAATCGCGTGTATAACACGATGAGTAATCTTTGACCTAGATATCGTTGTGCGTTACGCGTGCGTTAACGGCGTTATTCGTTAACTCTTCTTCTGTGTCCACTTCCTCTTCAAACGAACGCGCCATTAAATTTATTTGTTCAATGGATAGAGACTTCCAAAGTTGCGTAATTTTATTCTCTTTCCTTTGCAGAGTGACTCAGTGCAATATTTTTTGGACAGCCTCGACAGGATCGCGAGAGTCGTAAGTTTTCCGGGCTATCGCTCCAAGTTTTTCGAATAAATGAACATGTACTTTGTCCAAATCACGGTTTATCCAAAATCTTGGACTTTTTCTTGCAGGAATACGTGCCAACCCATCAAGATATTTTGCACTGTAGAAAAGCCACCAAAGGAATTTCGGAGTTTGTCATTCCGATAAACAATATTCCCTTTCTGTTCGTCGACGTTGGTGGACAAAGATCTCAGCGACAAAAATGGTATCAGTGTTTCGACTGCGTGACCTCGATACTTTTCCTCGTTTCGTCCTCCGAGTTCGATCAAGTTTTACTGGAAGACAGGTGAGTGAATTCTACAAATTTTTTACTCAACTATCGTCGACGATATTTCATATTTAACAATATTGTGGCATATTTTCGGAGTTTTAAGTTGTGGACTGTTTGCAAAGACGTATTTTATCGTGATAGTCGATTTGTGATAAAAAAAGAACAAAAAACACAAACAAATTGAGCAATTTGCAAGGTTCTTTTTATCTCCTCAAGTTCTGTTCTGTTCCAATACTTTTTGTGTTTTCATTGCGTCTTAACATTGGCGAAATTGGGACTTAAAAAAATTGTTGACCGAAATTATAGTGAATATACATTGAAATCACGATTTTTGGAACGAATTGTGCATCAATTTTATCGCAATACATTTTTTATACCCGTTTTTGCAAAAGAGTTTTGTGCACTGTTAGTAATTTGACGAAATATTGTATTTGTTAGCGATTGTTGCTTTTTCGGCTTTAGAATTTTGCACATATTTCGAAATGTAGCGATCTCAACTCTATCCGATAATTTTGTAACGTTTTGAAGAGTGTATATTTACCAGACACGATGACGACGAATTCCTTTTTCGCCAACAGGAGAACCAACAGACTCGAGGAATCGAAAAACATATTCGACACGATAGTGAACAACATGATATTCCGGGGAGTGTCGATAATTCTATTCCTCAACAAGACGGATTTGCTCGAGAGAAAAGTCCGATCGCCGGACACCAACGTCAGTTGGTATTTTCCTCAATTCACCGGTGACTCACATTCCATGAAGGACGTTCAGAGTTTCATTCTGGACATGTTCATATCGGTAAAGAGGGATCCTCGAAAGCCGCTATTTCATCATTTCACAACGGCGGTCGACACCGAAAACATAAAGGTCGTATTTAACGCCGTAAAAGATACGATTTTGCATCGAAACTTAGAGTCCCTGATGCTTCAATGAAGCAAAACGATAAATCTCAAAACGACAGCAGCTAAAGAAGAGAACAAAATACTGTAAAGTAATTTCGAGATACGAAGATAATCGAGAATCGCGATTATTCAAAACAAACAACAACAAAAACGCCATTTCGTAGGTACATCTTTTTTTTTTCTATAAATATTGCTATAGCGAAAAAAAAAAGGAAAAAGAATAGTAAGTGACATTCTCGTAAGACAATATAATAACTAATTAAAGGATCGAATTATCGAATTTATCGAGCGCTCCTAACAATTTCGCGCAGCTTTTCTTTTTTTTTCTCAACGAGGAAAAAAAAAACCGCGAGTTTTCACGACTTTTGTCGAGTTTCTCGCGAATATTTCTTCCTGCGTGAATCACGCTCCCCCCCCCCCCCCCCCCCCAAACTTTTTGATAAACATTTTTGATGAAGAGTTACGAGATTTAGTACGAGTTATATACATAATTAATAATATATCCTGTAAATATCGCCCTGTATTCTATATATGAATATATATATATATATTCATTCGTACGTATATATATATATATATATCCGTTGTCCATAATCTCTATGATGATAAATTTATATATTTATATAAAAAAAATAATAATAATAAAATGGAAGTAAGAAAGGAATGAGAGTATTAACTAGGATTTTTCATATTTTGTACAGACGATCGAGTCTCTCTTTTTTTCTTTTTTTTTTTTACATTATTATTGTCACTATTGTCGCGATACGTAAATAATGTGCAATTGTTCAATTCGATAACCGACAATTGCACGTAAACGTTTACGAAAGTTAATTTATTTTCTTACTCGGATAATAATCGTCGCTTTACTCTCTTCGTTTATCGAAATATTTACGTGTACGCGTTAATATTTAAAACAGACAAACCAAATACTAGATCCATGCCATACGAACCAAATGAAAACTTCTAACCAGTTTGTGTTCAAGCTGCTGTGGACGAAATTAAGTTTAATAGATGTATTCACGATTCAATAACGCCTCGCGGGCATCGTTCGTTTTGCGGTTTAATTATTAGCTTTATCGCGCGGATCGCTCGTTATGATTTTGCTCTACGCAACTTCAAGAGTTTCCCGGAGTTTATCAGTCGAACGAGTGCCAAATAAAATTCTAGTTTTTCGAGATTACTTGTGCGGAATATTCCAGCAGATTTTCAAGTGCCCAAAACGAATTTACTCGATTATTGAGAGAATTTGTCGTAATTTTTTGAGTGAGATTCAGGAAAGTCGATGGAATAAAAATGGGAAGAAAAAAATTAAGCATACGCTGAAAAAATTGATCTTGCGTAATGATAATTCCGAAATGTTACTAACGAATCAACGAAGAAATTGGGTGACAACTTTTTTTTTTTTGCGTGAAAATAATTCGTTAATTTACCTGAATATCTACGAATTTTTGGAGATTGTTCCGTAATTTTTGAAAATTGTGTGTTTTAGTTTTTGATATTGAAGCGTTGAAATTCATTGAAAAATTACATTTTTAAACGTTATATTAAATTATTATGAACTTCATGCGTGTTCAGAAAAGTCGACGAATTTGTGGAACAATATTTTTTTTCCTTAATTTGTTATTAACGTTTTGGAATGATTTTCCTCTTGAGATTTTCATTCCATCGAAATTCTCTCGATTCTTTCTGAACCTCACAACTTAAAACTCTAATTGCTAGTAGAAACAGCGTCGCAAAACCAAAATTTTGCTAAAATATTGCGCGAGGCTAAGAAAAAAACTCATTAGTGTATTTTTCCAAAAATTGACTTTAATAGAATTTAAGTACTCGTTCGAACTGCGAAATTCTCTCGAAAAAAGCCAGCAAAGATAAATCATCACTTGCACACGACGGCTTCCGGAGCTAATCGTTCGCGAGTTGTACAGAACAAATTCTATATCGTTCGTCATTTATTTTTCAAAGATAATCAGTATTATTGACTCCTTGAGCGCGAGTTTATCTGCTGCGTTCTCTTTTGGTTTCTCGTGTTGAATTGTTATGCGAAAGTTATAAGTATATTTTTCATCAAAAAAGAAAGAAGAAGGAAAAGAAAAAAGAAGAAAAAAAAATTGTGAAGTCCGTGCATGTTCTACCGTAAATATTTAATTAGCGTGTATCCTTTCGTTTTCACGTTTATCAGCACGTTTTTCCGTTAAACGCATGTTTCTCTCTCTTCGCGAAATTTTCGAGATATATATACAACATATGCTATTGCTCACAAGATTAAAAAAAAAAAATCAACGATTTCCATGTAATTATGTCAATAAAGCCAAAGAACTTGATGTAACAAAAAAAAAAAAAAAACAACAACAACAAAAAACCCACAAATACAGCGAATTTTCTACGTGCATTTACAAAAAAAAACCCCCCGGTCTTCTAAATCAGTGATAAGCAATATCAGAATAAAAATGTATTCAAAGTTCTTCCCAATTTTAATAAGGAGTGTAAAATAATGATCGACTTATTTTTACGAAAAAAACTCTGCGTAAAATACAAGAAAAATTTGATATGAATTTTATGAGCACATTGAATGCATTTTTTTTTTGCAAGTTATTGACAATCGCTGTGACGGATAATTCTGGTCCTCTCATTTCGACAGAGTTATTGAAAAAAAGTCGATGGAAAAGCTTCGAAACGTGTTAACGATAAATGTGAATAAATCGTTTAATCGACGGTTACTTCTGCGACGTGTAGAGCATTGCCAAAATTCAGTGATTCGATATTGAACTATGATATTTTTTACATTCCTGTAGATCTAATCCGGCCCCGTCTTGTTTTATATTTATAAGATGTTTGCGAGTGTGTGGCGCTTTTATAAAATGCACGACGATTACGCTCGCGCTTACGAACGGAGCGTAAACTGGCAACTTACGAATTTTTTGATACCGTTTACACGTCATACGTATAGAAAATGTAAAAAAAAAACTCACACACAAAAACAAAAATGATAACTAAGTAATGCGAAAACCCACGACGATTTTGCTCGGCGAAGGATTGGCTCGTGCAGAAAGGCGTTTTTATCGAATACTATTAATTATAACTAATGAATTGTACGCTCACGCCGTCCCTGCATTGAGAGAGAGAGAGAGAGAGAGAGAGAGAGAGAGACAAAACTGAAAACACCAAATTATTTATTCGAAATATGCACGATAATTCACGCAAGTTGCTTGGTATTCGAAGTAACTTTGCTTATAATTGAAAGCAACGATATACTGAGTCAATTACATTTAAAGGCCAAAATTCCAAGCAAAAAAAACCACTAGAATTGAAGCAATTATATATTTCGTTGAGAGAAATAAATAAATGCATTTGACGTATATATTGAATCGCTCAAAGCATTTAATCAATAAAAATAAATCACGGGTACGTTTCAATTGAAAATCCATTAAATTGAAGCAATTGTATATCAATAAATATTGAAATTTTACAAAATTAGGTTTAATATATTAATACATATTTAGTCTGACGTATTCATTTGATATTTTTATCGAATCAACGCAATATTTTGTGGAAAAACAACGATAATTTTGATAATCCAATGAAATTGTGATTTCATTTGAAAAAATTCGCTTAATTAAATACATAATTGCTTGAGATAAAGGGTTTATCTGAATATTTTCGATTAAATGATTTGTCTGAAAATTCAGTGTATGTAATTATATGATTCTCTCAGTGTGCGTCCAATCCCACGAGAGCAACCCACGAAAAATGGTTTTTTTTTTTTTTTATACGAAATTATATTGGACGAGAGGTAATAAACTGTACTCTCGATTTATTCATCGATTAATCGTTAAGAAAAAGTAATACTAACTGTGAGAGGGAGAAAATCCACGAACGTGTATGATAATAATCGTATAATAACGATAATAATAACAGTAATAATAATAACCATAATATTAATAATTGTTCACGAGCGTTTAATGGATTTAACTCGCAGCTCTCCGAGCGCAAACTTCGGCGGGAACTTCCGGCCTGAGCTGACCTCGCGTTTTTATCTCGCCGCGAAAATTCTCACAGCGATCATCATCCGGCAACTCGATCAGAGAGTCGTTCGGTAACGTTGCTCTTATTTAACGAGGCTTATGAGGCAAGCTGATCGTTATAACAGAGACGCCGTTGCAATAATTATACGAGCTTTGCGAAAAAAAAAAAGAAAAAAAAAACCAAACCGGAATAATAGATTTTTTATAAATGACTATGGACTTGTCACACACACACACACACAAACACAAACTAATGAGGCATTCTCAGTCAGTTTTCCATGCGGCTCTGCCGATTTTTTAACGAGATCGACAGTCAAACATTTTTTTATTAAAAAGAATTTCCGTTTTTTTTTTGTTTTTTAATAATAATTCTTCCATTTTGCAATTGAAAAATTCGGGTTACCGGAAATTGAAAAATGATTTCAAATGGCCCACAAAAAACTACGACTTTTATGTGGAAATTAATTTTTTCAGTAACTCCAATTTTTCGAGATATGTTTATTCGAAGAGAAAAAAACGGAAGTTCCTCAAATATTGATTAAAAAATCGGAAATAAATTACGTAGAGTGTTTTTAGTGGCACTTTGATATTACCGATTTTTGGGCAATCTTTTAGAGAAAAATTGCTAATTTTACAGAGAATGCCTCGCATATATACAGCGATAAATGTCACTCGTGTTATTAGACGAGATATGTATACGCTTACGCAGAAAAAAAAGGTAAACGTGGAGAAAATGTTTGAGGAAGTAGTTGAGATTTTTTTTTTCATACATTGGTCGAATCTGTACGCTGATGTTGCGACATGTACGCGTTCGGTGTTGGCACTTGGTTCGCAAAAGCCACTTTCCCTCACGATCGACAGGACAGACGGCAATTAACGCACAATTTACCTGTTGAGAAATTAGAAGCGTTTAAAACGACGTGAAATACGAAGGAAATAAATAACGACGTTCTCTGCGTAAATGAAAAAAAATATATATGCGTCTTAAAAACGAGTTCTCTTTTTTTTTTAAACTGTAGAGTTTGAAAAACGTTTTTTTGCTGGTAAATAATCTAGACGATAGTTTTGTGCTTATAAAATTTACCTTACATTTCGTAGATAATGAATACAATTTTTTCTAATTTTTAACGTCGACTCGATTTTTATTTTTTTTATTTTGAGAAATGGGTTAATTGCCTAAAATAGTATTTAAAAAAATTTGTTTTCAATATTTTTGCAATATGCAAACTTTATCTAAGAAAAAAGATCCTGTGAAAAAAAAGTGTATAATTTTATGTATGGAAAAGCTAGTAATTCTAAGATATGAATTATTAAATATTCCTATTTTTAGGACAATTTTGTTTATGTACACAACTTGAATATTTTCGATTGAAGCGTAAATTTTTTATTTTTTTTGGTAAATTAAAATTGAGGACGATAATCTTTGATAAAATTAATAAATATATTGTCTACGAAATGCAAGGAAAATTTATAAACAAAGCTAAATAATAGGCGGTCAATATTTTGTTTTTCAGAAATTTCGTTCGTTAAATCAATTGAAAAGGTGAAAAAATTGTCGCACTGAAATGTGCGAAGAAAAATGAATATTTAAAAATTGCCCTGTCCATCGCCGAAAGCTTTTTGTACACGAGCATGTCTCTATTACTCCGTTAAATTATATCCGCATTTTTTTAACTGTACATGAACTGAAGTATGTAGATATACCGTGCCTTTTGTATATTGTATATTTGTATATAAAAATATTTTACATGAATTATTGTATTAATGTAGAATCTTCAAGGAAACGATGAATAATAAAAACTTTATAAAACTCACTCGTTTCTGCGTTTGAATCACTTTTCTCCACTTCGACGTTATGCTAAGTGACTGAAATATTGATAAATAAGGTAAAAATACATAAATGTTCAGTTATGATTATGTGAATTTCCAAAATCACGCATTTATCAAATTTCCACGGAAAGATTCTTTTGCAAGTAGGATTTTCTTTCCACAAAATCGATATATTTTTTTTCACCAATTAATCCATTTCTAAAATTGATTAATCGGTGGTAAATCAATTCGTCGAATTGATTAATTCACTTCAAGATCAATTTCGCTTTTAACAAAAATTCTTTCTTCACCTTTTGCTAGAAAAATGTATGAGAAATTTTTAACAGGCGATAAATATACCTACCAAATTGCCAAATCGAAGGAAGCCTTCACTTTTCAACAGGAAAATTGCAAAGAAGTTGATACGAAGTAAACGTGATTTACGCAGTAAATAAAAGTAAACAAAATAAATAAACTTTCCCATAATTACTACCAAAATTCGGTCCCGGGACATTTTTTTTGTCAATTCCCAAGCATATTTTCGACTAAGAAACCACTTCCTTTAAAAACACACACGAAAACAGTACGCAGGTTTTCGTTCGGTCGATGCTTTTCCTCTTGCGAACTAAATTGAGTATTGTTGGATTATTTATTGGCAGCTCACGATTGGCACATTCCTGTGACAATTCGTCATTTTTCGTCGACTTTTCATAACCATATCGTCGACTCTAATGCACAATATATACAAGTTGGCGATGCATAAGACGCGAAAAATCATTTTCCACTTAAAATCATTGACGAAAAGGATGATTTATTCAATAATAAATTTGTATTTTGTTGTCGTTTCATCTATATCAATATATCGCTAAGTCATATATTTTGCTTTGTATCGTTATTATATAGGTATTTTTTTCGTATGTGCTTTTTCATTTTTATCTAAACATCACATTGGCAAATAATTCGTAACTAAATATCGTTATTATTATTATTATTATTATTATACGGTAAATATATAATAATAATTACACTACTATTTTATAGTCGTCTAAACCTTCCTCATATATATATAATACAACGTTATTTACAAGTCTTTTCGTTTATCGACAAGTTTTTCTTTCTCTTCGTTTGTAGATTGGCGGTGTGTGGTATCAAAGACGTATAAAAAGTGGAAAAATTCGCGGCTTGTACTTGTAATTTAATTGAGATTAATTGCGATTCGATCGTGGAAAAGTAAAGCGATGTGAATTATCGCCGTCAATATCTCGCGAAGGAATGTAGGCGTTTATTTTATGGCAACTTTTCGAACTCTTGAAACTTTCAAACGACAGAAAAATAGTATATCACTCGTTCCCTGCATCGCGGTACATTTTTTGTATTTTAATGCTATTATATATATATATATATATAGGCAAAAGTGTCATAAAAAAACGCTTTGTGCGGTTTCGTACTATTACTCAATGGCGTACAAAAAATTCTTGTAAATTACACTGCGTCGAGTGTATAGAAAAGTGAATTTTCGAAAAAATTTTATGGCTGGAATGTCCGTGGACAGTGTATGTGTGAAAAAAAAAAAAAATGCTTTTGTCAATACTTTCGTTGAGGAGATTCGAAGAAATGTTCAACATTCAACGATCAATAAAGTTGCAGCTGGCAATTTTTTTTCTTTTCGGTCACTTCAACTGATTTTGAGGCCACAAATTGCCGGCAAAAAATCGTGATTTCATTTTTATCGGCGCGTAAAATTCATTCACAAATGCCATACCTTTGATTACAAATATTCGCGCCGATAAAAAGAAAATACTCCTGAATGAAACCGACGAAACTGATGAGAGAAAAAGTGTCGTCGGTTTCACAAAAATAAAACTAAAAATAAAAGAAAGGTAAACTGCAACTTTGATCGAAATTGTGCGCGTGAATTCAGTCGATTGACCTCGAAACTTACCCTCGTCTCCTCGGATTCCTAGCACCGACACAATTCTGGACTAGCGTGGTGTTCATTTAGTTTCTCTTATTATAATCGTGATGAAAACTGGCGGTTTTCTATGTCAATTCGATAGATTATAGTCGCGATTATGGGTCGTTTCACAGCTCGAGTTCTTCGGCAGTGCGGGATAGTCGATGGTTGTCGATTCTGCGACGTTGGCTTCGCCTGACTGCGTCGGCTCGTCGATAGGGTTCCGATCGGAGCCCCAGCAAAATATCTTCCAGTGCACCATTGTAAACTTCGTCCTGCTGGAGCAGTTTTTTCTCTTGGACGAGACGAGTCTTGTTTTTCAGTTCGTTTATCACCGCCTCCTGATTATTTCCCAATAAAAAAGTTCATTAATTAGTGGCGCGAAGGCGCAAAAGAAAAAAGAACGTACGTTAACTAAAAGGCGAAATTTCAGATTAAACGCGTTGAAAAAAAAAAAATTCCAATTGACAATTTGGTCGATTGATAAATGATGAATCTGAGGTGAGGCGAAAATGAGGTAGAGAATGAGCGAGAATTTTCTCTCAAGCAACATCAACACAAGCTTCAACATTCCATAGCGTATTTCTGTCCTTATCGCAGCTTTTTTTTCTTCATTTTTTCGTTTTTTTGGTAAAAGAATCAAGTAAAATTGTAATAATAATAATTAGTCTTGAAATTCAGGATAGTCAACTGATTATTAATATTGATATGTCATCGAATGCGAATTTACTTGGCTTTTTGTTTTTGTTTTTGTTTTACGGAATAGAAAAGAAATTTAGTGAGAATAAATGCATACGATGAATTTTTCGTTTTAAGAATACACGCTTATTAACATTAATATTTCATCGAATGCGAATTTTCTTGAGTTTTTCTTTAATTCTTTTTTTTTTTTTTATGGAATACAAAAGAAATTTACCGAGAATAAATGCATACGGTGAAATTTTTGGTTTTAGAATACACGCTTGCTGTGTGTGATAAATAATCGTGAAATAATAATAATTATTATTATTATTATTGTTGCTGACATTGAAATAAGTGTGCCGTGCGCTTTCTACTCGTAAAAAGCTTGGCTTTCCAATCGCCAAGAGAGCCGTGAGCATTGAAACGTTCGGTTAAAATAAGAGGAGATTAATTAGGCGACGAATCGTAGCGTCGAGCGTCGGGGAGGACGAAGTGAGTGAAGAGGAAGACTTACATGTTGCGAATCGGTTTTTTCACGAAAATTGTGTTACGTTCTGAGCTCCAGTTCGTTAAGATGCCGGTGTAACAACAGGCTCTTGTTCGTGTTACAGCAAAATTTCGGTGACTTTAAGTTCCAAATAAATATGTAACAAATAAGAAAACAAATAACGATGTTTTTAATCATGTGAAGATAAAACATTGATCGTAATATTGTGTGCATTAACGCAACGAATATTTCCGAGTTAACAGAAAGAACCAGAGAAATTCATTAAAAAAAACACTCGTTATCGTATAAACTGGACGATCGAAACGATCTAACCCGTAGCTTTTTTTTAAATATTTTTTTAAACACCATGCTAAATCACAACATGCAATATCGAATGTTTCTCGTGTGCAATATTGTCGACTTTTTAACACGTTTTTATTCGAAATACCAATGAATTTTTGATGTAGCACAAACGCAGAGTGAGCGCATCGATGTTGAGAGAGAAAATCTCGGGCTTCGCGTGTGTGTGGTTGATATTGTGATTAAGTGAAATAATTAACGCGCTCGCTACGCAATGAGAATGATTTAGAAAATTTTTTATAACGAATGAAAGATGAATAAAGTTATTTGTACTTGTTTTAAAAGAGAATCTAGTGTAATCGACAATTAATCCGAATTAAATGGAATCTATTTTGTGTTAAAAAAAAAATATTACACCTATTAATTTACAGAAAAAGAACCCAAATTGCGACAATAATTTATGAGATACGACTATAAATGTATCGTTAAATATTCAAATTTATTTTCATTTTTAATAATTTTCCTTCGAAATTGTGTAAGAATTAGTTTTAAAATTTGGCTACTTGATTTACTGTGTTCTCGATATTTTTTAAACCTCGTTTTTGAAGAAATGAAAATTGTCGATGTGCGAATCAGCGATTAATTTGATTAATTGCATTTATTATCGAACGTTAGAGTAGCGACCGCGTTAACGAAAATGAAAAGATGACACATAACCCGAATTTTAAGAATGAATCAATAATTAGTAGTAACAAAGTCACAGGAGAAGGTAAAAGCGATGCATGCTTCGCACACAAAGTTAAAAACGCGTTTATTCTGACAACCGCGACGTACCTGCTGTTTCTTTTGGTTGAGCTTATTTCGTTTGACAACTTCTTCCGAAGTATTGAGAGCCTCGGCAGCGGCGGCTTCTAGTCTTCGTCGTTGTTCGTTCTCCTGATCCGCAGCCTGAAAAATCAAAGTTCCAACGTTTTTTTTTTTCGATTTTATTCGCATTTTTGATATAAAAGTTCAAAGGGTCACAAGTTCATTCTATCATAACTCGTGAACTACTCGACCGAATGAGCTCTAATTTTGATACAATACAAACAAGTAGTCAATCTTTACTTGGCATCAATTTTATATAAATCGCTCGATGCATTTCCTTTTTATGAGATTTTTAAGATTTCGAAAAATGTCGGTATATTTTTGTTTGTTTGTTTGTTTACAAGAGAAAATTGTAGACAAACCTTGAATGCTCGCGCGAATCTCACGAGAAGCGAGAAGAATGTATTGGCGTCGGCTTGTCGCGGACTCTCGCCGAAAAATTCGATGCATTCGCGGAAGGCTTCGCCAGCCGTTCTCGCATCCGCCTTTAAACGTCGCAGCTTCTCCTCGGAGTTGTTCAGGAAATCGCGGAGCACGGTGTTATGCTTTTCCTTGCCCCGCAATTCGAATTCTTTTCGCACCTGGTCCATGCCTTTCTCGAGCTCGTGAACATCCGTTGTTATGTTCTCGATCGAGACTGTAAAAAACAAAAAAAAAAAAACAGAAATTAAATAATTTCCGTAGTATATTTACAGCGATAATTTTATAATAAACGCAAAATTTATAATAATTTATAATAGATTCGACGATCTCGAATATTTCAAAAATTCACATATTTGCATCTTTAAATATTCGATTTTTTCAATTTGCGCATATTGCAAATTTTCGATCTTTTGTATATTCGAGTTTTGTGAATATTTGAATATTCTGATTTTTTTATTTTTTGTGAATATTCGAATATTCTGATTTTTCGATTTTTTGTGAATATTCGAATGTTTCAAATGTACGATTAAATATGTAAATTTAGTGTGAATTTCCGATGTTCTCGAAAAACTGATAATTTTTTTGGATAATCGCATTCCATTCGATTCGACAATTATTTGTACACTACAATAAATTGTGAGTGATTGTTTGATAACAAGGCGACGATTAGGGAATGGAATTCATAATATTTATAAATGTGACGAAGCGAGCGGGAAATACCTGTCGCGGCTTTGTCAATGTACATAAGCTCGCTCTCGAAGTTGATGAGCTCGGGAAATTTGAGCCGTATCGTTGCAACGATATAGTGCAGCAGACACATTCGCTTGTCAGTGGATTTCGTGTCGAGAAGAGTGTCCAAGCTCTGAAGCTTGAAGCCATAAGCAGGTCCGCGTTTGCTGCTGTTCAAATAATTCCCGAAAGCCAAAATAATCTCCAAAACGGCTCGAAGCTTCCGCGAACTCTTGACCGAACTTGCGGCCGATATCACAGCGTGTATTTGCGGCGTAATAAGGTGAAGATTGTCGAAGAAATTGCCTATGTAGTTCATTATCGAGAGCTTCGTCGATATCCTCTCGACTTTCCCGAGTTGCATGAGGAATTTGTCCTCCTCTGTCAAGAGATTCACGTTTTTCTTCTCGATTATATACTCGCGGTATGCTTTTATCTGAAATCACGATGATACGTATTATTTATCAATTAAATAAACAAACAAATGGACATTCACTATCGAAGACGATTAATAAAAGTAGAGAAAAAAAAACGCCTGCAAAGTAAAAACTTGCAAATTGCCTCCTTATTATTCTCTCCTTTTTAACTGTATTTAAAAAAATTTTTTTTGATAGTTCAGAAAAATAATTGTAATAAAAATTGAAAAGTACAAAAACCCGGGCGATTTTTTTGCAATATCGTAAGACATACGAGAAATTTGGGTAATTTTTTAGATGTAGATTTTAAAAAATGATGAAACCATTACTTATTATTCGTGAAATTATGGTTTGTTGTCGTCTTACCTCTTGGTCCGTAGGCACCATGCGTTGCAACAATTCGACATTCTCGAGTGAAAGTACTTTGAGATCGAGGGCGTTAACCGCCATTATCACTTTTTCTACCGGCATTTCCATCTTTCTTCTCGAAATAGCTGTAAAATAGAAAAAAAAAGAAATCGATATGTTCACCGGGAAATTGAAGAACGCACGTTTCAAGCAAATGTGTATTTAAAAAACGTAACTTACCGATATTTCGTAGCCTCGTGTGTTCGAGTAGCGAAACATTCTCCGGCTTTTTAAATCGTTTGCTGGGAAAGCTTTGCAACCCATCGATTTCGTTAGTTCCATTGGCAACGTGACCGCCCATTCCTATCTTGAATCTTTCCTCGAAGTCCGAGAAATCGATGTAATTGTGCAGACGATCGTCATCCAATTCGTTGAATATCGTCCCTCGGACCTGATTCGGCTTCAGGGCTATCCAATTGAGGGTCGGCAGTTTGTACTTCGTTTGCACCTATTTACAACGAAAAATATACATTTAGATTCATTTATATACTCCGAGTCTCTTATAAAAACAAAATTTGTTGCTAATTCGTTAACGGTTTATGTGAGAAAGCTTCGGCGAATGACGATTTTTTTTCTTATTTCAAAGTTATCTAAATTGAAAAATTTCTTGTGAATGTGTATTGGAGTTTTTTCTATGATTATGCGTGTTGTTTGTTGGATGATTTGATCATTGTAACTAATTTAGGCATTTATGTCGTTTATCTCGAAGTTAATGATTTTTCTCAAACATTTTAACGCCCATTCAATGAGAAATTATAGTACGAACAATTCTTGGCCGGCAAAAATAAACTTAAATTAATGATTTAAATAAGCGAGTTTTTCGCCCGAGTTACGCGCATAAAAAATGGTTATTACCGTTGAATCGTGAGAGAAAAAAAGGACTTTTTAGAATAGATATGGTGGAAAAGTGCATTTTTTACGAACCTTTCGTTTAATCGTCATAGCGCCGTCAGGTGCTTGCATCATTCCGGCGGGCGGTGGTGGAATCGGCACGGGCGGCGGAGCTTTGTGATCTCCCGGGGAAAGTGGGGCCATTGGTGGAGGTGGAGGAGGACAAGGGGGCGGAGGGGGTGGCGGAGGGGCGGGGGCAGGTGGTGGCGCTTGTTCGGCAGCCGGCGAGGGCATCGACGTCATCGTCGAGGAGACGACGTTCTCCGACGTCGGGGAACTCGCCGCCGAACCGTTTCGTAGACTAGCGACCGTCGTTCCCTTGGTCAACGTCCCGGTCAGCGTCTCGAGTTCGATTATCTTGCTCTCGAGGACGCTCTGTCTTCTCGCTGAGTCTTGTCTTTGACGTTTCAGGGCCGTCAATTCATCCTCAACCATTCTCCGAGCCTCCAGAGCCTCGCAATACTCGACCTTTATCGCACCGAGCTCCGTCTCGAGCTCCGCTAATTTCGCCAACGATTCTCGCTCCAATTCGGCCATTCTGTCATGTGCCTGATGAATTACAAATCAATTATTCCTATTTTGCCGAATCTATTCGATATTACTGTAATTATTTTGTGATTTGGCGTTGATCAAAAATCAGAACGACTCAAATTCCGAAATTTCAAAATCGCGAAGATGAAAATAGCGGACAGATCGATATTCGAATGTTTTATCGTCGACGGATTCCTAAAGCAAATATCTGTTTTATCGAAATCGTTAAATTGAAAGTATCCATATATTCGAAATTTTACATTAAGAAAATTTGTACTTTGAATGATCTAATGCAAAAAAAAAAAAGAAATCTTAACAAAAAAATGAGTATTTCGATAATTGACCTTACAATCAAACAGTTATTCGGCTAAATAGTCTCTCGGAATAAAGGAATTTGAGCAATCAATGTTTCGTTATTTGAACATTCGCTGTTCTGAAATTAATGTATATCGGCAATTCCAAATTTTAGGTGTTCAGAAATTTGACCCCCACCCGTAAAATGAGCAGTGATTTTTTTGAGAATCGACTTTTTGCATGGTATAAAAATAAGGGATATTCTCGGACGTGGCATTTTAATTTTTTAATTTTGCACTTTAGATACTTTTTCAAGAGAATCGGTCGATAAAAAATTTCTAAATGATTCTCAGTTTTGTGCGTTGCAAGTATTTTCTTTTAATTTAAATAATAATCGTTTGTAATTATGGTGAAAAACGTTGGCGACTCCAGAAATGGATACTCACATGCCCAAGTTCGTCCTCTAATTCCGCTACTTTCTCCAACGCCGCAGTTTTTGTTTCACTGTCCTCCATAAGGGCAGCTACGTCGAATACATTATCTAGATATGCGGAGATTTGAACCTGCGGATAATGTGGTGAAAAGTACTTCAGTATTCGCGCGATCGTTGAGTTCAGCAGGAGACTGACAGTTTTTGAGAATTCAAATGTCATCGCGGCTAGCAGAATAATTTATCGGCTTGACAAATGAATAACGAAAACATTCAATTCTGCTGTTTGAAATTATAAAATTTCTCTGATTTTTCTTCTCATTAATTATATCTAGTTTTTGTCGTTATTCTAATTCTAAAGAGAATGCAGATTTTCTCAGATTTTTTTACTTATTACTTTAAAAAAATAGGCCGTAATTTAAAAAAAAGTAGATCCATTGCCACATTTCGAAATTTTCAAACCTAAATTCATCACGTCCATTTATAAAAAATACATCCATCTTTGAAAAAATTCAATGCAATAATTTGCATTAAAAATTACTTCATTTTGCCAAAAAAAAAGAAAAAAAAACGCGAAAAAATTAACAGAGACTTTCTTCAAGTTGTACTTAGACATAACTAATTACGTGGCAAATCTGAGACGACAGTCGAAAGAAAGCGCGACTGTTATCCCAGAGAATTCTTCATAGATCTTGAAATTTAGCACAATTTTTCAACGTGTCTCACCTGCAAATCTTCGCTTTCCGTGTGCCTGAGCTTTTCGAGATACTCGTCGAGTCCGAGTTTCGTGAACTCGTATTGCAAGTGTACCCTGAAGTTCATGTCCTCGACGCTGTGCACGACAATATTAACGAATTGCATACACGCGACCATGAACTCGATGTGAAAGTTGTCGTACTGAGTGAAATACGCCATGAGGGTTGTGAATCTTCTTCTTTCCGTGCAAACTTCTTTGAAGTTGTCGAAAGCCGAGAGAATTATTTCGTGACCGCCTTTGACGAGGCAAATCGCAGCGAGGAGCTCGAGAACCAGAGCTTTCGTCCTGAAGGCATTAAAAAAACCCACTAATTTAACAGCGAGCCAAAAAATCAAAGCCCTTTTCTCAGGCTCAAACCTTCAGCATATTTACCTTAAGCTTTTGTGAATTAGACTCAGAGCGATACAATTTATCGCTTCTCTGTGCTGAATAACCATATTGAAGCCGTACTGCAAATACAAGAGCGAGATTATTCGGTTTTGTAGCAAGAAAATTTCCAAGACGTCGCAAAAGGAGCGAAAAAAAAAGAAGAAAAAAGCAAATTCGAAGGAGACTCGTTCGTGGAATAGATCCTTTACCTTGTTATTCATGATGGCACGCATGCAGAGTATGCAAACGTGAATGTCGTCTTTAGCTTCGCCCATGTTTAAACGAGCAACGTGTCTCGATCGTCGTTTAACACCGGGACTGTCTTTGAGCTCGTGAAGAGGAGGCCTCAGGCATCCGTTATTCAACGAGGAATTATCGGCCACTGTACCACCTGAAAAAGCACATTATTATCAATACCATAGACACCACGTATTTTTTTTTCTTTTTTTCTTTTTGCTTCACTGATATTTTTGTAAATATTTAAAAAAAAGACAAGGTAATGAAATTGTTGCATGAATATAAATAGAGATGTCCATGAATTCAACCGGCTTTTGATTATTCATAGAGAAAGCTTTGTTTTCATGGAATTTTTTTTTTTTTGGATTCTTATATCATGGCAAAGGATCAGAAAAGTGGTATGAAAAAATGATTAGTTAGTTAGCGGCTCTGTAAACATTGATTTTGTATAATAAGATATGAACCCTAATTTTATCCAAATGCAATACTCATGATATAGATATTTTTTTAATTAGTTAATTTTATGAAAAGTCGATGCGAAATTTTGGTGGAAAATTCTTACTGGTCTGTAATTTTTCTTCGGAACTGGTTCGTGACTCGAGAAGCCGTTGCTCGTGTCGCATCATGAGTAATCTGAAGCTGAGATAGTCTATGAGTGCGTCGAGTCCTTGATTTTCGTCGTCGAGAAATTCTCTGACCCATCTGAAAACACATTGGGTATAAATCTCGAGCCGAGACGCGAGGGTAAATAGTCTCGTCTACGCAAACAGGATTTTAATGTACTGCAGATTTTCATTGAGCTTACTCGATATGATTTGTGCGCAACGATATTTCCAAATCTCGTAGAACCTGCGTCGAAGTCGACTCACCGACCATTTTTCTCTTCTGAAAGAACGTAAGGAAACGATACGACTGTGTAATGGATTAGTATCGGTTTTTCTTAATTCCCTTCTTCGATAAATCGAAATATTAATCTCTCGAATAAAAAAAAAAAAGGAAAGAAAAAAAAATGGAAATAATTAATAATCGAAGGGAATAAAATAGGAAAAATAAAAAATAAATCGGAGAGTCTCTTGAGTGTCAAGGCCTCGGTTTTATAAATAGTACAGAGTCGACAGGAAGTGCTCGATGAATACATTTCCTGTATTAAGACTCATCGAGTTGGTACGTTTATAAATAAATCAATAAAATTAATACTGCACGAATAAAAATTGAGAATATCATTACGATTTATTTTCCAGAAAGGATTGACACTGAATGATTAAAAAAAAAAAAGTGGATGTCCGATTAAGTTCGTGTCTTTCGAAATAAATAAATAAAATTGATCCTGCACGAATAAAAAGCACAATGATAATAATTTCATCACAGATTGAGGATATTGCTATTATTATTTGATTGACACTGAATAAAAAATAAATAAAAAAAAGAAGTGGATATCAATCACAATCGTCGGGGACGTTTTACGTACCCTGTGGCTCCTCGAGGCTTTCGGATCCAAATAGGTTCGCAGCTTGGCCAGATAATGCGAGGGCGGATCCTTCGCTTGCACTCGCTCCTGAAAGCATAAATATTCATCGTCAATTTGTGCATCCTTCCGCCTTTTTATCTTGTGAAGCTGCAATGAAACAATGATTTATGGCTTCCTTTTATTTTATCGGGCTCTTACATTTTTCGGTTTCGTTCCTCAAAAAAGTCGGTGGATCGATTGTATCGATATTGCATCAAATTGAGAACCACTAATTTATTTTAGTTACTTATTAATTTTTATATTTCTTGCTTGTGTAAAATTTTTTCGATACGAAAAAAAAATTAATACTACTGGAAAATGTATGAAAAATGTTTTAAAAGTTTTTGAATTATATTTCGTGCCAAAATTAAATTTAAAAACAAAAATCGATAATTAGCCATGTATGATTTCCAAAAAAATTATGAAAATGAACTATAATTTCACTCCTTCAAATATTACAAAGAAAATCATTTTTAAATATGCTTAAAATTCCATTGCACATCGAAGTTGCTTTTTTCATAGAAACATTTTCTTTTAAAATGTTTTTTAATGCAGGAAAAATATTTTTTCATTACTATGATTTGGATAAAAATTCTATCAACGTAAACTTGAGTTGAAAAGACCCCAGTTTTGATACGTAAGCGTTTTCTTTATAAATATGGGAATAAAAAAAACGAGTGTTTATTTCGTGACTCTTGAATCGTTTCTGTAAGCCGCTTTAGCGCAGCTGCGACTGGATTTTGTGTACCCAAGAGAGTATTGAGACGCTCGTTTTTCTTTTATCCCTTTTTTTTATATTTCTTTTCTCTTTTTCTCGATGCATTCACGGATCGAAAGAATTCATACCCTCTCCCTCTCTCTCTCTCTCGATTATAACTTTTCATACACTTCATAACTATATATACATGCGACGATGCTTGAGAATGGAGCACCCTCGGTTTTTTTTTTTTGCAAAATTTACTCTGCGTCATCCCTTCTTTCTCATGTACGTACATAATTTGTGGCTTCTCAGAAGCCGAGACTTATTTCTATCCAGAAAAAACGAAGGCAACGACATCAATTTACCGACACATACGATATTCGAGGCGATAACAAAATTTATTCGCCAAATAAACGCCTATCTTTTATGATAAGACTGCTTTTTATGATTGTCATTTATTTATCTGCAATTTGGAAGATTAACAGGAATCGAGTTATTGTAAAAGGCATGAGAGTATTATTATTTTTTTCAAAAGAAGATAATAATTTTTCACGATTCTTTGTAATTTATTTGTTATTGAAAAGGCATGAAGATTCAAGAATTTTTTAATGATTATTATTCATTTATTTGGAGTTTGGAAGAATAAAGTCGACAAAAGGGCATGAGAATATTTTTTAAACCGAGCTTGACAGTCTTCACAAACAAGTTTGTATTTAAAAATGATAACATTTTTTAATTAAGCTATGCAAATACGAAATTTCCATGTTGGGATTGTGAAGAAAAATATTGCAAGAATAAAAATGAAATTCGTCACATTTCAGAATTAATCGTGGATTGTATAAATAAATGTTTAAATAATTAAAATAAATTTAGATTTATTCTAATTTAATTAAAATTGAAACTAAAATTTAATAATTGATAAATTTAAATGAATTTAGATAAATTTTTATCATTTCTAATGTCATCAACACGACAAATCGAAAAAATAAAATAATAAATCGATAGAATTGTGGGAAAAATGTTATTTTATGGACGAATCGCACCCTTATGGGATTTGGGCGGTGACACCCTTGACCAATTAACGTTGAGTCACAGGAGATTAGTCGAAAGATGGTTTTGCGGGAAGTCTGGCTGTCTGGACGATTTTGGGTGAGTAGCTGCGAGCGAAAGCCGAAGAATTCGGGGAAAGGGAGGAGGGAGAGGAAGGAGCCGAGAAGAAAAAGGGATGATGCCGTGGAGTTTTTTGCCCGGCAGAGGGAGAAGAGAGCCTCTCTCCTTCTCTTTCTTGTGCCATCGTTGTAACGTATAATAGCGCGGCTTGCATTACATCCGTCTCGCGTTACCGGCCCTTATGCTCTCCCAGCACATGCTCTCCGCCACTACAGGGCCCTTCAAATTCCCGATGAAAAGCCGGCGCGCGAGAGCCTCTCCTCGATAAAGCCTCTGGATTAAATTTCCAGGGGCTAACAGCGCCCGCATCAAAAAATATGTTGCGAGTTCTCGAGCGTGTAAGCTCTCCCGATAAAATTGATGATTTAACGAGAGTAGATGAGGATTTCGTAAGTGGAGACTGTAATGAAGACGTCAATTTTATTTTTGTGCTTTGGAACATTTTTTTCAAATATTTTCTTTCGAATGTTTAATTAAGATTATTTATAAAAAAATACATAATCTTTTAAAATTAAACTGAAAGAAAAAAAAAAATGCCTCCACATAAAAGTAATCATTTGTTCTAATCTTTTGAATGGAATATTTGGAACAATTGTCTCTCTCAGAAATGACAAATTTGTTGCCTACATTTTTTTCTTCTACCATCGTCAACAAAATGACAATATAATTCGTATTTTTAAACTCAACAAAAAAAAAAAGTACAAAGAAGAAAAAATAAAATGCAAAGCAAACGAGAAAATCGTGAGCTCCCGATTTTTCACGAATTAACATACAGAAATTTCTCGTCACGTTTACCCAACGACTCTGAATACGTGACTCCTTCGAATGCACGATCGAGAGTAGCTGAATATATTGGAGCATTGATATGAACGAGGGCGGATCGTCATCCGAATGCAACTGTGTGATCGTGAAGAGAGATATATATTCGAGAGTGGCAAAGAGTTGTCCATGCTTGGGCGAATATTATGAACGTCAGCAGGAGAGAGGGGAAATGGAAAGTCGACGTCGTCGTCGTCGTCGTGTGCTTCGGAGATAGATTCGAGGAGCAGGCGAATAAAGGAGGAGGAGGAGGAGGAGGAGGAGGAGGAGGAGGAGGAGGAGGAGGAGGAGGAGGACTCTCGCGAATGCGTATACACTCGGATGCTGGAATATCTCTCGGAGCGAATACGAGAAACCGGGATTCACTGGTCGTCTCGCTCTCCGAGAACGGGAACGAGATAGTGAGTCACCCGGTGGTTCCTTTGAAGTCTCCTCTATGCGGCACTTCTCTCTGCATCGTATCTCGTCGCGTCTCACTGCAGAGAGACGAGAGACGAGACAAAAGTACAGGGAGTTTCACACGCAGTTAATGGAGCAACAGTGGGTAAAGATTCATTAATTTTGAGATGTGCAATTTTTTTTTTCTTTTTTTTTTCGTTATGGTTAGGGCTGGGTATTTGTTTTTTCGTTTTGTTTTTAATTGAAGATTTAAATGTTTAAGATGTAAATGCCAAGGATTTTAATTTTGTAGATGTAATGTGAAAAAAAATCTACTTCAAATTTAATGTACGGGGTCCGAAAGTTTTGAAAAATTAATTTTTGCTGCAGTCGTTTTAATGATTTGCTTGAATTTGACGATAAAAGTACTTTGGTTCTTCAAATTTGCTTGAATTTGACTATAAAAGTACGTTGGTTCTTCAAATTTGCTTGAATTTGAATATTAAAGTACTTTATTTCTTCAAATTTGCTTGAATTTGACTATAAAGTACTTTATTTCTTCAAATTTGCTTGAATTTGACTATATAGTACTTTATTTCATCAAATTTGTTTTAATTGCAACAGTATATGATTAAGTAACATTTGAATGACCGAATTTATGGATGAAAACTTACAGTCTTTTTTTGCTTATTTTGAAAAATCTAACATACAGATCTAGCGCATGTCATGCATTGTAATTCTGCAATTTTGACAAGACATGCACTAAAATTGTGTGAGTTAGAAAATATTTTTTCAACTCTTGAGATGACACTGAACATTTAAGGATTATTGAGCCCATTGATCGTTAGAATTCATTGCAAACGAATAATTCGACGAAATTATTCATAATTGTTAAAGAAGTAAAAGTGACAATATTTTTGTTTTAAATGCCTGCGTTTTCTGTTTTGCCTGTTTTAACATTTTCCAATTGATTCTCTTGA
Source organism: Clistopyga incitator (assembly GCA_947507545.1). Classification (NCBI taxonomy): domain Eukaryota; kingdom Metazoa; phylum Arthropoda; class Insecta; order Hymenoptera; family Ichneumonidae; genus Clistopyga; species Clistopyga incitator. The sequence goes on along the minus strand of OX382188.1, from coordinate 2,735,119 downwards.
ATCCTATAGAAAAGGATTTTAGAAAAAATGTTGGAGTGCTTCAGTTTGTTCCATAAATTCTTTCCAAATGATTGTGCCATTTTGCCCCCGGTTTTCCCACTTTTGTCTCGTGATTGGTTCTCTTGATTTCTAGAGAAGGATTTTAGAAAAAATGTTGGAGTGCTTCAGTTTGTTCCATAAATTATTTTCAAATGACTGTGCCATTTTGCCCCCGGTTTTCCCACTTTTGTCTCGTGATTGGTTCTCTTGATTTCTAGAGAAGAATTTTTGAGAAAATGTTTGAGTGCTCCAGTTTGTTCCATAAATTATTTTCAAATGACTGTGCCATTTTGGCCCCGGTTTCCCCACTTTTGTCTCGTGATTTCCTATTTTGCCTTTCATTAATGCATCTCTCTTTTCGGAGCCTCGTCGAGCAGAGAAGAGAAGAGAAGGGAGAAGGAGGAGGCGTTCCACGTCGTGACTACCATAACCATCATCGCTCGGCATTGCACTTTCACTCGTTCAATTACGTAGATCCAGGGAGTGCATCGAGAGTGAGAGATATAAACAGAAAATTTTTCTGCGTGTTAAGGTCTTGCGTGTCGGATTAATGGTCTGAAAAGGAAAGAAAAACAAGTGCGATTAAATTCACTGATTGTTTTGATAGCCCACAATATTTTCATCGTGCGTGTGGACTGGAGTTGATCGGTCAATTTAATATTTTTATGGGATTTTTATGGGCGCGAAAAAAGCTGTATAACGATTGTCGTAAAACGTCATTACCTTCGTTAATTCTTATAATATTCACTATCGAATATTAAAAAATGTTATGAATTATTAATCCCATTAAAATGAAATTTTTAAGGTGCATTCAAAGTGGGAGAATAATTTGGATAATGGACCATTTTTATTATATATTTATTAATATTGAAAAATTATATTTCAATTGATAAATGGATTTAAAAGCTACTTTTTAATTGCTTCACACGTTCAGGCATAATTGCGGAATAAAAAACGCCCCAAAAATTGTGAAATTTATTGCAAACACCATAAAACTCAATTCGCGTGGGCGGTGCTGATAAAAATTGACACCAAATATGGACAAACGTAAGATCCATTGCCCAGAAAATAAAAATATATATAATTGTTCAGGTTTCTGCGTCATTTTTGCGCAAATGGTAAAATTAATTAAAACAAAAAAATGTTTAATCTCGCGACTACAAAATGCGAATGATTATTATTTGGCTGTTTTCCGTTAATTCAATTTGTTTATAAATTAAACCCTCATTTGTTTGCAGACAATTTTTGTTATTTTAATTTTAAAAAATTGTATTACTTGATTCAAAAAGTAAAATAGATAATTTTGCTTTTTTATGAGGTAATCAAAATGGACAAACGTAATTTGTCATTGAAGTTGATTTGTAAAAAATGGAAAATAGCAAAGGAAAATGAAAGTTTGCATTTTGCATTTCAACGTTTGTAAGTGCATTATTTCCAATGGAAATGCATGAAGAATGCATCCAGAAGAAAAGGTCGTGTCTTATCGATCGGCAGAGAAAAATAACAGGGCATATGTGATATGTGAAGAGTCAGAGTATCGTCGATTGTGAGTACGTACACGCGAGGGTCATCGAGGGGCTTACGTCATTCATTATTTCGCTCGCGAGTTATACTGGCTCTCTCGCTGTGATCCACGTCTGCCGCTCGCGAGAACATTGCTCTCGTATTTGCTCAGCTCTCCGTTGCGATGAGTGTACAACAAAGCGTGTAGAGTCGTAGTATATGATGCATTCTTTGTCAAATTCATCCACTGTTTTTTTTTCGACCATCTCAGATCTGCTCCATAATTGATTATATCAAATGTTTTCAATTTTTCTTTTTTTTTTTCATTTTCCCAATTTTCTAAATTTATTCAGTTTTTTTTTTTCAATTTTTTTCATTTATCGAATTTGTTTAATTTTTGCAATTTTCTCAATTTACTCAATTTGTTCAATTTTTTTCAATTTGTTTAATTTATTGAATTTGATTAATTTTTGCAATTATCTGAATTTACTCAATTTGTTTAATTTTTCAATTTATTAAATTTGTCCAATTTTTTGGAAATCATGTAGAATGACATTTAGTGGTACTTCGAAATGACCAATCATCATGCAGATCTGAGATGGTCGAAAAAACAAAAAGTTTTCAATTGACATAGAATGCTTCGTACATATAAAACGTATTACAATTTGGACTGAAGAACTGAGGGACACTCACTTGATCGCATATTATGTCCCATTTCTTTTCGTTGTCGTATTGCTTCAAGAGTTTTGCTTTGTCCGGTGGAAGATCCATAGAAGCCTGCAAAGACAAAGGAACAAAAATTATCAATTTTATTCCACCGAATAAATAAATATACAAATATCTTATCTTGAGATTTCGAATGACATCAAATGATACAAAATGTAGATTGTTTTTTTACTACAATTACGGAAATTAGTGCGCGATAATTTTGTTTGATAACACGAAAATTTCTTAACATTTTTTATTTTATTTTTTTTATTTAAATTTCTCATTATCGAGTGCAATTAAAAATAAATTATTGCTGTTTACAGAAATAGATGACCCCAGAAGTTCAGAATTAAGGGTCCCCTCAATTAGCAGCACACAAAATGGTCTCATTTAATTGAGGCACCCTTGGAACGTGATCATCAGTGCTTTCTTCTTGCGAGCAGTGGCAGTTAATTATTTTCAATTACATCGAAGGTTGCTGAGACACGAGATATCAATTTTATTTTATTATAATAAAATCTTCCAGTATATTAGGATACAAGTGCGGTTAAACTCTTCTTAAATTAATGTTGCAATCACAGAATTCAATTTTTAAAAAATTTACTCCACAAGGTGCGAAAAAAATGGATCTTAGCTCTTAAAAAACTCATAAAAATATATGCAATAATAATAGTAATTATTATTATTATATACAGTAACTATTATTATTATTATTATTATTAGTATATCTAATTATTTATTATTTTTACTGACTATAATATTTTTCGACTACTTTTGTAATTAGTGGAGTAAAAAATGGAGTGTGAGGAAAAATTAAAAGGACCGGAAGTTAGTATATAGTCTAGTATATTATGTATGTATATACGGATTTATGTAGTCATTTGCGACAGGGGAAGATGAGTTAAGTGCGAGGGAGGAGAGAGAGAGAGAGAGGAAGACGACAACGAGACGAGGAGTGACGATTTCCAAGGGAGAGAAAAGTGAAGAACGACAAAGCAGGGAAGAAAGATGGAGAAGAGTCGATGAGTAAAAGTGCTGTTAAGTGGTCCTCGCCGCCGGGAATATCGACACCCTCGACTTCACCCCCTCCCCCCCCTTCTCTCCTTTCGCTGCCCTCGCTACAAAAAGCTTCTTTCGAGCTTCCCTATTATAATCCTTAACACGTATAAACTGTAAAGTATGTGTGACGGGTGCAAAATTGATGTGAAGCAGGCTCCCATTTTTTTTTTTTTTTAGTCGGAAATTTTGCTCGTCAGACGCGAAATTAACGAGAAACGTGATTTCGCACATCAGACTCGTAATTATCTGATTTTCAACTGAATTTCGTATGGAATATTTAATGTAACACATGCCGAAATTTTATTGTTAGGCGATTCTTAAAAATGTCGCGCAATATTTCATTTCATTCAGTATATTTAAATATCTCAATATGTTATTTTATAATTTTTTTAAAGAAAAAAAATTAGGGAGCTATTTCAAAAATTTGTATTTTTATTTTATTTTTCCAACAAAAAAAAAAAAAAAAGAAAATGTCCAAAACCCTGAAGAATTGATGTCCGAATTACAATGCACGAATTATTATAATTCAATTATTTTTCGCTAATCCAATCGGATTATTAATTAAAATAATTGTTTTATCATTTTTCGAAAAAATTGTTTATTCTCGTTTTTTACAAAGCCAAATTTTACTAACACACTTTCTCATAATTTAGTTGAAAAAAAAAGTTAATAGGGTTTATTTCGTAAAATTTAGTACATCGAATAATTTATTTTAGGGTAACGAGCGCATAGTGCGTGCGGTTGCGTTAGCCGCCCTGAAGTACAGCAACGTGCGTATAGCAAAATTGTTTATTCTCGTTTTTTAAAAAGCCAAATTTTATTAACATACTTTCTCATAATTTAGTTGAAAAAAAATCGTTAATAGGGTTTATTTGGTAAAATTTAGTGCATGGAATAATTTATTTGAGCGTAACGAGCGCAGTGCGTGCGGTTGCGTTAGCCGCCCTGAAGAGCAGCAACGTGCGTATAGAAAAATTGTTTATTCTCGCTTTTTACAAAGCCAAATTTTATTAACATACTTTCTCATAATATATTTTAGGGTAACGAAGGCACAGTGCGTGCGGTTGCATTAGCCGCCCTGAAGAGCAGCATCGTGCGTATAGAAAAATTGTTTATTCTCGTTTTACAAAGCCAAATTTTATTAACATACTTTCTCATTATTTAGTTGAAAAAAAAATCGTT